>JACDJE010000006.1:1131445-1251193 GCA_016647715.1 Pavo muticus
CTGGGCCCGGGCGCGCTGCGCCGGCGCTGCCGCGTCAGTCCTGCGACGGGGCGGGGGGCACGAGCGGAACCGGCAGCGCGCCTGCGCCGGGCCGAGCGGGGCCACGAGAGGGCTCGGGCTGCGGCCTGCGGGGCGGCCTGCCCCCACATTCTGCACGCCCTATGCTGAGGAACGGCGACGAGCCGTGTGTGCGGCCGAGCCGCGTGGGAGCGGAGGGTGCTCCCAGCCCGCTGTCGTGTGCTGCGCGCGGGGGGGGTGTCACGCTTCCCTTCGCTGCGGGGAATTCCTGCAAATAAAAAAAGGGCGGCGAAGCAGAGAAGGTTGGGAAACAGCCATGAAGGTTTTGCTATAGCTTTGCACGAGGGGAACTGCTCAGTGATCACACCGCGCCCGTTGTGCTGTGGGCATTGCAGTATCCAGGCCGCGGGTTGTGAAATGCCGTAACAAAGAAATAACAAAAGGCATTTAGAAGACAATGCTGTAACGCGCCACACGAAACAGAGCGGTCAGTGCCAGACAGAGCTGCTGGCTTTTATTTGTTTGTTTGAGAAACGTCCAGGCCAGCGCTCTCATTAAACACATGCTTTCCTAAGCAGCCGTGTGCTCTTCCCGTAAGCTAAATCCGGCCAAGAGGGGCTGAGCACTTCCAGGGCAACAGGACGAGTCCTCTGGCCTCTGTGGAGCACACAGTAAATTGGGTGCATGGTGCAAGGCTTGAGCTGCGACAGCAAAGGGGGAGCACAGTAACTGGAAGGATTTCTCCCTGTTCTGTTGCAGCACTCTCTGCTCTTAGCACAGCTTGGCCCAGGCGGTCATCAGTGCCGTCTGCTCCAGGCACTTGGGACACATAAATGGGAGCCTGAGTTCATGAGATCCTCTTAAAAAATCACGATTTGACTTTTGAAATGTGGGTTTTTACGAGCCTTCTGGCTTTGCCTGTGAGGATAAGCCTTATTGCACGTTTATGCTTCCTCTGTCCATGAAGGCTGGTAGCAGGGCCTTAACAACTGGAAGCTGAGGTTTGCAGATGAATAAGATGCCTGTAAACACAGAGGCTTTATGGAATGCACGAAAGACATGAGACGTGTAAAATTTAATAAATAAGTAAAAGCCAGACTTGACAATGCGGGCAGAAAGGACTGAATACCAACTGCATGGCTGTAACATTTTTGTGGCCAAACTTGCAGCCTCAGTGTTTTAATGATGGGAGACTTTACTGCATTTAACGGAAGCCTGGATTTGATTCTTGCAGAATAAAAGGGCTTTTGAACACTCTGTAAATGCAGCTTCCTGACTTCATTGATCATCGACACAAACACCAGAACTAAATCGCCTCCGTGAGCTGAAGCAACAGCCCCGCTAATTCGGGCAGCGCTGAGCTCGATGGGAAGCAGTTGCTGGAAGAGGACGTGCAGCTTGAGCTGAACCAGTTGGCTGCTCTGCATCTCGTGCAGCCAAGCACCAGTACGGCCAAGGTAAATCTTCATATGACCATGTTTTATTTGGAGGCTGCTCACAGTCGGTCTGAATTCACCAAAGAATGCAAACAGCCACATCAGGAAACTCAGCAGAAGATTATTAAACTGGTGGGGCTTAAGAAGGAAAATTATTTTTTTCTTTGTTGTCACTGCCTACTTTTCTGTGTCTCAATAGGAACAAAATTAAGGACTACTCCAAAGCACATTCCATAGCTTCAAGTTGTGATGGAAAGCCTGCACTGGCAGAAACATCCGTACATCTCAGCACATACTTGCCACTAAAGACATTGGAAGGATTGTTTTAAATTGCAATGAAGCAAAAAAGCTTTAAAAAAGATACACTCACAATAAGTGAACTCTGAGCTGAATGCAGCTGTGGACAATGGAGTGTTGGCTACTCTTTGGGCCACGCTCCAGCAAGTCTGAAGTTTCATGAGGTTGATCCTAGAACAGGGCAATATAAGGGGTGTGAAAGAGGCAATACAGCAACAGAAATACCCCCGAGTGCTCTGTGAGGAAGTATTTTCTCAGCACAACCCTGTCCCTGTGCCTCCAGCCCTGCCCAGTTGAGGCAGAGAACCTGGAGTGGTTGGAGCAGCTCTGCCCTGTGCTGCCCTGCTCAGCTGCCCTCCGCGCCAAGGATGAGTGCACAGCAGCTCTTGATAAAAAAAATATCACTCCAGCATATCTCAGAGGTGAATCTCCTGAAATTTAAGTGCTGACTTGTATCTTCAGTTAACAAAAGCAGTATTTACACTTTCAATTTAACAGACTTGATACAGATTAAGCCTTATATCACTACAGTTGTGTACTGCACTGGCTTACTGTATTACACAGCAGTTCTGAAACAGCAAGAGGGCTTCGGCTGATTCCACGTTGCTGTTTTGAAGAGTCTGTTCAAGCAAGGGCTGGCCACATAACAAACACGTGCAGCAAACTCTGCATTGGATCTCCAGTGACCTGGTTTAAAAACAAACAGTGAAAACAAAACAAACACTCTTCATAGCAGGCTCCTCATAGCTGGTGTAGATCTCAGAGTGTGCTCTGTGTCCTGCACAATTCATTCTAGGGAACTTCAGGCAGAGGTTTGGGTCTGGGTGGGGATCTCTGATATTTCCATCGCTGCAGGGTGAGTTTTCAGTTCCTTCTCTATTATCATGACCCAATTATACACATACAGTCAGCTTTTAATGTACAAAAACCACTCCTACTTCCACATTTACTCAACTAAACTGTAAATACCCATACTTTCAGAGTTATAACACTGACAAGGATTTCACCAACTGTCTTTCCCTCCGAAATCCTTTTCCAGATTGCAGAGCAGAAAAGATTTCTGTTCCCAGTCCGCTTGGTATGCAAGTCAGAAATAGCCCAGGCCTCTTCCACCAGTGGCTGAAGTGAAGATGCAGAGCACTGTGCTGAGGGATGACAAGCAACAGTCTGGGAGCTCAGCTGTGCCACTGATGACTGCCCTCAAACAGGTGGGAGCAGCCGAGATCCAAACATTTCTTGCTGCTCACAGAGGGAATGAGTTCTCACACCTGGTGCTTCTCAGATCTCACTCTGCAGGACGCAGACAGGGCTGCTTCCCTGCCCTGCAGGTATGTTTTGAAAGCAAGCGGACTGAAGTCAACAGGCCCCACACGGAACTGTAAAAGGGACTGCAGTGAAAGGAAGGTGCCCTTAACAGTGTTTAGCTTTGGATATGAATACTTCTGTAATTGTATCTTGCTGTATGTCTGCACTGCACAGACCAGAGCTCGCTGTGACCACGTACAAACTATATTTAAACTCGCTATTCCAGGTACCATGGGCAGTGTTGTCATGGCACCAGGCAGAGCCCACTTGTGAAACAGAGAATAGGCAGGTGTCTGCACTGCTCTGCAGCTCACCAGGGCTGCTGCTCAGCCAGTTAATTAAAAGCTGATTCCGGGTACACTTCCACATGTTTAGTTAGGCAAGGGAACCAGCTGGGGAAGTTTCTTGCCTGCAGTCACTCTTCTTCACTCCTATTTCTCTGTTCCCCTCTGCCTTCCCTCAGGGTATGCCAATACTACTGACTGTGAAGCTCACTGGCAAATGAATGCTTGAATTGATCTACATGGAAAGAAAAAAAAAAGAAAGAAAGAAAGAGAGGGGGGGAAAAAAAGCAGCAATACCCAAAAGTTTTCCTCTGGAGCTGCACAGGGGCCACTGGGGCAGGAGGAGGTAGAAATGGTCAAGGCTGGAGGGGGAAGGCAGGAATCTCAACCAACCTTTAAAATGCAGAAATTATGTCAGTGCAAATTGTTTTACAGAAAGAATAAATGTGGTCTCTTCCAGCCAACTGTCAATATTCTTCATTAAAACATGTTGGTTGTGTTCTCTCTAACAGTGACACACGGAGGGCAGGATCTGGAAGCAGTGCTGATGCACAGCATCCTACTAGTACATTCTGTCTTTTGCTTGGCAGCCAAAAGTGGGACTTCCTTTTGATGCCGTGTTGCCTTTCACTTACATAAGATTGTGAGGGGTTGTTTCATCGGAAACAAAAGAGTGAAATGGAATAAGGAATAAACAAGAAGCAAGGCAAAGCTGTCACTGCATTTGTTAAGAGCTGAAAGAAAAAAAGGCAAAAACCTCCTGCAGCAGAGACTCGATAATCACCTTCCCAAATGATACTGTTATTGTAATTGCCAAACTCTTTGTAAAGCAGCATATAGCTACAGTCATCGCAGCGCTGGAATTGTCCATGAAGAAGAACACGTAGTGTAGAAAAGAAATAAGGATGTTACCATCAGTGAAAATCTTCATTATCGGGAGAGGCTGGAGAAGCTGAGACCATCTTCAAAGAGAAAGCAAAGTGCTGTAGGGGCATTTCTACATATTTTCAGGTCAGCGGAAGGGAATTGTGTTTATACATTTTTCTTAGCCTGAAAGAATTTTAAACAACTAGGAGAGAATAAGATGAAATGGGGAGTTCAAATGGAAATCTGCAAGGATATCAGTCTTTCCCAGTGTTCACCAAGACATTGACGCAATGTCATCTGGAGCCGGTCTGTTATAACTGAGGCTTTTGAAATATAATGAACTTTGCCATTTCAAATTAGTACTGACAAACAAAATAGCTGACTTATCTCTGCTCAGAAATTACTCCAAGGAAAGAAAATGCAGGCAATTTAGCAGGAGACTTGGTGCTTACAGAAAGTATTTACGATGACAAGTTTGTTATTGAGACATCTCTCTGTTTTCTGAGTTGGAGTCACAAGTGAAAGGGGAAATACTTCAACCCAAAGTAGGGGCCACTCCAGTTTGGGAACCTTCGTGTCACAGAGACAGGCATGGTTTGATCTGGGAATTTCAAGAGATACAGCAGAAGACCAGTACTTGGTATCCCCTCTACTTCAGAGGCATCAGTTCATACTGCATCCTTGAATTGTTTTCAAAGCCAGGCAGACAGCATCCTGACCACATGGAGGGATGTAAAAGTGTTCAGAGACAACCTCTTATTCCTTCCAGTCCCTGGAGAAGTTACAGAAAAAGCCACATCTCACTGCAAAGGAGCTAAATCTCATAATGGAAAAGCCTTCTGTATAATGAGTACCTTCAAAACAAATGTAAATTCTCACACACTGCTAATGTCAAATGAGAAATTCCTGTGCAGGGCTGAGCCCCAGGTGAGTAACCAACCTTATTAGCTCGAAGCATCAGTTGCTGGCATTTGAAAGGTATCCGGTGTGGCTGGCCCGTTATTAATGACTGTAAACACTTGAACTTCAAACTGATAAATGTTAAAAGTTTAAGTGCACAGATTGTTGCTAATGGCTGAGCATTGAAATAGAAAACTGGGTTCTTTAAAGGACTCCATTGTATCTTTGAATATACACAGAAAGCCGAAAACTTAACCAAAACAAAACCTGTACAAGATTTCTGGAGTTACACTAACATCAAGAAACACCAGAGATCCTACTGTGCTGAAATTTATTGTGGGACTGACCAAAACTGGCAATGTAGGAAGGAGACATCCAGTACAAGCTTGCTGCCTGGACTTCTGAAGTGGACTGCAAAGGACATGCCCCTTCAGTGGCAAGCCATCCTATCTAGCTTAAAGAGGAATCTCTAGCTGGAGAAGCCATTCTTTCTCCTTTCACTAGATGGAACCAGGCAGTTCCAAAAAGTTGAGAGAAATTGATTGTACCTTTAGAGAAGAACAGTTTCTTCCTTGACTAACATATCAAAAAAGACAATGGAGAGACACCCTAATGCAACAGATCCCAGAGGGTGATGTGGTAAGAGACTGCAGGTAACCTCTGGATCCAGAAGGATGATGTTTAACCCTCACGTTGAGCACAGTTGCTGGCTGAGCCAGCCGAGCCCTGTAGCCAGACAAACCCCTTCCAAGAGCACAGGTTCATTTCTCTCCTGCACAATAAATACCTTCTTGCCTTAAGAAAACACTATGCGTACTGTTCCAGGCAAAATCTTGACTCATTCTTATTTGACCTAGTTGAGATTTTGAGTTGTTTTTGACATTTCTGCACTGCAGTTCTGTCAGTCCATACCTGGAATAATGTTACAAAGATCAGGGCTCAAGAAGGGTAACTGTAAACATTCCTGGGGACTTTCATTAATAGCGATCTAACTTTTGCACTCGCTGCTCTTCTCTGGACAGGTCAGAAAGATGTTCATTTAAAGCATATTATGTAACTAAGTAGTTACCTAAAACTAGTAATTTATTCAAAAGTGACTCACATTTCTTGGACACTTTGTTGTGATCCATCATATAATGCAATCTAGAATCTTTTAAAATATGTTAATTTGGTCAAGATTGGCTTAAGAAAGAGGTAAACACACAGCTAGCTGCTGTTAAATTGGAATAAGGTTGGATTAACAAATAAGAAGACAAAATCCAAATACCCCAGTGACCTGGAGGCTGAATATCTGCTTGGTAAAGATTTCTGAAGTAACTGTAGTTCTGGCAGTTGAATAATTATCCATCTGCTGTTCCAGAAATCTTAATTAGTATAAGTAAACCAAATAAATAAGAAAATGAAAGACTTGAGGCTCTTAACAAAAGACAAGATGGCTATTCATTGTGTAGTTCAGATATGTGCACAGCCATAATGTTCTCAATAATATGCTGGAGAAAGTTCTCATTGCAGTCTAACAAAATCTGCTGTATGGGATTTCCAGGTAGATTGCAATTAATATCGCTTCTAGGAGGTTTTATTTGCCTCTGAAAGGCCAAGGAGAAAAGCTGAGGAGAAGCCTTTGGATTGACTGCAGGGCTCTTTGCCCAGTACATAGTTTGTGAATAGCTTCTGGTGACTGTCTAAGCCTCGCCAGTGAAAGTCTTCAGTGGAGGCCATGATCACTGGGAAGCAGCAATCAGTTCTTCAACCTTCTATACCAGTTTCTTGGCCAGGTGTTGGCACGCTGATTGAGGAGGTCAGGTGGTGCAGGGAACAGCAAGAATTATGGTATACCTTTGCACAGGAGAAGCATAGAGAAAAGTAATGTTCTCCATGTGCCACTGCTAGAAGTTTTAACTTTTGTAATTCAGCTGGTCTTTGAGCATGGGTTGAACTGTTCTGCAGCATTTGTTCATGAAATGAACAAAAAGCATTTGAATGCATTTTTAACAATACGGTGCCAAACTTCCTCCTAGGAAGAGGAAGGAATCTCAGTGCCAAACTTCCTCTTAGGAAGAGGAAGGAACCTCAGAGTCTGGGATGGGGACATCCTCATTTGGCAACACCCTGTGACTTAGTTCCCATTTTGTAAAATTGGAATAATAATTCCCTACCCAAGGTCGGGATCCTGTAAAAATAAAAATGTTCTGGGCCCTCAACTAGAAAAGACATGACAATACACAGCTATCAGCTGAGCTTGCAGTGTTATCTGGTCCATCTCCTTGTCCCAGAGTGGGATCAGTAACACCTACAAGATTCCTGACCACCTAACAGTGGAGATTCCCCAGACTGCATTGGCAGACTACTTCAGGAGTTACTTATCCTTTCTGTTAGAAAGATTTTACCAATGTGTAAATCTCCCCTGCTTTAACTTTAGCATAGTTCAATCAGATTGGAGAACAACTTATTCCCGCCCTCCCTAAAGCCACCTTTTACCTAGTGGAAGACCTCTACCATTCTTTGGCCTTTTCTATTCAGACTAAACAACCTTATTTTGGAACTCCTGTTTTCTAAAGCTTTTTATTGTTTTCCTCTGACTGCGACCAGCTAGCCCCTTTTGAACTACAAAGATCAGTTTGTCATGATGATTTTGACTTCTAACCCCATCCAAACATAAATTTACATGTTCCCTCCTCACTCTGTTGCTATCTCTAGATTTAATATGGATATCCTCTTCCTGCAGCTCACCTGCTCAAACAAACCTTGTAGTCACGCTTTCTTTGTAATTGCTTGGGATTCTTAAAGAGTAACCCTTTTATCCTGACTCAGAAGTTCTCAAACAATTTACTCCCTTCGATTTGTCAAGGCAAGCATACTCAGATGAGAGATGTAACGCTATACCCTCTTCCTTGTCCTCCTGCCTATCCTTCCTGGACAGCCAATACATCTAGACTAGCATTAACCAGATGATGCCTTTAAAATGCACGTTCAAGTATCTAGTAAAACTTATCCTCTTTACTCTGAAGCTGAGTGAGTTGCAGAGCCTCTGGAAGGATAAGGCCTTGACTGATGGAGTTATTCAAACTATGCATCACTTTGATTCCTTTCCCAATATGCGAAACAGTCTAAAATTCTCTATCCTGTAATTCGTTACTCATAAAAAGACATGAAAGTGCAACTATCCCTTACTCACCAACAACTACCCACCAACCCTCGCTCTTAGCTTGCCTATTCTGGCTACTTAAAAAAATGGTTTTGAAATTTCCATTTCCAGATTGCCCTGGCAGGTACGACTGTGACTTTGCAAACAGCTACAGCTGTGTGTGCTAATTGCTTTCCTCTAAATTATTTATGAGACACTTTTGACTGATGGGAATTCTCACAACAGCATGCGATAACCATTGGCAGTGGGCTCCTGAACTGGTGGGAACTCCATCACCTGCCGAGGTGCAGAAAAGCCAGCTGTTAGCAGGCACTGAGCCCCTGACAGCGTGTGTGCTGAGCTGCAGGGTCAAGCTCTACCTGCTTTCATCTCCTTTTCCAGGAACTGCTCAATGGGAAATTTATGTGTAAGCATTACATCTGCAGATAACACACCCTTTACTTTTGGGATTAGATAAGAGAATACCGGAGGTTGGCTAATTTAGGTGAAGCAGAATATAGCGTGTCAGTGACCTGTGGAAGACAATCCATTTCACTAAAAAGGGCTTTTCAAGCGCTGGTCCCACATGCGGTAGGGGTCTGTAAAATGCAATTAGGAAAGCTAGAAATCAATAGACTTAAATTCACCACATATGGGGTAGTAGCTTTACAAGACATTTTTCACAAGATACATAAAATAAAAAGGAATAGCAAACATTACTATAAAGAAGAGTACAAAATGTATATCATGAGCCAACACTTACCACTGTTTTTTCCCGGAGGGTTTATCACTGCTGTCCAGCAAAAATGCTTCAAAAAGCTATGGCTGAAGGTAACTGTAAGCCTTGTCATTTAGATAAAAAGCCTGGTGTTCCAGGGAGCAGCAAATTATATCAGTATTTTTCTTTTCCTCTACACATAAGAATAACTGACAGGGAGATACAGTCTGGAACCAGGTTGGCTAGAAGAACTTCATGTCTTGAGTTGCGGGAGCATGACAAGGAGCAGCCAGAAGAATGAGGCAAAGCAGCCTGTTACTGCTCACTATTGCTGTTTTTATTGCCTTCCCAGGAGGACATAAAGGTTGCTGTGTGAGCAACCAATGTGACATCTTCATGAGTTTCACAGCTGTGTTTAAGAACTACATTTAAACAGGATTACCAGCCAAACTGACGGTGGTACTGTGGTGGACCTTTTCCTAAGCAATATTTTACCGCACCCTTCCCACAAACTCAGCAAAGATAGAAAGGGCAGCAAATATAAAACCCAAATTACTGTGGGAGGATGACACATTATAATCCTGTTGCAAGTAGGGGTCAGGAGGAGGGAGGCAAAGCAGAATGGGAAGTTGTTGTAAGAGCACACAAGAGCTCCATTACTTGACTCCCTTTCTCCTGTGCAGTAAAAATGACTCTTCGGCCCTGTCCCACCCAGAGGCTGGCACTTGGGAGTTGGAGAAGTGTCCCAGCTTCCAAACCTGCTCCCCAGAAGATGTGGGCCACATGGACTCCTTGTACGTACAATGAAGCAGCAGATTGCTAATAAGGAAACGAGTTCTCTGCAGAAGAGGAGGAAGGGGGGAGGAAGCTGATGTTCCCAGCCACTTATCACAGATGCAAAAGGAGACAGGACAGAAGGCATTTGTCTGGATCTGACACAGACTAACAGCATGGCACAGGTAAGGCTGGAAGTCATTCATGCCTCATTTCTCCCACCTGTAAATTATTCCTCCCCCTTCATCCCCACAGGCACATCATTATGATTGCTCAATTAATTAACAGTTTAAAAGAGCTCTGAGACATTCAGATAGAAAAGAAGGATTTTTTTAAAAAATTTCTGCTTCTCCAAAATTGCATGCATAAACACTGAGATTTATAAGTCCTTTGCTGCAGATGAAGAATTGCTTCCACTTTACATATGGGAGAGTTAAACCATGGAAACTTTAATGCACATATTTTTGTGAAACGGCCTCAACTTCCTTGACCCATTTTCTGTGTACCCAGCTACCTACAAACACAGTTTGACTTACAGAGGGCTGAGCGCTCCCGACCCTGAATGGTACCAGCCATGAGGGTAGGCAGGGACACCACCCACCAGGTCAGGCTGCACAGGGCCCCATCCAACCTGGCCTTGAAGAGCATCCCTTCCAGGGATGGGACCCCCAAGCCCTTCCCCGCAGGGCTGCTATCACGTGGCTCTCCTAGCACAGCAAGTTGCAAAGTAATGTATCACAGGAGTGAGAGTTTCTCTGACCAAAATAATTAAGACTCCCATATAAAAATAGAAGGCTGAAAGGAAATGTGCCCATTCTGCTCTATTATTATTTTTAATAGAAGACTCAAGTTCCTGTCAAAAACAAGAGAATAGACAATTTCCAGCCAGCTTTTATGGCACAGTCTTTTGAAATACTCAGCCATCTGTCTCAGCAGGAGTGCCTGGTGTTCAGCCCTTTGGAAAAACTTGGCCTTTCTTTGAGAACACGGTGCTTTTGAAACCATAGAACCATGTCTTCCATGAAAAGCACTGCTTTCTGTGTCTGCTGGTACTGCCCTCGGTGCAGCAAAACCTGCTGGCAAAACAGGTAGAGATGGGTTTGAAGTGCAAAACTGGGGAATTACTCCGAGTGAGCCCTAAATCCAAGGACAAGTGGGGCAGGTAAAGTCCACAATAAACTGCACTTTCATTTAATGTTGCTTACAAAAAGCACTGCAAACACATTTTAGCAAATTTCCAAATGAGAATCGCTCACAAAAATAAACTCCTTTTTGCTTAGAAACATTTGTTTCCTCCGCTCCTCTGACTCTTCCAGTACTTTCTCTTCCCTCTCTCACTACTGCTGAGACTTTGTCTCAGGTTAAGAAGTAACAAAGCAATGGCACGAACTGCTCCTGACTCACAAACATTACTAATAGTGGGATCCCAGTCTGGCATGAAAAATCAGCTTCCAAATAGGCCTCTCTGTGGGTTAATAAAATCAGCTACACAGACAGAAAAACTCTGCAGCAGGTGAATCATCTCGCACACAGGGACCAAGCAAACAGAGACAGCATGATGCACAGCACTACATTAAAACAGAAATATGGTCCCACTGTAAACACCTACATCTGGAACCTGCAGTGATTCCTCTTCAGAGAATGAACATTTAACAGCAATGTTCTGAACACAGCCCAGCAAAGCACTAGCCTGGACATTTGCCCTCTCTTCTGCTGCTGGTGTGTTAGAAGAACACGTTACTGGTCTCCTTTTTAGCAAATACAGATAAAGCTCCTTGTGGCTCTCTGTAATAGAGACAAAACCTTGTTATGTTCAATGGAGCAAGAACTCTGACAATTCAGTGAGATATATAAGAACTCTTTTTATTTCTTAAGTGAGCCAGGAGGCTTTGAAGCTAGATTAATACCTCCAAATGAAGGGCCACACAACCCCTCCTGCTACAGCAGAAACCTCAGTGAAATCCTGGCTCTGTGAAAGTTAACAGCAAAATTCCCACCAGTTTCATTGTGAACGAGACTTCAGGCCATAAGTCTATTCTGTAGAGGGTTTTCTACCAAATGTTAGAAAACGACTTTTTCCAACAGAAAAATAAAAAGTCAATTGTTTCATTGTATTATTATTTTTTTTTAAGCTGTAACCAAACATTTCATTTCCAATTGGGGTCAACCCTAGTTTAAAATTTCCAGTTCCCACACGTCCTCGTGAAGCAATTGAGCTGTATCCCTGACATGTTCTGATGCTAAACTCAACCGACACATACCAGCTTGATAATGCTGGGCAGTATGTATTGAACTTTCCATACCCACACAAGAAAAAAAAATCAGCATATCAACGTTCTTCTCCACATCCTCTCCCAAGTTTCGGGCACTGGAATATCTCCCCAGAGAAGTTCCATAGCACCGAGCTTGCCAGAGTTCAAGTGTTTGGATGATGCTTTCAGACATATGGTCTACTTTTTGGGTAGTCCTGTGTGGAGCCGGGAGTTGGACTCGATGGCCCTTATGAGTCCCTTCCAACTCAGGATATTTTATGATTCTTTGAAAATATTGGAATTTTTCAAACAAAATTTTAACTGTACTGCAATTTGTGTCGACAATGGCTACCACCTGGCTTGGCCCTACCAAAGTTAAGTTACTCTGAAATAATAAAACATAATTCAGAACAGAATTTGGCCTGAAGATCTCCATGTCCCAAAGAGCCCCAGAAACCTTCTCCTTGGCTCTGCTCATTCCTTTTGAGGAAGAACCCAGCGGAAGGAAGGCAGCCAGTGTGACTGCCAGTTTTGCAGAATCCATGAAACTCTTGGGAGTCATGACCCCAGTTCTCTCGCTCTTGGATTTCTAACAGAGGACTCTATTGAAAATGATCCTCCCCAGGGCCCCAGAATGTTCACCGTTAACCTTACTGAGTCATGAAAGAATATCCAGCCCGTAATACAACAAATACAGCAAACTTCCATATGCTACAGCACAGCCATCTCAGAAGTTACTGAAACATTTTAAGGTATCGGCCAAGACCTTGTTCAGCAAAACTTAAACCCCAGAAACCGAACAAAACTTCAGCACTTGCTTAAGTTTAAGCACAAGCTGAAATGCACGTCTGAATGGCCTTAGGAATTATGCAAATGCTTAGATGAATCCAGCACCAAATATGAATTACTTCAGAAGATAGAGAAGCAAGTAGTGCAATTTAATCATTTTTATCTCCTTACCAAGAATGCACAAGTTCTTAGAGCTAATATTACAGCATCTTCTACTGTTGCCAGAAGCCAAATGACCTATTCTTTAACAGTCAAGCTCTCCTCATTTTCAAACTGCAGATTAGTCCATTTACGCTGAAGAGTGGCAGAGAATGACAATTTCATAATACACAGATTGAGTGCGGTTCCACTCACATGTTACATTACCTTGCCCTTATTTCCACTGTACTTTCACTTGCAATTGACTGTCACGGTAATAAGGTGGTGCTGCTTCTAATCTCAAATTGTATACTTCCTGGGATGCTGGCAATTCATTAGATACTGCCATAAAGTGGCTAGCTGGATCTGACCTTGAATCTCAATGCACAAAAAAATCAACTCACGGTGATATTCATATTAACAGCCTCCATTAAAGCCACAGTGTGAACTGGGCACTTCCATAAAATGCTGAATAAAATGAACCTTCAGCAATATCACCGAAAAGGGCAGCCAGCACCTCCCAGCAGACTGTCAGCACTGTCCACAAGTGATCCCATAGGCATGAAGGCTGATTGTGAAAAGGCTCTGCACATGACTAGTCCTTACTTCTGCGAATACTCTCACAGGCTTCAGCACTTTCAGGGTCAGGTCCCACAGCTGTAACGCTGACAGACAGTGCAGCAAGAGCCAAACACACGATTCCAATGCGCCTCCTTGCAAAATATCAGTGAAGCTGTAATATAATCTCTGAGAATGTCATTTTAGGAAATGAATGCTTTACAGCAGGAGATCATGATCCCTCAAAAACTGAAGGAAGTCCTTAATTCACTGTGATCCAAGGAGAAGCGCATAGGAGAAAGTGGAAAGGAATTAATAAATTGTGCCACCACAGAGGCTTGTTGCTAATTACAGTACAATCACCACAGCGAGATATACAAAAGAGCTAGCTGGGAGAACATGCCAACTTAGCCTGCCCAACTCCAGGGACTGCCTGCTAACAAAATGCAGGGTATTCTACTTCTAGGTCACTGATTTCAATCTGGCATCAAAGGAGAAAATGACTGAAAGTCAATGCCAGCTGACAGTGGTGTGAAAGCAGTAGGGTGGATCTCAGCCCCCTTCCTAGCAGCCTGGAGAACACAACCCAACTATTTGTGATTAGTGAAGTCATAAAGCTAAAGATTCAGGCTGTGATTCAATGATACAGCAAATCCAGCTGTAGGGCTCTTAGGACAAGCTGATGCAATGCACACAGTTCTGCTGATTCCAGCTTCTCTAAAACCTTTTGACAAGTGAACTGTGCACAACCTGGTGCTACTGCAGATCAGATACTGTCAGGCCTCTGACAGCTGGAAGAAAACTCCAGGTTGCATATGCCAACCAATTCAATATAGCTATGTGCCCATAGTTCACTCCTATCCGAACTGCCTGGTGTCAGGGGTCACCAAACCTCGGCCTCCAAGCTCCATCCTTCAGTGACAGCAGGTGCAGGCTGTAATGCAACAGGCACATCAGAACTGCGCTGGTTTATTGCTGCTGGTCATTCTCTGGACTGAAGACAAAGAGATGCTGTGTACACCTCCGTCTGTCCTGGGAAAGGGTGGAGGGTGCCAGATGTTTAGCAAGGCACTCAGGACACATAAAGCCACACAGGCATTAAATGGCATAAATAGCGAGGCATTAAATGGCACCATCCCTGCTGGCTGGCACCACATCCCTGCTCATCAGCACTTCATTCATTTAAATACTTTAAAGAGAGCAGGGAAACAGGAGATTAGAGAGATGTGCTGCTGCCTTTGATAAGCCTGAAAATAGGAGCAATGTTTGTGTTAATCCTGCAGCAGTAATAGAGAAATGAGGAGATTAACTGCAGTTGCAGGAGCAGCCTCGTGCAATCTGTTTTCCCACTGAATTCCTCCATGGAAAGATGGGTCACAGGGCACACCTGCAGAATGCAGCCAGGCGTTGGGATCTGCACTGTACCCACGGCCTGTGCTCCAACAGATGGTTGGCCAAAGGATTTTGTGTCCTTTTGTTTTATTTTGTTTTGTGTTGTGTGGTTTTTGTTTTGTTTTGTTTTGTTTTTGCTGAACACACAGGAGCAGAGCAAGCTCTCTTGCCAACAGTGTAGTGAATGCAGAGCACTCAGCAACAAAGGGGTGACCTTGATTACTGTCTAATGAGTAGAAACCAGTTGCTTTTCAGCACATAATGAGGCAGAAAAGTTCTGCTATGGCCTGCCAGATTTCCTGATGCTGCCCTGAGGAAGGCTGTCAAAGATGCTGTCTGCACAGTCTCTGCTTCAGGCATCAGTTGATCCTTGGTCCTTCCACACACAATGGTAATGCTACAGTGCAAGATGACTCTTAGAGAAGACTGTGTATTTCTCTTTACATAACATGCTGCCCTTTAATTGGCAGCACAAGTGTTAGAGCAGCACCACCTGATTTGTACTCTGAGATAGAATATGTCAATAGCTTTGCTTCAGATTCTTTCTTTTCTTTCTTACATGCGTTAAAAATGACAGTAACATTCTGCAAGCAGAATTTGGCCCTCACCGCTGAAAGCAATGGAGAAGGAATGGGCAGCCCTGTAAATAAGAAAGGAAAGAATTCCGGATCCACTGATATCAATAGAAAATATCAACTCAGTAAGTTTTCCCCTTTTAGAATGCTAAACCTTTGGGAAAGAAGCCAAAAGAGGCTGAACTGACTGGTGTGAAGTCTCCTAAGATCAGCTGTGGCTTGGAAAGGCAATATTATCATAGAGGTTGTACAGAGAATGGAGAAAAGTTAAAGTGGGCATTGAATGTATCCTTGGGACAAGGTAACATTGGTAGCGCTGGCATCACTTGCTGGTAACTGCAAATGCTGAATTAAATCAGGTTGATGATGGAGAGGGAAGAATTGGTACCTCTTCACTACATAACAATAAACAGTACTAGCAAGAGGGCTGAAGTCCCTCCAACATCCTTATCTGTGTCAGTAGCACACAGCTGTGTTCCAATGAAACTGCAGAGAAAAGAGCCCCATTCAAGGCACAGCATGTGTTAGCAGGGAGAGCAAGGGAACAGAAATCATGAACTGAGGGTAGCAGTGCAGAAACAGAATGAAAGAAGGAGCTTCCACATTAATAAAAAAATCCTGGGCACTTGCAGTGCCAAAATGTTTTTGGAGGTTAGGAGAGATGGCATCTGTGTTTGAAAGGGAGAAAATTCAGTGTTAAAAAGGAGAATGGGAGTCACAGATATGGAAGCCAAACATACAAAGCCTGCCTGCGGTGGAGAGGGGTGTTGCAAACAGGAAGAAAGATTTTGTGCTCTCTGGAGCCCAGAAAGCTGAAGCCTGCACTTCCATAAGGCGCTCCGTATTCAGCCTGAGCTCCCTTTCTCCCATTTCAGATTTTACCTGGAGAGGAAAATGTTCAGTTTTTAGCATTAAAAAAAAAAAACCTTTTAATTTTAAACAGAAGAAACTTTTTGATAGCTGCATAATCAGTTAGATCTCACCCGTGGCGTTTTGTCCGTGTGCTAGGTTTCTTTAGGGATCCATTCACATCTGCATAATCATCTATTTTAATTACATGATGCCATAGGGTATGCAATACTGTATGGACGAGTGAAAAGGCAGGGAGGTAAAGGTGAGACAGAAAACAAAGCTGCCATATTTCCCTCAGCAGAACTGAGACTGTCACATGCAGCCTCGTGTCTCACGCACAGGATGAGAGAGGGACATCTGAACGAATATCCCCCTCATAAGTTCCTTCATCCTTGTGAGACAGATTCTCTCTCTTCTGTTCCAGATCTCAAACCCAGTATCTTTACCAGTATCTTCCCAACCCTGTCCCTACTTCGAAGCTGGTCTGCAATCAGGCAAATCGCAGTCGTGTGGAGGTGACACACATAACCATGTTCACTCATTCACACCAATCACAGAGGAATCCAGAAGGAAGCCGGGGAGAGATCAGGGGAATTTGGCCTGTCTGCAGTCAGATCTCTGAGCGGCACATGCTGTTTATCATGCTAAGCCAGAGCCATGACTACATCTCTTCCTGACAGATGCATCCTTTCTTTTCCCTTGCTTCTCACTGTCAGCAACAGTTACTCTCCCAGCATCTCTCCAGAGACCAACACAGAGAGCAGCACGGGCAGCGGCAGCATACATAAATCAAAAATTTTCCAGTCATCTTACTTAAGTGGTCTGGCTCCAGTAAGCTTATGCACATTTTTTAATGATGGTTTTTTAGGTCTCTTTCTGGAGGTGAATCCCAGCAAATGGCAACGTGAATGGAGCTGTGGGATCCAGTGGTGAAGTTGTCCCACTTGAGGGAAAAGAAGGATCTGCCTAAAAGCAGGGCAAGGCACAGGGAGAGGTCTGCAAAAATGAAAATAACTCCAGCAGAAAGACAGTGAGATGCCAAAGCTAAAACAGCTGCCAAAAAGCTAATCTTTCCAAGGTTTGGTTGTGTCAGCATAGCACATCATAGTATTATAAGTTTAGCTCCATGATATCTGGATTTGTAACTTTAGATGTTATGTTACAGCCTGAGACAGGCTTGGGCAAAAAGGAGTTTCCAAGCCTGGAGCTGCGCGGGCTCACACCCAGGAACAGGCTGAGACCATCCAGGTTTTGACTCCTCGGTACAAGTGAACTTTGTTGTAAATCTAAGACAAAAGAGGCACAGGGCAGAACTAAGTAGCTTGAAAAAATACGTTGTGGGTAGCTTAAATCTTTGTAAAGAATGATTTAATGCTACCAATGTGAAAAGATGATCCCGCAAAAGGGTAAAATATATTAAATTGTGCAAACAGCACTAACTTGCTTCATAAATAAAAAACTCTCTGCAATTACCAACAGACAGGATACGGATAAGCGGTTTTCAAGAGGAAAGCCCCTCTATCTCATTAAGCAGTTGCTTCACTCCTGCTTTTTTTCCATGTTCAACTCTTCACCTTTAATCTGCAATACCCAGCTATGCAGCACACACCAAGAATGCAAAGCTGACAAGCACAGGAGGGCCTCCCTTATCAGCTCGGGATAAAAGCAGGAGATCGAAAGGATGGATTGTCTGCGATTTTTCACTGCAGACTGGTAGATATCTTATGCCCATAACAGACATATTTGAAGGCCTGAAGGTTGACTTATGTTTTAAGATTTGAAGGAATACTGGTAGGAAAACAATGGGTGAACTTCCATAAGGGAAAGAAAGAAGTGCCACAGTGTTCGTATCACTACACTGTAGCTGCCGTGGGCAGGGGCTGGGGATGCAGCTGCTCCTCGCTGTGGGCTGAGCACATGCAGTGCGGGCAGACACAAACCAGCCTGCCCCCACGCCCCACAGGGATGCCAGGAAAGGATATCTGTAGGAAGGTGTGAAGTCGGCGGTAATAAACCAGCAGGGGAAGTTTCCTGCTAATCTCAGTGACTGCATTAGAGCCCGTAGAAAGAGGATTTTAGTTTTTCCCGAGGACAGCAGGTAATACCCAAAGACTGCTAAGCCACTGCAGCAGGTTTATGCCTGCAAGAGAGGCACAGGGACTCCCAGGCCCACTCTGTTCCCTGCTGTCTGAATAAAGCTCCCGACTATAGCAAAGACAGCATGGTCAGAGCCTTCCTTATCCTCTCCTCCCTGCTGTGATCACAGGGAGCTCCCGCTCCACCCCTCTGATGTGTTGGCAGCCTCTGTAATTTGGAGAAGCTGTGATTTATAGCTTGGACAGAGCCTGTACTTAGGGACTACAAAGGTAGGGCTGGCCTGACCAGTAGGGCTGTGTCATTGCTGGCCCTCTGTATTGATCAAATGAGTGATGGAAGCAAAGAATTCAATTGCATTTGCTGCCTGTAAGGATGGGCTAAGGGGCAGGGGTGGGAGGAGGCAGGGATTTAATCACCCCTCACACCCAGCATACGAAGACAGAAATGTGGCGATGACACTCAGTACCCTGGTGGGGAGAACCCCTGTCAGCCACCTCCCTCTGCACCTCCTTTCTGAGTGAAAAAGGAAACAGAAACAAGAAAGAGGAAATCTTCGGAATGCTTTGTCTTGCTTTAGTCACATACCACATCCTTCTCCTCGCCTCGTCTCTAGGGGAGTGTTACAGCCACGGGAACTGAGGAATGAAGGGAAGTTTACAGCTGCCTAAATCTAAGAGAGAAAAGTGTTTGTGGCACGCAGCATGTTGCAGCTCCTGCTATAAATTCACGGGCAGATTTACAACAGTAACAGAGAGCTGAATCCAAACATACTACTCAATGAAAGGCTGGAACACCCTTTAATCAGACTCCTAATTGGTCTTTCCCTCTTTTTCAGCATTTGTCATGTAAGAAAACCTACAGCAGTTCCCAAATGAGCTTTTCAAAGCAACATTTAGGACATAATCAGGTCTCTTTGAAAAGGGACAGTTTTAAATTCAGTCATAAACATTTGATACTATTGTCTGCCAAATTTAGCAAATGGTTTTAGTGGGGACCCGTATTTATCAAATTGCCACCTTCAAGACAAATACTTATAGGGATGCCTAGACCTTATTCTGCTAATGAGGGCATGCCCCTCCTTTCCAGAACACCATTTCTTAAAACAGTGGTCCAATTTTTGCATTACAGCCACGACTGCCTTGTACTGACTGAGCAGCTGTCACTTAGATTCCTCCTATCAACTCTGAATTCCCTTTCATGTAGGGTCTGTGTTATGTGATGGCAGCTGAGAGCAGTGACCTTTGACTAAGCTTGACTTCTTATCTCATGACATGTGGACTAACTTACAAATGCAGGTAATTAGTTAAAGATGTTTCATGACAAATTAGACTAATGGAATTGTAATGGTTAAATTAACGTCTTGGGGTCAGTTTTAAGGTCTCTTGTTAGGGGCGATGGTTCAAAATGCAAGCTGTCAGACTCTGGGAAGTATCCTGTTTATGTTAATAAAGTGCTTCTCTTGTATGTGAAAAGCCAAGGACGTAACTGCTGCGATAGGGCCTGATCCAAGGGAAACAATCTGGCTGGCAGTTTCTGGATAAGATGGTCTCCCCAGTCCTGCCCCCAGATTTTCTCCTGTAGGCAAGAGACACGGTGGAGCAGAGCAGCAAGTATGAAGAAGGATCAAAGCACACAGCTTTGCACTGCTCTGAACGCTAATCTCTCACCCTCCCCTCGCACCTTTCAACTGAAAATCTCATCTGACATCTTTCTTCAGGGAGGAAGTTAATTTTGCAAAATCAAATAGTTCAACATAAATTAAACAGATAAATCATGTCCTGTTACCCGCATCCTTCCTCCAGGAGGAGCCTGCGAGGCTCTCCCTATAGGCTCTGCTAACAATAGAGCTGCTTGTTAACGCTCGAACAATGCTAAGGACAAATGGGAAAGGAAGAGACGACAAAATGGAAAACATCACTCTGCAATTTTATCAATCCCTGGTGTCCCCATGTCTTGAGTGCTGCATGCAATGCTGGTCACGCCATCTCGGGGAGGTGAGTAGAGTTAAAAGAGGCAGCAAGAATGTCAGAGGTACCAAATGACTTCTGTAACTGAAGAGATGACATCGGAAAGGACTCAAACATTTATCAAACAGACAGCTAAACTTGGGTGTAATTGAGATATTTAACAAGGAAGAGAATGGAGAAAGGAAACAGAATAATCACCCTTTGATCTTTGTAACAGTCAATGAAATTATCAGAGAGAGTGCCTAAAAAAGGAAAGGCTTTTTACCCAATGGGTAGTTGAATGTGGAGGCCACTGATGTGCAAGTGGACAAAGTCCAAAGGAACAGATGGGTTCAAAAATTTAGATAAATTTGTGGGAATCCACTGACAGCCATTAAATACAGCAGTCCAGATGCAGTCTGGAGCTCAGGAATTGCCTCCATGCAGAGCACCAGAAGGTGGAAATATACACCAGAACAAGAATTCCTGTCTTTGTGTTCTCTTTTATGCTCTTTTCTTATCCTCCCAGCGTGGCACTCATCGGCAGGACACCAGACTGGGCAGGGCTTTGTTCTGACTCAACAGCATCACTATCATCACCTGATCTTGAGTCTCTCTTCATTGCAAACAAAAAGCTAATTAGTCACAGATAAGGCTAAGTCCGCTTCCCCTCAGTGGCAGCCCTGACCTCTGATGGCCATCTGAGGGAACATTCTCCCACCCCAGGTTCCAGTGGTGATGGGGAGCATCGGGTTCATCCATGTACATACATGTGCACACACATGTGACTGGGATACGACAAAGTACCTAATCACACAGCTTCCATTTTTAACTCAAAGCACACTTTGATCTTTCTTTTTCCAACATAAACACAAGCAGAGTACACAGTTAGACAGACAATTCCTGCTGAAACAAGCTGCTCTACTCCCTGCCTGGGCAGAGAACAAGACAGCAAATGACAAAAGACAGCTGTTAGCTATGCTGCTGAAACCACCGCCTTTGGATGTTGTGGTAAAAAGCACAGTGCAAGGACCTCTACTGAGCAGAGCAACATGGGTTTCTGTGTTCAGGTGTCACTCCAGAGTCAGCCCAAGCAGCTCTGGCAGGCACAGCACCTTCCCCTGCTGCTGCTTCTTGAAGCTGGGATCAGTCTACTGAATTTAGGTACCTCACAGGACAGCAGTGTGTACCCCCCTGCATTTCAAAACTTCTCGAGGCCGAGGGAAGAGCAGGTAATGGGGTCCCATGGGCAGTGTGCATTACCAACCCAGAGTACAGATGAAACAAATCTACTCCAGTTCCACTTGAGAATGCTGGGCTGGAGCTCATGCTAAGGCAGGTCCTACAGTCAGCTCTGGAGCTCCCAGAATATAAGCCAAAATGATGTTGTCACTGCTCCTTTTCTCTGCCAGCCCTGACGGCCCCTGTCAGTACCCAGCAGGGACTGGAGATGTTCCTTCCACCTCCTCCCATCGTACGCACATGCAGAGTAACAAGGCAGTCCTCGGTGCTTAAAAGCAACATGAAATTAACATGTTAACATCAAAGCAAAATAATTATACTATAATACAGTTGTTTTTCTTTCTCAGGACAAAAACTGTAGCAATGGGAAATTCAGGTAGTTACTATGGGTAGAAGAGCATTTGTAAGATAACAGGAGGAATAAGCTGAGATGAACAAATGTCCACTCGGTGTTTGACTTTCTGTGTCTTTCATTTCCCTAATTCCTGGCACTCGTCATTCATTTTCTTTTTATATATGGATGAGGACGACACGACAGATGAAAATGCAGTGATTTCCCTTCACAGTCAAAACCAGGATTTAAAATCTCATTAATAGAACATTCGGAATTCATTACATTGCAATTCTTGTAAATATGCATATACGCTATCTTTTTATATCATTTCATGTACACGAAATAGGAACAAGTAGTAAACACAAAAATATAAAATGAGAACCTGGTGTCATTACTACAGTACAGGTTTTGTTCTTTATGGGAGCTTTCAGCACTAATAGCTGCAGGGGCATTACGCACAAAGCACTCGGGGTTTGGAGAGGACTAATTAAGTTCTGCTGGTTTCTGTAACGGAGAGGGGACTATTTGGACCTTGAGCTTAAGACAGAAATAAGGAATAATGATTTATCTTTAACATAAGAAAGAGCAAATACTTCCCATTAGTGGGATAGTAACAGCATTTATGTGTTGTTTTGGAGTTTCTGTAGGTAAGGAAGATATTTCAGCCTCAAGTATCCTCATAAGATGCTTACTTGAGCTGCATTTTGCAGCGTGATTGTAAAGTTAATGCTTGACCATTTTTTTGTCTCAGTATTATTATACAGAAGTGATAAAAGTACGGACCTATCAAATTAAGTATTATGTAATACACATAACCAATAGATCTAACATAAAAAGAGGATATTATTACCTGACACCTATCCTTAGTGAGAAACAGAACGCAAGGCTATTTGAGTGTTTGTCTTTTTTAGGATACTTATCTAATACAAGTACTAAATGATAATAAACTCCTATTTTGTTTGCTTCCACTGCCCACGTCTACAGATATTTCCTAAAATAACTTTGATGTTTCCATGTAAGGCAAATCTAATGGAAACCATGGAATCACAGAACCGCTGCTTGGAGGAGACCTCCAGAGATTGCCAGCCCTCCCCTTCAGAGCAGAACTACTGCCAGCATCAGGTTGGGTCAACCACGGCTTGGCACAGCTGCATCTTTAAAATGTCCACGGATGGAGATTTCACAGGCTCTTTGGGTGTTCCAGTGCTACACCACCCTCATCACGAAGAAAACAAGAAAAGCAGTTTATTGAAAGTTGTACTATCTCCTGAAGACTAATTAAGGTCAACCAAAGTTTAGTGTGATGAAAGAGACCCATCTTAACAGTCATGTCTCATTGTTAGCTCTCACAGATACAGCAAAACCCAATTACAGAACAGTATTTAACTGTCCTACTGCTATTTTGTCTCCAAATACCCAGTAATGTGGAATGTTTCAATCTCTCACCAGTGAACACAATAACCCTCTGATGCTGATAGATGATGGAAGGAGAACTGAGATGAACAGAAACTGCGTATTCAGTTACACAGGACATCCAAAACAAAGCCAGGAACTGAATGCAGATTTCCTATACACTGCTTAACTGTGTTAACCATGAGATCACTTTCTTGTTACTTAGTCTTCCATTTCCACAACCTACCACAAATGTAAGTTGTAAAAGGCTGGAACAACCCTCTGTGGGCAGCACCAGTGATGAAAGCAAAATTAAAAAGAAGTACAGAGGTAACAGATTTGCCAGGATCTGAAATTTAGACTCCCTCTACAACCTGAGAAAGAGACACGCTTGATAAGCACTACAAGTATGGAGCTCACCTGGATCTCAGTCTGCTGCTATTTTTCACAATCTTCATTGAGATGAATCCCATACTTCCTCCCAGAGAATATAAAACAGGCTCTACTCAAACAATGACTTCAGATTTCTGTAACATTTCAAAGATCCCATTGGAGCCTTCAGGAAGGGTTTGATCTTTAAGAGAACATCTAAAAATGACAGGCAGGTGATGGGCATGAAAATGCAGCAGTGGGGGTGGGTGGCAGAAGCAGGATTCAGTGCAAATACTTACACTCCTCAAGTGAACCAGCTGAAACATCATTCATGTTCTTACCTGAAGAGCAAAAGAACAGTCAGGTCTCTGTGCTCATTCGTTATTATTTCACTTCCTATCATTGTTTTACTGCAGTGTCAGCTCACGTAGAAGCAGGAGGTGGTTTCATGGATCCGGGATTTAGTCCTGAGTGGGACCACTCGAGCCCCTGCGGTGGTACTATTCTGTACCTACAAACCCTCTTTGTGTTCATCTTGAGAGAGATAGCAGGCAGATACTGGATCCCATTACTATCTCTAAGCACACAAGTCCCCTGTTAGTCAAGATCACACAGTGCCCCTTTTGCAGCAGCAATGTAAACATTTACCAAGAGAAGACAGAGAAATATGATCTGACACACGAAGATTAAGCTGTATGGGTTTTCCACAGGAAGCCAAGTTCTTTAGCTGTCAGATAGAAGCCACAGAGTGATGCCTATTGTTTCTTAAAGAGTAATTACTTCTGATTGCTTCCGAGTACACTAATTTGTCTTAATACAGAATGACAGCGAAACCCACGGTAGTGCATAAGTGCATTACTTTACCTGTGTACAGGTTTTCTGGGGCTGGCAACTGCATCCACACCAGGAGGAGCAGCACGTCCTTGTGCCAGGACATCGGCCCTCCACATGGCAGCTCATCCATGTAGGAACTCAGAAACTCACAGCTGGTCAGGCATGGGGCTGGCTGCACGGGCAGCACCAGCACTTCTGACAGACATGGCAGAGGAGTCCTCAGCCACTTCCTAGGAAGGGAACAGATGAAGAGCATTAGGACTGCGATTGCCAATTTTCTAATCTGCTCTTACACTCTTATATTTTTATATGCATTATAAATACACTACCACTATCTGAATCCCTTTGTGCATGTATGAAAAGCCTTTTGCTAATTTGATTGAAAGATACAATTTGCAGTATTGCAAGGGAGGCAGGGACAGAAAGGAAAAACTTGCCATTTCATAGAACAGTTGGAAATGTCAGAACACAGCCCAGACACCAATCTGAGCCCTATTTGCTACCTCACAACTTCACGTGTGCTGCAGAGCAAGAAGAACCTCTGCATTAATCGAAGGACCCTGCTTTGTCAATCCTTTGCATTCTGTGCTGCAGTGAAGAAAGGAAGACGTAGAAATCCAGCAAGCTGAAAGCTGAAAGAAGCATTCAGGTTAGGCCACTCAGGGTGTTTTGTTGGTTTGTTTTGTTCAACTTTTTGTTCCTATATTTCACTTTATTTCTTTCATTTAAAACTTCTGCTTTCCATTTTCTAAAACCTCACAGTAGAAAGCAGCTTCAACTGAAGTGAAAATAAGAAGATTTCTGTTTCAAAAATGTCAAAACATCCTGTCATGTGCATTCCGAAAACGGAGCTGTGTGCTTCGGCTGAATTAGGAGAGTGGTGGAAAAGAATCCCACTTCATGAACCATTTCCATTTTGACAGATGAGGATTTTTCCTAATTTTTCATCTGTCAGTGTGCCCGAGTCACACGTCACAGTCAGTACAGGTACCAACCAACCACACAGTCAGCTTGCTGCGCTCCCTAAGCGCCCGCAGCACAGGAAGCAGAGAAAAAAGCGCTGTGGCCTTTGCAGAGAACTTCCTGAGAACATCAGCTCCACATGGGCGGACGCTCTGAGTGTCATCACACCAAATTCTAATTGCAGTCAATACGAGCGCCTGTCCCATGTATGGCATCCATGGTACAACGTGCCAAAAGCAGACAGCATTGCAGAGTGACTTCAATTATTTACCCTTTGCTAGAAAAGTAAAGAATGTTGGCTGAAAGCCACTTGAAATCATAAAAGGACTCATGTACAATTTTTAGGAAGAACCCCTTGATCTAATTCTACCTAAAACAAGAACCCGAGATTCAGTTTTTCGCCGTGCTTTACAGAGTTTGCTGAATTTAAAAACAATAAAAACAAAAACCCAAATGTGTCCATTTCTTAAAATAACCCACTGAAAATAAAATGGTAGAAAAGTATTAAAAATAGATGTATATTTCTTCTGGAAAGCAGTATTTCCAGATTTGAATTATGCACTGCAAAATAAAGGAACATAATAAATGTCTCTCTTCATTTGTGTGGGCTTCGTGATAAAAAGAACTGATAAACAGGCCAAGATAGAGAAACAAGTGTATGCCAGGGTTTGGAAGTTTTGTTTTGTGTTACAGAAGTAATAAAGTAATAAATCAGTATTAATACAAACACATGTACTCCTCCAATGGAGTTAATTGCTTTGTGCTATCAATACAAACGTAATGTTACAGATGGCATTTTCTTTTTTAAAATCAACCCTGAAGTCATTCTATCGATTTCAGCTGAGTTCCAGGAGATGGCTTCGGCCCACTGTGTCCATTTAAATACATAACTCTGGAAAGCACCTTTCAATAAGATCTGTGACACTGGTCACCATTATTCAGTGTTTCCAAATACATTCTTACCATAAAAGTTATTTACTGGCTTCTTACACTGCAGTTTATCACAACCTTCATTACTCCCTATAGGAGTCGCACTAAATCACGCAGCTGACAGCTCAAGTGATCCAGCTCCCTGACTGCTGGTGCTTCTGAAATAATCAAGGCCCAAACCGCCTGCTATAAAGCTTCCATTTAATCAGTGCTGAAATGCACCTTAGATTGCACTTCAGGAGGTGCCAGGAGCACCTCAGGGCACAGTGGCTTATCGCCCAGAGGACAGACTGTTGGTGGGTCACAGCGATGAACACAGACATCCACTAGGCTAGCAGAAGGAAATGCTTTCCCTACCAAATCTTCTTGCTCCTTTACAGTTTTGATCCCAGTACCCCTGGGTGAGCAATGGGAGGTAAGGGGATTACCTGCTTTCGCCACAGCTGAGCAGCAAGAGCAAAAACCTCTTTGCAGGGCCATCCAGAGACATGCAGGACCAGCTACCGCATCTGAGCCCACGCCCGTTCCTTGGACTGTCTGTCTCCATCAGAGGATGGAAATTATGCTTCTTCTAAGAAAAGCAGCGTCAGCAGAAACTAGTTTTCATCCAGACGTAGTTTATGCAGTACAAGAAACTAGTTTGAAGTGTATTGGCGAAAAATTACTGTTCTCCTGCCAATATAAGCCGTGTCTCCACCAGGGAGCTCTGACCCACAGCACCATCAGTCGAGAAGCCCCGTGGACAGACTGACACATATACAGAGAAACTCCCTCGGCTCCAGTGGCGCTAGCGTGGATTTATCCTGATAAAAGTGTGAAATAGATACTGGCCCTCTGTTCCTTCTTTGGCACTTGAGCAGAATTCTGAGGAACCACAAGAGTCAGTTCTATTGTAAGCCATAAAAAACAGACAGAAAATATAAACACATCTGTCCCTATGCTCCATAAAGATTAACAACAACAAATTAAGGACAAAAAATTCTAAAAGTTTCAGGTAAAAAACAAAACAAAACAAAACAAAAAAACAACATCCTTTTTGAAAGGCTGTTGATAAAAAAGTGAAGATTTCCTACCAAAGACAAAACTTTAAGCAGAATGATTTTGTCAAGAATCCAATTTTCCACTGAAAAGCATGATAGACCATCCCTGAATAATGACAGTTGCCACGGCCAGTGTGCTACAGATGCAATGAAGCAAGAAAATAGCGTGTTCTCTAAGAGAACAAAAAGAACAGCAGCATTACCCGGGACACCATGCTAATATCAGGTTTTGATCTCGCTACGGCAGTGTTTCCTGCTAGAGAGCTACAGCTGACACGGCGCACTGCGGGCTGCTTTTCAACACCTTCACACTTGCTGCTCTCACTCAGAAAACTGTCGAGAGGGAAACCACCACATGCTGCAGCAGGATGAATTTTAATTCCAGTTTTATGAATTTGCATCAGAAAACGGGGAAGGAGTGATGGAAAGAGGCTTATCTGTTTGAGGAGGCATCGTCAGGAGAAGATAAGACGGAGCAGGAGAAGTCATTTCTTCCAGCTCTTGTGCAGAGGACTGCTGTTTGCAGCACAAAAAATTATCAAAACTAAACACATAAATCAAGATATACCAATCTCTGGGAAATAGAAACAGACTTGCAGCAGCACACACTAGATTTGGAGAAGAAGATGAGGAAGAAGAAAGGAATGCTTTTGCACCATACACATTCTGATTTAGCTGAGGTAGAAACCAAACGGCAGAGCTGAAGGAGATTACGGATTCAAAAGTCAGAAGATGAACTGCAAAGAAAACCTGATCAACTTAGAGGACTCTGAATAATGCCCATGACAGTAAAGAAATAGAAGTGGGAATCATAGGTATCCTGTAGGTGTGAGGTTTTTTTGTTTGTAGCTCCATATTTTTGTCCTACTGAATAAAAAGCAATTGTGTTTCAAATCCTGTGCAAAGCCAGTGGATTGTGTGCAATTATGTATTCTCAAATGTATAAACTGAGAAGTTCAGAGTACCCACATGTCTGAATCTGGGAAAATCTGTTCTCAAGTGTGAATGGAGACCTCATAGCAGAGCTGAGCACAGACCCCGCAGGGCAGGCACTGAATGCCCACCTTGGCTGAGAAGTCACACCCCTGCCACAGCCACCCAGGAGAGGATTGGGGAAAGGAAGCTCTGCCAGTGCTCTGTGGGTGCTACAGAGAAGCATTTGAATGTTTTAACCATGTGAACATTTAAGCAGGCTTGACATATAACAAAGCCTTCCAGGTTACACACCAGGAAGACTGCCCAAGGATTCAGCAAGTGCCATACATCTGTGAATGAATGCGGCTGCTGCTGGCACGGTGCTTTCACTCACCAGCTGGACACAAGTGGCACAGATCTCAAGGCAGCTGAGAAGGTTTTCTCTCTGATTTGAAGACTTCACTGTTTTCAGGTTTTGCCCATTTTCTATGATGCAATTGCTTGCTTTGTTGCCTCCTGCAAAATTTACATTTAGAGTCCTATAACCTGCTTCACCTACTGGCAGCATCATTAAAAAGGTGACTGTCTCTCTGGCTCTTCAGAGTATCTTGGAGTCCAGTCTAGCTGTACCTGCTGGTATTTCTCCAGTGACACCAGTGAGCGCTGGGATGAGCTGAAAGGGGAGGAAAGAGATAGATCACTCAGTGGACCTGCTCCTAAAAAATGCTTTCTAATTAAGGGGCAAAACCTCAGTTTTACAGGTGGAAGATTACAGTTTAATTTCACAGAGTTGTGCAGTGTGGTGTCTAATGTGGGTCTCAGCAGCAAATAGATTCCTAGAGAAAATCTACACACAATAAAGATCTAAATGCTCAGAGGCAGATACTGAGAAGTGGCACGCAGCCGTAGTTGCTCCTGAAATCAGTGGAGTTTTACAGATGGAACAGAGGAAGGACTCCTTCCACAAGAGAATGTGCTGACAATAAATCAGCAGCGAGTGTTGCAATTACTGCCCCACGCAGCGTGATGCTTTGCTTGATGCTCCCTCCACAGCAAAGAAATTCTATTGATGGTACTTCTCACAGTGGCACTGGAAAAGAAAACAACAAAACAAATTCAGCTTCACAGCAGTTTTGGCACAAGGAAAGATCCAGAGAACTGCCAGTCTGCACTTCAATACAAGATCCTGACCAGGAGGAAAATGAGTCATGCAAAGTCTGGAGCAAGACATGGTATAATGCTTTCATATGGCCCCAGACAGAATTATAATTCCTCCCATCAGCTCTTCCTGCTGACATCAGCTTTCACATTGGTTTGGCCTAATAATTAGAAAAGTTCTTAGAACTTAACCAGAACATCACTGTTCCCATGGAAAACACCCCACTGCTCCTGTGATGGGAAATAGCTTTTTTCCTCTTTTCTTTTGAAAATTTTACTGCTGATCTGGCTAGGCCAGGCTCCAAGTCTAAGCTAGGTTTCTGCATGCTTTTACAGCACTGGCTTCACATCGGCATCTCCCACTGCTTCTGAAATCAGCCTGAGAAAATGAGTCTTTGTAGGGAGCAAGGAGAAATGTGTCAGAAAAACAAGAGCGGCAGGGAAAGGCCCCTCACGCTGTCCTCCCCGCCCCAGCTCCCGTCCCTGGCTCCACCCTGCTGGGGAAGGAGCAGCCCTGGGCCCACGGCAGCCCAGGTGATGGCAGGCCACGGAGAGCTCCATGAGGATGCAGAGAAGGGCAGGCCCTGTACCTCTGCCCGGTGGTGTGGGCACAGCTGCACCCGAAGCTGCTGTGCTGGAGCTGTGCTTGCCTCAGGTGGTGACAGGATTCGGTTCTGTGCCTTCACGGCAGGATTTTCATGTCAGAAGCTTGTGTGAGCTTCCAGCAGTAAGTCATGTCAGCGGCTGTCAGTTAACTGTCCCATTTACTTTTGCATGATGTTATACGGATTTGGAGACTGCGGCTCCCAGCTTTAAGATGGTAATAACTCTTTTGCAGCTTAAAATAAAAAACAGTAAACCCAGTGAAGGACACAGTTAAGCAGTAAACCAGCTTAAACTCGGTATGTTTAATTTGCTTTTCTCACCATCCATCATGTCATCTTGGGAGAACCGAAAGCATCTTAAAATAATTTGAAGAGTGAGAATTTTCTGGAAGGCTACTTGCTTTAAAATAGATTTTTAATTCCTGGGCTCTAACAGTATTACCAAATCACTCACTTTGCACACTGACCTCTGCCACGTTGCCAAGGAACTGTGGTTAATTTTCATTTTAAGGGCTCAATTCTGGATCCTTCCAACCAGAGAAGCAGTATTCTACTCACTGTTCCTCTGGAAGAGTTACTTAGGCCACATTACAGGCTTAGCACACCTAGACAACAGATTTTAGCCTTCTGTATGGACAGAAACTAGTTTGACACATTGTTTGGGGGAATTGTGCGCTTGTTCTGACACCGGCTGCGAAGGAGGATTCCTTGCTGGGCCACTTAACAGAGCAACAATCCCAATAGTGAGTCATCGGCATAAACAACATCCTTCAAAGTGAAGTATAGTTTCCCATTGTGAATACAAATTTCCCTTCTCATTTACTTGAGACACGAGAAAGAAAAAGAAGTAATTTGTATAAAGTGCAGAAGTAGCACGAGTTGCCTGTAACCCAGCACCAAGGAGATCAAATTGCTCTACGATTAACTCTCACGTGAAGATGGCTGTGAATGCATGCAGAAACAGAGGCACAGACAGACCGTGTGCTGGGCTGCAGAGTGCCAGCAGCCAGGTGTGCAAGCCCACAACAGCGGGTGTCACTTGAGGCTGAGGAGCTGCTCTGGGATGCTGGGCAGCTGTGGTCTGCAAACACGGGAGTGCTCGCTGTCTCCTGTTACCTGTCATGGCCCTGTCACCAGAGCAGCAGGCAGAAAGGACAGACGGCCCCTCTTAAGCTGATCACTTAAGCAGTCCCAATCCCTATCAATCAAAACAAGACAGGTTTACTTAAAATGGCTTAAGTAATAGCTCTTCACTAACCCAGAGGATTTGGGCAGAAGCATCTTAAAGGCACTCTTCTGAACATCTCTGCAAACAATCTGAGGATGTGATAACATCTGGCAGGAGACAGTGAGAAACCACTGGGAGGGGTCAGCGAGGGAAGGAAGGACTGGGAGACAACAACCCTTGGATTTTTTCAGCACAACTGCATCCAGAATCAGGTGTCTGATCACAGCTTATCACAGCAGATGGCCTGAGTCACTTGGACAAGCAAAGTCTCAGACAGGAAAAGAGCACTTACTGCCCCTAGGTAAGTGCACACCTCTTGTGAACCTCACACCAGGTCCGCAATTTGGGAACATTAAGCGGAGAAAGCATAGTTAACTCAGTGATTTTGCAGGGTGGAAAAATACCTGGAGATGATGTCTCTTTGAGTCCCACTTCAAGCTAAACTCAGACAAACCTCTCATACACCAGAACAAGTACATTCAAACTAATTTTCACCCGTCTTTAAATGTGTGCATCAGTTTAATTCCCACATAGACAAAGCTTTAGTTACCCTGTAGACACCATGTATTCTGTAACAAGTGGTACTGACTTCTACCACTGTAAGAGATTATTATTATACCATTGCCTCAAAGCTTGCTGAGGAACACTGATGGACAAGTCTAGGCAAGCCCTGGCCAGAGGTTGAGAAGTCCTTTGTCTGAGGGGCACAGATGGACAAGGCCAGGGGCAAAGAAAGAGAGGTAAGTTTCACATCAATGGCTGGGAAGCACTCTTTTGTGTGGGCTTATCTCGAAGGAGATGGCCCTCTCAGGAGGTGCTGCACATGACTCTTACCCAAGTGCCCAGGAATGTCACGTAGGCCGAAGAAGAAGGATAAAAAAGGGACAAACAACCATGGTTTTTAGGTTTTCTGACAACAGATGCCTCATGAAGACCAAGGGAGGTTTTCTGACAACAGAATTCCTCATAAAGAACAAGGAGGTTTCTGACATGAGAAGCCTCACGACCTGCCTCTCTCCCTCCTGGACTTGCTCTGCACTCTACCTGCTTGCTTCCTAAGGCCGGCCATGCTGCTGCTGCTCTCTCCAGAAGAAGAAAGGTGTCTGCCATCAGATTCCTCCCTACGGAATGCCTGCATGCTGACGGACTCTCCTGGGCCTGCTACCGGAGACCTGATGCTTTCTCCTGGACTTGCACCGCGGCTTCTCCTCAGACCTACCCGGTACCTGCACCGTCTTGCTGCCTGAGACCAGCCACGCTGCTGCTGCTCTCCTCCCCTGAGCCTCTGCCCCGGACCATCAGACAACGGGACCTCTGCTGGATCCTGGTGGTGACTATCCCCGCTTAATGCAATTCTTGCTTCTTTCCTATCTTTTCTATCGCCCGCCTTCCCTTCCCCATCACCTTAATTAGTAATAGTATTCGTCCTCCACTTCCCCATCTCCCTAATTAGGATTTGTAATAAACCTGGTTGGACCAACATTTGAACCGTTGCTTCTTAATCTCACGTCGGGTATACATACATTAAAAGAACCTCATCTCCCTCCTATAAATTGGAGCGAGACAACCACAAAAGCAGCATTGATAAGCACACCCAGACACAGGTCTAGCTTTGTTTCTCACTGTGCCATGGAAGAAGTATCGATCTATTGGTAACAACTTAGAAAGCAAAACAAAATAATAACCCATGTAAAGATTTTAGAAATCTTTGCTGTGCCTTCCCAACACCCATGCCAGTCCAGATCAGCTCCGTGGAAACCTGCACAACTGCACAGAATGAGATCTTTTACCAGGACTGAAAAAAGATTGGAAAAACCTGGAATATGATCTTCAGGCATGGTTTTTAAATAGTGCCATTGGCATAACGTGTCTCATTTCTGAGAACTACAGTTTTGAAGAGGTCCTGCTCTAGAAAGCACCAAAACCCACTGAGATCACGTTGGTGGGGAACATTCAGGAACACAACTCCTAAGCACGAAGCAGAGAAGCGATGTGATTACAAAGCTCTCAAACAGTGCACTGAGGTTCACAGCTGGTGGATGCCTTCTGAAAACTCCTGTGTAGGAAAACGAATGATTTGCCATGCTGTAAAGAGCAGCCTTTTGCATTATTTGTCATTCCAGAAACGCTGAGACCATACATCATGTGTGCTCATCCAGTGTGAGACAAAGTTCCTCAGACCACACTGAAGTGTGAGACAGTCTCTCATGCTTTGGGCAATCAGCTCTTTCATACCTACGCTTATTGAGAAAAATGCAGGCACATGTCTACCTGCATCCAAAACCTGGAAGCACGTCCCTGATGTAAAAGTGTTCACATACATTATTTTGAGCTGAGGCTGATTTTAGCATACAAGATATACTCTGCACTGAAGCCAGTTGATTTCTTGCATTCTGCTACAGAGAAGCTGATGAGAGACTCTTCTATGGGTCATTATAGGAAGAATTTTTATGAATTTATTGGGAACCTTAAACATGAGCCCAGTATATTGTAAAAGCCCATATATTCATTCTTTGAATCAGTTCCACTTCCTTTTGTAGAAACGCCTGACAGAAAGATGCTCTCCAACATAAAAATAAACAGCAGCTCCACCAGGTTACCGAATATATGAGATTCACAATGCAAATCTCTGAAGGTTCAGTTATAGCTACCTGCTGGATTTACACCTCCCATCTGAGCCAGCACAATATGCTGTATTCCACCCATAAATGGCATTAAAAGCCAAAGCTCGTGTCTTGAACAGCACCTGGCAAGGAGCTGTGAGATAATACAGGCAGTGGAGCTTCAGTCCAATATCCCGTGTGGAACAGACTCACAAAACCAAGTGAACACCTCATTCTGCTGATGCTGCCACTTCCACACGCAGTATTACACACCTCCTCGAGATGGCAGTTCGCAATGAGCACAGCATCCACATCCAAAAGGCACACACTAAGATCAATGTACAATGTGTCCTAGAGCACTGCAAGCTGTGGGTCTTCATCAGAACAGCAGAAATCAGCTCGTTCCTTTCCTCATTTCACAGTAATTCTTTTCTGCGTTAATATGAAACTTTTTCTTTCTACTGATTTCCTTTGAGTGTCCTTAAGGTTCCTCTAAACTTCAAAATGACTCGGGAAATCTGGGCTTGCTGACATTACTCCGTACGTTAGGAATCCAAGGGAGTTCATTCTTTGTGCTGGCAAGCCTTCAAACTATCTTGATTTTATCAGCCATAATTCATGCTTTGTTCACAGGACAAGGTTGTTTCTTTTGTATTATTTTGAGTCATCTCTGGAAAAAATCACCTCTCACTAAAATGTAATAAAATATGAGAAGAGATTATGACTTATTAAATTAAGCCAAAGCATACTCTGTATTTTGGTATAGTACCATCCCTGGAGGGAAAGCAAATACATTTTCAAATGAGTTCTGCTTCCAATTAGGCAGCAAAACAAGTACCCACATTTCCAAAGACGCACAAGGTGCACCACGAGCACAGGAAACTGACAAACTCAGCCGTAAGCAGCACCACAGACACTGCTGGGTGCTGACAGCCCCAGCCATGACTGTGAGCAGCACAACACGCTGGCTGTAATTTTTTGCTCCAGTCCTCCCCCTACAAACTCTGCTTGCTCTGCATGTATTTTGCTACAAGGGTGAATCTGGAAGAAATGGTAAAGCGTTTTTCATAGGCATCTTAATTCACACCTATAAACAGCTTAAGAAGAAAATGCCCTGTCTGTTGGACCTGAGCCTTGCATCACTGTGGGTCACTTATTTCAATTATATAAGCCTGCAACGTTAAATCTCCACCATTGGAACAAACAAGGAGTTCAGCCATTGAATTTAACAGTGCCAGGATCAGACAAGTATTTACATTCAGGCTCACAGGAAAATGAAATAAGATATAAAAAACGTATATATCAGTTAAGCATTCGGTGCCCCAGTATTAATAACCTTTAAAAAATATGTCAAATACACACAGCATGGGAGATGACTCAGCAGCTACTAGATTTTCAGAACAGATGGAGCATCGCTGTCCCCATACGAGAGATTTCTGTACACCTGCTTCTTGCTGAAGACACTGGTTCCAGTCATGGAAGCAAAAATTTTCTCTCCAAAGCTGGCTTTACTAATAATAAGTGTGAAATAAGGATATTTCTCAAGGGGATTTTCTAAATTTAAAATGCATTCTGCTTCTTAACACCTCCTATGCTACTGAATGCTTCAGCCTACCACAATCTAAGTGCAGTAATTAAGTGTAAGTGTAATTGTTACAACTGTCTGGGGTAGGACAAAAGCAACTGTCAGGGAACTGTCACGTCCCCATGCTGTCCTGCTTCCAGCCCGTAAGTAATGGCTGTAGGACTGAATTATTCCTCCTGCTTCCCCACCCACCCCCACCCCCAGTTCCACTCTAGCATATTGAACTTGACTGGTGGTACCATGACAAATGTTAGTTACACACCAGCTCAATCTCCCTTCAAAAAAGCAGTAATATGCCATAATTCTCATTACACAACCACAAAAAAATCTCACCCAGCCCCACCAGTATTCAACTTCCTTGATGCCTTTATTTGCAATACTGGTTAAGAGACACAGTGTGATGTCTGAATGAAGCCAAATGTTTGGTTTCTTTATGGATTTTGCATCCTCTGTTCACTCACATGCAAAGCAATGACCACTTCTACCCTAAAAATAAAACCACCATCCAGATTGTTTGACACTACTCAAGCTGATCTGCTTCGGCTCTATTGCTTTATTTTCCAAATTTTTATACGGAGGCAGTGACTGCGGAATAAAACCAGGAATCATTTCAAGGAGTAAATATTGGGGCTTAGATTTAATCCCAGGGCATTTGAGACGGGCCAGTAAGCCAGCAAACAGCAGCTCTGCAGAGCTGCCCTTCTCCATGCTGCCGGTGTCTCCCAGCCCCTTGGCTGCACTGCAGCTGGAGCTTTGCCAGCCCACCCAGGGGCAAGCATCACTCCAAAAACTGCTAGTGCCTGCAGATTGCTGGGTCTAAGGATGGGGAGATGGGGCTTGGAACACCAGCAAGAAGTGCATGAAGTCTGGGAGCAGCCAGCAGTTCAGGCAGCAGACTGGGGAGCAAATTCTGGGACTGAATGGTAGGGATGGCCCCATGCTAGAACGGCTGCAGGCAGCACAGAAGACCAGGGCTGTGGGCACAAGGAGAGTGCTTAGGCTGCATGCACAGAGCAAGGGGCCCTTCCCACACATCCTCACTCTCAACTGGGCAAGGAGGTCACTCCTGCCTCCTCCTTCCCTCCTTTTCCAGCCCCCAGCCCCTCCCCAGGGAAGCAGTGGCACACAGCACTGGCAGTTGTACCCTCCATCCTGTATCAGGAGTCCTGACATGATCCTGCTTAATGAATCTCAGTGATAGATACAATCATCCATCCTTATTTCATTAGTTTTGCTGCTCTGAGAATGGCAGGCTGGTTTTTCCTGTAGCCTTTCTGAATTTCATACATTCTTTTAACTCTCAGTATTTATTTTCCCTCTGGAGTCTGAAGTAATCTGAGAGAGCACCAAGCTGCTGCCCCATTATAAGCCCCAGTTCCTCTATCAGCGCAGTTCAAACCTGCTTCTTATTGCGCTCACTTCTGTAATGGAGACGGGGGTTTGTGCAAGCTGCCAGTCAGAGACTGATGGTACACAAGATAGGTACTTTCTGCCCAGAAAAAAGAAATATTATTAGCCAGTGCACATTTAAGAGCAAAAATTGCTAGAATTTGACTGAACTTTTCTAGTTTCTCCATTTAAAGTGACCCACAAAGACAAGGGAGACTGTTGCTGCATGACCACCGATATGAAGGCAACTCCTGGGAGAAAAGAGCCAGCACGTTAATGTGGATAAGGCAATACTGGTCAAGGGCAATTTGGTGCAAGTCCTTCCCATGTAAGCGCACTGAAATTCCTAATGCTCACACAGATTAAGTGGACATTACTTCAAGTCACATTTGGAAACTCCCTGCCTACCAAATTGCCTGTCACTTGGTCATTAGTGGCAAAGTTCAAAAACATTTGCTGTAAGTCCACTGAAATATTGTTTCAGAGCTTTGGTGCTTTACTCAACAAAAACAATTTTCTCATTTTTAAATGCCATGCCAAGTGTTCTAACAACTGTAGCTACAGATCATGTAACCGAAACCCTTCCTAATGTGAGCTTGAGAATTTTTACTAGCTCTAAAAACAGCTGGTCATGAATACACTAGTCAGAAAAGAATGCAAAACAAAACTAGTAAAAAAAGTGTTGATTGGTAGCTCTCTCACGGGTATATTTAACCATTTCTTAAATATGTTTTGCCTGTCTGGAAGTGAGGATATTTACATTATTTATTTCACAGTAATCTGGAAAAAAAAAAGAACCCAAATTCCTAATGAAATGCATTTGTTTCTGACAGATAGCACTAAGCTGAAATCTGCTATATGTTCTTAGACAAAAAGTTTATTAATTTTGGCTGTTCTAGGAGGAAACAAAACTCCTTGAAGACGAGTCTTAACCTCAAAAATCTTTTTGAATAGATTTCAGGGATCTGTCTTCTGTAGTTGTGTGTGTGCATGTACATACATGTGGGTGCAGAGGTGAGGGTGTGTATGCACAGAGAAAACACAGAGCCTGACTGTGTTCATCCACTGAAGTGGATAAGCATCCTTTCATTGATTTCAATGGTATTTGCTCAGACTGTACAAGCCCAACCTCTTCTCTCATACAATCTACAGAAACCATTCATAGGTTTCACTGGGATCTGGATTGATTGCTAGCTTTGATTTAGAGCACTAACATTTTTAGCCACTCAAACCTGGACATATGTAATGGCTAGGAACCCACGCTGCAAGTGCTCCGTCATCTCAGCTTCAAGGGCAATACAAAAACATGCTCAGAACAACAGTCAGCAGGCACTGGCAAACTGACTTGACCATATCTCTGACAATTACTGTGCACGTGAGCAGTGCACCTTTTCACAGTGCAGAACTTTATTAGCCTGCAGTGATGGACTAACCAAATATGCCTTTTGTTCCTATCACTGCCACAGTAAGTATGAGCAGATTTTGCGTGTCTCATGTTTTAATGAACAGTTGAAGGTTATTATAAAACTTATAAAATAGGCTATAAGAGGGAATCTGAAATAAGCTCCCTGCCCAAAGGCTGGGACAGCTGTACTGAAACCATTCCTGGCCAAAACCAAACCTGCACTGTAGTATCTTCATCCCTTTCTATTTATACTGTCCATGTCCATTGGTAGCAATACAACACAGTTCACCTTATCAGTAAGGAAGCAGTGGTTCATACTGGCTAGCAAGTATCAGCAGCCGCTGAAAGAAATCATTATATTGCAAAACTGATCATATCCCTTGAATCAGTCCTTATTGCAAATTGCAGAGGGTGTATCGAAGAAGAGTACCTGAATGCTTGAAATCCAATAAGGAAACTGATTAGCACTACTGACATTGAACAAAGAGGTCAAAGGGAAAAATCCCTTTCAACTCCTCATCAGCTCTTAGCAAATGAGTGCCAGATCCCACACTTGCAGCTTAACGGCACCATGGAAACCAGCCCAGGTGAGCTGCTACCCATTGCAAAAATCTGTGTTAATCACATGCATAAGGATGGCAGAAATGCTCCCTGGGCTCCCTAGTGCAGCGACACAAGGTGACATAATGACATTTGCAGGATCCTATAAGCACAGGAAGGAAAGATTAGGGTTTCCTTCAGTGATAATTAAGATACAGAACAGAAACATCATTAGGGTAAGAAGAGGTTAAAATAAGGAGTAAAAACCTACGCTGCTGTGTCTCAGAAGCCTTCCACTCTGGCCTTTCAGATCTTTGCAGTAATTTTTCAGAGTGCTTCCCAGTGCAGGCCAGAGAGAATTTTTTATGAACTCCTGCAAATAGATTTAAAATTCACAAAGTCTCCTAACAACCGGTCTGCTTCCTGCCACTCTCCGGTATGGTCGTTTTTCAGCTGAGAACTCAGCAAAGCTCAACAGACTGACATATGGCCGTGACTGGGCTGCTAAACACCCTCTGATGTTGAGGAGATGATATTCTACAGCCTTTGGCTTCTATGATTTTTAGCGGATTCAGATCTAAGCCTCTTTCGCCCTTTCAAATCCACGAGAAAAATGCTACCGAGATGTATTAGTACCATCTACCGTTGATAAGACGGTATTGCACCTTAAGCTGTTTTTCGTGCTTTTTGAGCTGCTGCTTATTTATTTTTCCAGATTATTTATTTACCTTGTAAGGCAAGATAGAGGCCACTTAAGCAGAGGCTGTGACACCAACACGCAGGAATTTGCACGTGAACACAACGTGTGAGCCTGGGCTGAGAGCAGGGAGGTGGAACAAACGCGTTGGGCTGTTGTGGGAACAACTTCTCCCCTCCCCAGCAAGTACTCGCAACAATACGTTCCCCACTGATGAAGAGAGGAAAGATCTTTTATCACTAATTTAAGTTCACTGAAAAATCTGACGAGCTCTTTTTACCCACAGAAGTGGAGCGGCGAGGTCACAACATTTCTCTGGTAAAAATCAGCAAAGCTCCAGGGACCTCCGCTCGGGTGGATCTGAGCCAATTAACTCTGCCTTGTGTACAGAGGGCTGATAAGTGAGCCCGTGCTGGGGATTAAGTCACCAATGAGAGCACACAGAAGGCCAACTTTTATCTGCTGCTGTTTGTGAGCAAAGGTGAAAAGACAGTTGGTCAAGCAAACCAAAGTGCTGGGCTGGAAGCCAACTGGTATAACCTCACTGACACCGGCAGCCACTCCAGATTCAAGATTGCAAAATGGAGACTGCAACCCAGCCTTCCTCCTGCAATTCCATCTGACTTAGGTACATAACTTTACTGACATAGCTGTGTAAAACCGCCTTGCCATAGGGTCTGCATACAGCATACACTCATATCACTTTACATCCATTGGATTTTTCCATCTGTGATGGCAGATCTTTAAGAAGCCTTTGCAGTAGATCTCAAGTTTAAGCTATTTTCTCAGCATCCTCCAAGCCTCCTTTTTAAAGGATTCATAGACAAATCTGTAATAGCTCTGCAGTCACTGTGTGCTGGCCTTCCACACAGGGGAGATGGAATTACCACCACACTGCTGCTCCCCATCTCTGCTGTTTGATTTTCCTTTTTTTCTAAAGATGGGTCTGATCAGGACTGCCTTTGCTCTGACAACAGCTGCTGCTGGGCCTGCAGGGACTGGCCTGCACCTCCAGCTTCCCCATCGCTGCACAATGCAAACACGGGCTGAGGAAGTAGGGGTGAACCACTTCATTTTAGATAGACAGTCTGTTCAACCTGTCCAGTTTTCAGTGACTAATAATGTCTGAAAGGCTACATTATTTTTTTAAAGCCTTCCTTGTTGTTACTTGTGCTTATCCTTCATTTTGCAAGAAGCAAATATTTCCCTAGTCTGTTTGTGTATAAGGGGCTCTGCTCATCTCAGAAGCCTTTCCCTATACCCACCTCAACTGCAGCTCACTCCCAACAGACACTTCCCTGTCTGCTGCTCCTCAAGACATGATCAGACACTGAATTTCTTTTTCAGATGCCTTCTGCTGACAGTCCAGTCATCCTGAAACCAGGCCAAATGCTCAGATTTTCCTGTCCAGTCATTTATGCTTCCGATGAGCTTACTGCACCAACTCCCCAGCCACATGGCTCAGCTTTTTTACTTGTTTTTATTCTGTTACTCTCATTCTCAAGGTCACCTGGCCCTTTATGTAGAATATTCCAATCCTCCTCTACTATTGTGCCCTCTAAAAGTTACCAGCGACTTGCTGAAATCCCCACTTGTCTGTTGAGGACATTAATGAATATATTAGAGCAGGATCTGTTTTAAGAATAACGTAGGATGTATGAGAAACTTCACTATTAGCTTTCCTGCAAGCTGATATTCTTCCTTTCTATGGCACACAGTTTTGTCTCTCATTGAGCCAGCAGAACTGTCACATGTGAGTAACATTTTTAGTAGTTCTCCATGTAGCAGATATCAGATACATTAATAAAACCTAGGAGATGTGCCACGTTTCCCTGGCTAGGAAAATAGTGTGTCTTAAAAATAGTAGTGTGAAAAGACCCAACATTGATAAAAAATGTGTTGCACTTAACTTCTCTCTCCTTCCCTCCCACTTTCATACTATTCTTCCCTCTTAAGTTTTTTCATAAGCCTTACATGCTACTGGTACAAGTTCAGCAGCCCTATAGTTACTACTCTTAAACATAGTTCATTTTAATTTGCTGTTCTCCAATCACGGTATGGTATCTCATTTGCTCATTAGTTAGATATGCCTGGAATAAAGAACTTCACGTGTTCAGTCTCTTAGAGTTCTGGGTCAAAAAGTACCTCACCCCTAAATCCCAGCTCCCCCCATGAAAGTGCAGAGCTCTCCAGATTTTGCTGTGATAATTTCTTTTCTCCACCTCTGCCAATTTCTCTTTTCCACCAATAGCTTTTATATCCTTCAGGGAAGGGAACGTAGGCTGTTTGCTGTTAATTCCTGTTGCAGTCAGAGCAAGGCTACAGATTCTGGTATAGAGAAAAATACATCACTCAAAGCAGGCTGACACAGACTCAGACTGACCCTTGCACGGACCACAAACTCCTTGTGCACATCTATGAAAACCTAGCTCTTTTCAGAACTCAGTCTCCTTGCTAACTCATACTCAGCAGCTCAGCCAATTGAAATGTCCTCAAACCAGCCAGCAGGCTCCAGTTTGGACTCAGCATCCTCAGCCTTCTAGTGTTTCTTACTTATCCACCCCTTTCTGCTTTCTTGCCAGAAGTCCTTTTTCACAAGAACCTCACTGTCACCAGGCTCTTCCTTCCTCCAGAGAGGATTCAAGGGCTCTCCCCTCTCATTTTCACTTATTTTTAATATCCTAATGTAATTCTTCCCCAGACCTCTATAACAAGATCAAAGTCATCCTAAAGTATATATATGTATTAATGCTCCTTGTCTCCAATTTACTCTTTCATGGGCAGTGCAGGATTTTTGTATATGGTCTCAAAAATATACTGTAGAGTGAACTGAGAGTGGTTGACCATGAACTTCTTATTATTGCATCATAACGTGATGGGTATTTACTAAAGAAAGAAAGCACTTTGATGTTGACTGAAATGTTGTTCATTAACTTCTTTTCCATCTCTCATGTTTTAAACTATGCCAAAACACGGAGAACGTTACATAAACCTCTGTTGAAAAGCAAATATTTTTTAAAGGATCTGGTTATAACCGATCCAGTCTGAAGCAGCTGCTATAAAGGAGCAATGAAGGTGCCTCTGTTCTGACATCACTGCGTTTAGGTAGACAAACACGACAGCCACGATCACATCAGGAGCAGCTTCCAGGCAACCACTAGCTTTAAGCCTCCTGAGAAACAGATGGGTCTGTGCATCATCCCTTCTTCAATGACATACTGTTGTATTTTTTTCATAAGCCTTGCTTATGAAATCTTAATACTTAAACGAGTTCAGTCTTGCACCTAAAACTTTAGTCCGTATATCACAAAACCTACACAAAGGCCAGGAAAAACCCTTCCCTTGGCACTCAGTGGTATTGCATGGTCTTAGAAGTCCTTCACGCTAAGGCAATACTTTTCACCTACAGATCTCGAGATACATCACTAAACAGTTACTCAGCTTCCCCTATTTCACACACAAATAAACTGAAGTTGAGACAGCTGGTGCTTCCATTCACCATTGCAACGCTGGTGATATTCTTGCTTTAAGTCGGCGGTTTGCCCAGATGATCTCCAGAGATCCCTTCCAAACAAATTTTTATGACTCGGTGACTCAATGGTTAGATTATCCAGGTTCTCCGTTGGCTGCTGTCATTTCCCTAGTGCCAGCACAGCCACTCATTGGATCTCTGTTAGCCTAACTCATGGGGTTAGTCTGCCAAAGAACTAACCTTACCATAATGAATGATTCATTTGCTGCTGGCATAGCTCCCCGCATCACTTCGCCGCTTGGTGAGATAAATGACGGAGGAATGCCAGAGAAGGGTGAGAGGCTGCGGCTGGAGCAGGGGTTGGAACCTCCCCTTTCAGCGGCAGCGAGCAGCTACATCAGCCGACTGGCAACGTCAACCCGTGCCTTTGGGCAGACATGGGAATTGAGCCTGCTCCATGCTCCACGCCTGCCCCGACCTGTCACAGCGTCACAGACATGGTTGAACACTTCCAATGGACATCTGCCAGGCTGCCCTGAGCTTGCTGCGGGTGGGAAACGTTAGGCATGGTTCTTGGCATTCAGTCCGCAGCCATGGAGCAGGGGCTGCCAAACACTCAGCAGTGGCAGCCAATGAGCCCATTGCTAAATACCTGCTACTAGCACCATCTCCTTAATTCTCCTCCAGCACGCTCCCCATCTCACTGATGATACAGCCCCTTGAATTCAGAATACACCTCTCTGGGGCACATGACAAGTATGGGTTTTGCATAGCTTACTAACCACTAAAAATTTTAAGCATGAGAGACCTTGGCTGCAGGTACAACATGCTTAGCCCCATGCACAGTGTCTCCTCTAATTCCTAACGACCCTAAGTCATTTTTTGTTTGTAGGCTCAGGCTCTTACCCTAGTAACTTCTCTTTGAAATCATGCACACCTTTCTCCTTTCATTTCAGGTCAGATTTCTTTGATCTTTGTTTGAGCCGGCTTGCTCTTCCATCTTCCTACCATAAGCTTCTCATAGCATTCTGCAAGTCTTTTTAACAGTCTTGATTTCTGTTTTATATTTGGTAATTTTCCATTCTGTAGTTCCTTCAAACTTGGTCAGACTGGTTTCCCAACTCAAGCCCTCACCTTCATACATCCAACAGCCTGAGTACAATCTTCAGGGTTAACAATCCCACATTATCCCTGGTCTGAGGGAACAGGATTGGTAAGCCAGACACTAAGTGAGAAAAGTGTTTTTTTAAGTATTTACCAAAGTCCTGGGCTTATTCTGTTTAATTAATTTCCCCTCCCACAATTCTTTTTGCAGACTTAAGTTGATGGGAAGTTTCAATTTGTGGCGTTCGAGATCAAAAATACAAAGATCTCCAGGCCCTGTCTTGCTCTACCACACATACCAAGCACTCTGGCTCACTGCTCCAATGCTTTTTCTACAAACACTGCTGCACCCTCTCCAGTGTTTTCGTTAAAGACAAACTGGATGGGGACAGAGTGGAAACTGAGCATGGAAATAGCTGCTTAGGAAATAACGTGATGTGTGAGCACTACTGCCTCAGAATAAGCAGTTCCGTGTTCAGCTCCAGCTGTAGAAAGAGCACTTGGACTTGAATAGGGGAAGTCACAACATACAGTGCCATTATGTTGGAGCCAAACATATCTTCTTACAGAGATGTACTTCCTAAGGAATTATCACTTTTTCTGGATTTGTCTGGGAGCAGCTTTGGGGCGAGTTACAGTTGATATCAGAACACAGGAAAGGTTGAGGAGCATATATTCCTTGGTGAGAAAACAGTCCCAACAATGGGACCCGGCTGTGACTGAGATCTGTAGATCGTAATTTAGTTTATCATTTAGTGATGCAAGAAAAAAGATTTCCTCCCCCCTCATCGTTATATTATAAAGAGCCAAAACTGTTCATTTTATATTGAGTGGAATTTTACTTTCAGCAAAACTGAATAGAAATTATTTAATCATTCACCCTCTATTTACCTTTGATATCAAAGCAAAGTTAGCACAGGCAGCTTTCTGATGCATGTAAAACAAATCCCACAAGAGACCATTCCAGGATTTTAGGGGAAATTATTTGTATCATTATTATTCTACTGGGCTGACTGCAATTTGAGATCAAATCCCATACATTTTCCCCCCAGTATCTGCAATGACTTCCAAAATTATGCAGATGATTATTTTATTAGCGTGTACCCAGATGGTAGACTGCCAGACCCAGTTAATGTCACTGCATCGAGCTCTCTGTAATGCAAGAATTACTGAGAAAACAGTGCATTTAGCCACTGGTTATATAAATTAAGACCAAATCAACACTTACAAACTCAATTCAAGCAAAATCAATAAAAGGTATGTGAACTATCAGATTAGCAACATCAGACAAAATGTTAACAATAATCTCTTCATTTAAGATGCCTAGCACAACACTCAAACATGGGAAATGTCTGACTGCTGTGCCACGGCATCATTTCTCATTACTTAAAGTTGGCTCTGTTAAAAGCAGTTCATCACTGGTCTTGTAATTTACTCTACAGGCATAACCTAGACCAAATCTAAAATACAAGGGCGTAACCGCAAAGCAAATTACAGCAAATAGGGGAAAATGCATATTCACTTCAAGAGATGATATTTATACTGTAGCAATCAGGTCCATTTATGGCATTTATCATACAAAATGGTAATGCTGTTTATTCAGAGATTATATTTTGTTTAAAACGCAACGTTTGTCTCTTCCTGCCTCCAAGGGATGACTACTCAGATACTCTTTGTAACACCATTTTGGATATGAAAAGCACTGAGTATAATACCAGCTGTGAGGATAAAGTACTCAGTGTATTGTAAGATTATTTATCAAATCACAAAGCTACAGAACTGCAAGGCTGCAAAGAACCTCCAGAGATGATGCTGTACAATGAGGCTGGATCAAGAATCCGGCATGCACGTGGGCTAGTAAGCTCTTTGCAGCAGACAGCTATCAGAGTCCCAGATATTTTAGCATTTCTTCTCGCCCTAGGGTCTTTCTGGTTGCTGCTTGTTCCCCTACTCCTTTCCCTGCATTGATTTCTACCTTCAGGTGTCCATCTCATCTCTCTGGTCTCTTTCAGCAGCTGTGGACTCCTGTTTTCTGGCACCAGCACCAGCCCTTCTGTGGTAGCCAAATGGCCAGCAAGCCTCAGACATGTTTGCCCAGACAACACAGTATTTCAGCCTGATCGGGCACAAAGACTAAGTATGGTCTAGGGTTTCCTGCCTGCACTAAATTTTGGACCTCCCTCTCTGCTGGGATGCGCAGACAGATTGCTGTGGAGGAAGGTGCTGGCAGAAATCATCTGTCTTGCTCTACTGGACTGTGACTTGTAAGCAGAGGACTGTGACAGTGCTTACTGCTTGGAAAACTGCTCATCTTCTTTGGGAGGGGCAAAAGGCCAGCTGTGGCCCACGGACTACCAGCTTAACAAGATGGGATAAGGCATGCTCCAAAAGTGGGAAAGCATAGTCCCCAAGTGCAGAAATCAACACATCAAGGAGAAGGCAACCTAAATATATCTAATACTGTTTCCGAAATCTGTTTTCTATGTTTTCAGACATCAGTAGGAAGATTGTACCACTGAATCTGGATGAGTTAGAAGCCAAGTGTTATATTAAAATCTGTATGCCACAGGAGGCTTGTGAACACAGGTCTTTTGTTGAAATGTACTGTATATACTATATCTACAGATTTGGTTTAGCTTTACACCTAGATTCTTCTGGCACAGCTGTTTGCATTAAGAAAGTCAAGCATGATGACAGATATGATAGCCAGCACTGTCTGATACAAACGTGGGAAGAAGAAAGCAAAAGAAATCAAAGAAGAAAAATGTGTCTCTCCATTACTGCACAACAGCAAACAGTCCAGCCATACTCTTGCTGAAAGGAATTTGATGTCTTGGTCTGCTTTGCCTAATGAGCTACTAACATCAATCTGTCATCATCTGTATTATTTGAAATGGCCTCTGCTGACACAAGGTATATTCATATGCTGGCCCTCCTGGGCACTTGAGAGTTCAAGTCCTGGCCAGTTTATACCACACTGAATGATAATGAGGGGTAACAGAATAATCACTGGCTTCATTCTCTCAGGGGGAGGCAAGAATGTTGCTGTAAAGATCTCCCCCAGACAAGAATGGCTTTGGATTATAGAACAGAGAATACAAATTATTTGGTCCTATGTGTACAAAGTCTCTAGCAGTTCTTTGCAGTGGTGCTTCAGCTCTCGGAAGTACATCTAACGCATCTGTCCATCTGTACTGGCATTTCACGAGCCTGTCCTGAGTACATGACTCTCAAGAACTTGCAAGGCTATATCACGAGATAAGAGATGAACACTGACAATGGTGGAGAATTTCAAGCAGAGAAAATCCCCTTTTGTTGCTTTTTCTTTACCTGTTCCTATGATACACACATAATTGATATTGCACAATACTCTATAACAGTACTTCTGGTGCACTCAGAAAATGATTTCCTTTGGAAATACCTATCAAGTGAGATTTCAGATTGGAAGATTTCTAACCAACACCCAGCAGTTCTCTCAAAAACTCAGTCCTTTACTTGGATAATTACCTGACAGCATAAGAGAAACTCCATACAATGAAGCAAATTGTTTTGTCACGAAACTTGAGACAAATGGCTTCTTCTATATTCTTATCTGTGCAAAGCTAACAAAAAATCTTGTTTCCTTCTAGAAGGCATCTGTGAATTGCCACATCATAATCCTAGTCAAGTCTTGTGCTCCAATGATAATGCCCGTAGTCCTGCAGCTGAGTTCCAGGTGAATTTGACAGCAAGGTAAACATCAGTGTTTGACACCAGTATTAACAACTTCTGTGTTAGGAACTCACAGGTTTCAAAATGTATAAACTAGACCTTCCTTCCCTTTCTGTAACAAGGAAATGTTATATGTTTGTTGGTGAAATGAATGAGAGGTAAAAGACCTTCCTCCAGCCATGGCAAAAACAATCTCAATTTCCAGACTTGTGCAATGGCTATAGGACAGTTTCCTCCCTCTTTAAACAAACCCAAGATGCAGGCAAGAGATAGGACAAGACTAGCAAAGTGGTTTTAGACCAAACCACTCTTAGTAAGCAAAGAAGAAAAGGCCATCCCTAGGGCGGCATTGCTATTAATGCTCTTTAAGGCAGATGAGATAAATACCTGCCAAAATGGAAGTGAAGCAGACACAGCTTCAGGTAGTTATCAGATACTTTGACTTGTGAGATTCTAAAATTTTTCAGTGGTAGTGCAGGCCTCTGTATAATAAATAGAGGTTTAAAGGTCATGTAACACATTAGTCCAGCTGTGGTGACAAGGGGAAGTTCTTCAGTCCCTGTGAGATCTCAGACTGGTGATAGCCTCAAGGACAAGCTCAGAACCAAGAGTCTTTCTGAAGAGAATGAAAGCGACATATTTGTCAGAGACATGACTGAATGGCTCAAATAGTGATGGCAGATGGGATGAGGCAAGATCTTGGTAAATGGCTGAACGAGAAGGTCTTGGTCAAGGCCTTTACAGACAAGATGAGAAAATTGAGCTTGATGGTCTCCTGAATGGAGACCATGATGAGAGACTTGGCAGGCCAAATTGGGAGCAGGATAAGTGTCTGCACTGTTGAGGAGGTCGTCATAAGGAGATCAGCATGTATGAATATTCTGAATTACAGTGACAGGTAAAACATGGGTTTCAGGCATATCTGGCAGGAAGATTATGATGAAGACTCATACTGATTGTGTTACACGAGAGGAGCTGCAAAGGTCCAAGACCGAGAAACAGACCTGAGTGTCAGAGAAAGAGTATTGCCACCAGCAATGAGGAGTGGAAATAATGAATGGAAAAATTAGAAACCAGTTGAGAGCAAAGATGTCAGCAGAATAACTGAAGTGATATACCACAGGCAAAGGCTGAGGTGTCCACCTCCAACACTGTAGCCTCACCCGTGTGGCAGTGTGAGCTGTTTCTATCTGTTATACTCATAACCTGGTGAGTACAAGTGGAGAACTTCACACTAGCCTGTTGCTTGTACACTTTATAGTTGGTAGAATCTCAGACCATTTATAGGTTTAGAATTTCTGGGCTGAATGTAAAGGATACAGCTCTCCTTTGACATTACAAGACTTAGCAAATTCACAAGTGTTATCAAGAAAAAGGTGTCGATGTTCACCTCTTTATACAAACATGACATGGGATATTGTTTTTAATCAGCCCACGATGGTTACATTCACATCTCCCTTTCTTTTAGACACTAAAGGGAAGGTCACCTGGGCACCCGTGTCTGTTCTGAGTGCCTCAAGCTTATTGCTCTTGACAGCTTGGAATCCAGGTCTGCTGTGATACTGATGTATAAATTCAGCAAGGAAAGCTGGAAGTTTAACTACTTTGTTGTCACAAAGTTTTCTGCAATTTATGTCTATCATGTAACATTTCAAAACCTTAAGCAAAAATGTCTATATAATTTATTTCAAACTGTGCTAACTTGGAAAGATCCACTTCCCCTATTGCAAATACATTATAACACATTGCCTCCATGCTACTAAATTAAAATGTCCACACAGCTACAGTTTTTTAGCTATGTGGCTGGGAGGCTGCAGATAGAGTGAAATAAATACTTTAGGGACACGTAGCAGTGTTAAAAAAAAAAAAACACAAACCAGCCTTCCCGATCATCTGCCTCACTAAAAATAAATAACTTTAATTTTTAAAAAACTCCCTTGCTTGTCAGAATTACGTAAATCTAACTGGGATCTTGATTGTGTTTGTCATGCCCCTGAAGGAATGTTCCAAGGTGAGAAAGCATACTGGTCTGCCATCCTCCCACCTAGCCATTCCCCACTCTTGTCTGTCACAGCATGGACTCTCCTGTCATTTATGCCGGCGAGTCTCCATGTGGAGATACATACATTGCTTTCAAAACAGTAGCCCACTACGGGGAGGCAACAATTTCATGTTCTTAGAGACCTATTTTATTCAACAAATAACAAGCTAAAATTGCCACAGCATACGAATGAATGTACAGCTTTTTCTACCAACCTCAGTGCAAAAAGCACTTCCTTACAATGCCAAGAGTCAACTTGGTTTCTCATATCAAAAATATGTCATTGCAGCTGAGCATGTGGGAATCCAAGAGCACAGCAGGTTTCCCTAACACTTGCTACTAAATTTCAGGATTTAACTCAGCAAGAGAAGGTAACATGCGGAGTTATCCTGTGGAGTTCTCCATCAAAGAGACTAAAGGCATCATAGGACACGACAGTCTCCAGACCAATTGTGAATTTACATCTCCTAATGTTCCTCTAAGTGGAAGGAATTAATGTGGCATGTTTCAATTTGCCTAGTAAGTGGAGTTTAAATTCACTTAGGTCAACATGCTTATCACCGAGACAAGAAAAGGTCATTTTGACCACAGGGTGTCTGTTTAATCAGTGAGAAATACTCTGTTTCTGCTGTACGATCCACGCTTGGCTCACGCTGTTCAGCTCTGCAGTCTCTTCCCAGGTATCTTGCTTTATTTGCTCTGGGCTCTGATATGAGGCAGTGATCAAGGTGAGCACCCACAGAAGCTGCAAACTCAAACTTTAATGTAAGGACATAAAGCTAAACAAAAAACTTCAGTAACTGCTAATCTCTGATTTCACAGTTGTCTCCTACCCATCTTCAACAAAGCTTTCCCACACCCATCAAACTGCACAGGCATGGAACTGAGAGAACCATGACATCCCTACTGAAGCCAAAATATCCCGTCGTTAAGAGTTGCGTGGCAACATAAATAGCTTTTGCTTTGATAAAAGGGTAAAAAAAATATAAAAATTAAGGGGGGGGCTTACATATCAGGACAGCGTAACACAGGGTAAAAGCCACACCAAGGGACTTAAAACCCTCAGCTCAGAAAACTGCTGTTGTTACTGGCTACAACATCAAAACGCATGGCAGGAAAAATGTGGAAATGGAGAGGAAAATTTAAATCAATCAAAAACTTTGCTAAGACAAAACATCTTATATAAGCTTCCCACTGGGAAGAAAAGGAGAATAAGCTCTCATGTAACAAACGCTAGTTATGTCACTTGATGTACTTCTGGAAGGCACTCAAGTATTTCAGTGGCACAGACAATAGAAGAGCAAAACAGAGCAAGCCAGAACAGAACAGAACAGAAATAGGTTTGGTTGGCTTTGTCTGGGATAGTTGGTCAAAAATTGGAATTTCCATTCCAGTAAAAATTTCAGGATTCCAGGCAACTTTTCATAGTCTTTCAAAAGAAGTTGCTTTGAAATAACCCACAGTAAGTCCAGGAATCCCAGAACTTTTACTGAGTGCCATCTGGATTGCCTGGCTTTTAAATTCCTCTCATGTTTTGAATAGATCCTTCTACTTGACAATACTGAAGCGTTTCACTAAAGTCAGTAAGTGATTTCAGAACACAGGAGTAATATGGTAAATAGCTATTATTTCCATTTACAGTGAAAAGAAAATAGAGATAAATAGATTAAAATCAGCAAAGTTCAGTGAAAAGGAATCTCTAGCTGGATACCCAAACCTAGGCATTCAAAAACTAGATACTATTTCTGCACATTTTATTTCTTACAGTGAGAAATTTCTCAACAGCAAATATAACAGCATACTATGGTATATTATCAGCCCTCATTCTCTTGAAGATTTTCTTATATTTCAAAAAATGAGAAGAAAAATTTAAAGTACTTCTAGCATTAACAAACAATGTTCTGCTCTGGCACTATGGCAAAACTCTTCAGACTTTGCAGCTTTTTCTGCAGCCTGAAATTTCTGGTATGGGTACGCTGGGGGGACCTGAACTGTACTGAACCTAAGGCAATTTACATCGGCTGAAGATTTGTCCAGGTGATGGAAAGGGGCCAATAAGATTACACAAATCGATTAGTCTGACTTGTCCTTTTTTTTGTTTTTTCCCCACATCTCTGTAGGTTTTCATGGGTTTTGTTTTTAAATCCTGAATATGCTGCCATTTGAAAAGGCAAGAAGCTGCCTTGACAAGACCGGTGACTTTAACTGCACAGCATCTCCCCAGCAGACATTTTCTTGCCTTAGTGTGCAGGCTTCTGTGCAGGTGATGGCTATGTAGAAGACAGCCCTGATGTTCCAATATCTTGTGAACTCTATGATCCAAAAGTAATGTACTTAATCAAGTGTAAAGCAAGAGGTGATTAAGTTTTGGAGTACTGTACAATGCCTGACTGCTCAGAACGTGTCTTTTGATGTGGTGCAGAGAACTGGACCAGTTCTGTCTGCTTTACCAAAAAAATTGACGTTCCAGTAATTTAAAAAAAGAGCCTCAAAAATCCCCACAAGTGTTTAACTTTGATCTGAAGCTTTAAAAAGACGATATTCATCTGTTTGCTTGTTTAATTTGTTTGAGCTTAAAGCCCAGAAAGGTGTCAATTGGACATTTTGTGGAAGCGATTCTTTGTCTTTTTTCCAGATGAGAACGAGCTGGGGCAGCAAGCCTCCAGCCATCACTAGTTCTAAGCATCCAACCAAAAAAAGAAAAAAAAACAAAACAAAAAAACCCCTCACCTTTCCACTGTGGTTTATATGAATTATTAAGAGCTGAGATTCAGTGGAGCCTCAATTCTTGAGCATTGAATCAATACTGTATTTTATATAACAAGGGCAGTAATCCCAGCTTGTTCTATTTCCATCACAGCAAAGCCTTGTCAAGTCTCTCAAGCAACCTAATTTCACTAGGGCCAAAGTCTAACACTACTGACGTGGAAGACTTGCTCACTTCAGCGGGGTCGAGACGTGACCTTCTGCCCAGGAGCCTGCAGAATTCAGCTCACTTTCTTGTGCTGTAAGAACTATTCGTAGCCACTACTAAAGGCCAATTTTTTACTATGTTCCAGACATGAAAGAGAAAGAATAGATCCGCACTGAATTCAAACAGAAGTTATTTCTGCAATTATTGCCTCTTGAGGGAGTGTGCCAGAAAAGGGCCAGCTGTGATGGGACACGGGCCTGCAGGAGAGCTGACGTAAGCCACCTCACTTCCAGAAGGAATAACTAGGCAGATCTGTGTCAGTCTGCATCCAAGCAGCAAAATGTCCCTCTGTTGTACTAACCTGTAGCCAAACTATCTGACTGCACTTTCAATCTCCATTTACAAACAGAAAATACATACTCACTTCCTCCACCATCACGAGCTGACCAAGACATGCCAGCTGCAAATGCTCTGCATTGCACTGATGTGGGCACATTTCCGATCCTTGGCATGGCAGCAAAGAAAGTTCATAGAGGTACCAAGAGGGAAGGCCATGGGTAAGCCTAAAGAAACTGAGAAGAGGTACAGTGGACTCCAAAGTTTTCCTTCTTATCCTGCTTGAGTGAATGGAATGCTGAATGTAAGTGACAAGGGAAAGGGAAGAAACAAGATACTGAATTCCATTTGCTATTTGAAGTTTTAATACTGCCCTTTGAAAACGAACCTGAAGTTGACTGAGCTGGTTTACATAATACATTTAGGAATACCTAGAGCTTGATTACAGAAATGTTATACATCCTGCAGCATTTGCAACTCTGAAATGGAGCAAATGTAACCTAAGAAACTGAGTAACGACAATTAATTTATAAATACTGGTTCATGTCCTTCACAGCTATAGTTATATATCGCGTGGGTAAAAACCAATTTCAATCTGCACCATTTGGAGGTTTACCCCAATGTTTCATATGAGAAAAGGAAAAAGAGAATTAAAAGATTCACAGGTTAGAAATTGAACTACGGCTTACTAACACTGAGCAAAATACTATTTCCTAGATAAACTTACTGTGATTCAAAAAGTACCCAAAATGAACACTCAAAGGGTGTCTTGGGGACATCAGACCTTCATTTTTTAAATGTTTTAGGCCAAAGTCAGGAACACAAATGATCATCCACACAGTAGAATAAATGCCAAACAACACGACATTAAGCAAGGGGAAGAAATGAATCATGCTCAGAGTAATTTGTCCTTCAAAAGAAAGAAAGAATCTTTCCTTTCCCCAGCAATCTTTTCAATATGCAAATCCTCATATCCGAAGCTCACCTCATCCTACACAGAGCTGAAGGAAATCATTCAATCTTTTTAAGTCTTTTTCAGATCTCCTTCTTCATCACTTAATGTGTTGAACAGAACCGTTTCTATTCATGGTATTTTCCACATTTCTGGATTGTAGCAGACAAAGGCACGACTCGACTTTGCTCACCTTCCACCTTTTAGTCCCACTCACAATATCATGCGAGCTGAGAAATATTTACCTAAAGTGAAAACTTCTAAATATGTTGAAGTTCTGCTATTCATCATGAACCTGCAGCTAATTCCTGAACCCCTTGGAAATGACAACAGAGATTCGCACATTTTAGAGCCAGAGGGGAACTTCACAATTCTCCAGTCTGACCGCTGCCAGAAACCTATACAGAAATCCCCACAGGAGAAAAAAACCAAAACAAATGTTCTCCTGATTGAGCTACAGCCTTTCTGGCTAGAATCTATCTACAGAAAAACACTCTGCTTAAATTACAGACCTTGAATGCTGAACACATCCTAGAAGTTACATTCTGCTCCACAGAACATGGTTGTTATCCAGTCATTGTTTCACAAACACAAACACTGTGACACTAAATATAAGCCCTCTTTAGATGCTCTCTAACTGAATCAAAATATCTCTGAACAGCAGCCCCACACTTCTCTCTTTCAGTCCCTCTTTTTACAAATAACTCTTGCATTTTCACTGCCATATTTGAAAGTCAGCAGAGAGGGCTGCTCCAACGTAAAGATAATCGACATTCTTCAAGTCCAGGCACAGCACGGGACGTGGGAGATTTGGATCTCATTTCCTACTTGCTAGGAGACTGTTTTAACAGTTCTGGAGAGGGTGCATTGGGTGCGCTCAGAGCTCCCCCAGCACACCACAACGTGGTGATTTAGGCACTTCAGCACCCAGTTCGTGGAACTCAAATAACCTTAGATGGAAAACACATTTTGTTTTGTTTAGGTCAGCTGAGCAACACAAAACCATAATAATAGGTGCCTAAGTGGATGGGGATGATTTTGGCCTCCTCTTCTAGGTTTTCGTCTTAAAACAAATGTGTGCCCTTTTTGATACTATATCAAATCCTCAAATATTTACAGCATATTCCAGAAAAATGTCTACAAGACACCTGCTTTGCAGAATAAAATCAGAATCACTGAACAGGAATTGCTGGAAGTATCCAGACTGATAAGAGGAACAAAGAGCTGATCAAAAGATTTAGAAACTCTGCCTCATTTGCTATTCCAATGAATTCAGTAATAAAATTTGCTATATAATTAAATTCACTGTTGGATTGGTCCTTAGAACTTGTTCAAGTTCCAGTTTCTGATTTATCACAGTTCTGATCTCCCAGTTTGCATTGGTGTCCAGTGAGATGAGGGCCCAGATAGAACGTGTCCTGTTTACACGTGAGCTTTATTAGCAGCAGCATCTCTACACGTTTAACAGTAGGGATCATCTTTCTCTAGCCTGTACTGTAACTAGTTGGAAGAAGAGTTGCTAAAAATTATCTTAAATTTTTGCTGATGTTTTCTTCTTTTTAGCAGACTTCGCAATGTCCTACCTGATAAAATTTACTTTGGCCAATATTAATCAGTCAGCTTGATGTCCTAACATTTACTTTTCACTTTTGTTGTTTGCAATGCCTTCTTGGAACTGGGACAAATATCAGACATGCGCTCATGCAAAGTCTGTGGTATGTACTATATAAATGAGACGCTGGTTCCAGCTGTCTAGCTACCACCCGAACAGTATTCTTAGATCCTCACCATCGGAAAGGGATAGATTTTCTCTGGGTGCCATGAAGGCACTACTAGCTTTCCTACTGCTTGTGCAGCTCCCAATTCACAGAGCTGCACCCGCAGCTCCCCCGCCTCCCTTGGGCTGCGATGACCCAGAAACTGAAGCAGCAGCTGAACTTGCTGTGAATTATATTAATGGCCACAGTCATCACGGATACAAGTTTGCCTTAAACAGAATTGAACAAGTCCGCGTGCTGCCTCAGGTAAGTGAGGAGCTTGCAGGCAGAGCACTGTGTTAAGCTGCAAAGGCTTGGCTACGACCGACAAGTCCTGCCAAGGGCTGTATCCTCACCTGGGGTAAATTAGCATGGTTCTATTGATTGAAATGGTGCAATGCCACCACGTAGTAGATGGGAATCCAGGTCACTGGAATGTATCTCTCAAAGAGCAGAACTGAGGGAGAGAGAGAAATGTTATTTTTGTACAAAGCTAGAAAGGGCTTAGTCTACAAATGCAGCATGCCTGCGAGGGAGATCATTCAAAGTGCTGATTCATGAGCCCAGTAGCTAATCTGGAGAAAAACTGCAAGGATAATTCTCATGATGTGGGTAACTATTTATTGGCTAAATGCATACCTATCATAACACCATGCTGTTAGTGATTTTGTAGTAGCTATGAATTTTACCTAACATCCCATTGAGCTGACAAGGAAGCTGAATGGAAGTAACTGTGGCTTACAGTCTCATTTCCACTGACATCTATTCACATCATTGTAGTCCTCTAGAAAGGTTGAAGAAATAGACATGAATGCAGCATATGCACACATTCAGAACCTTTGATTTTCTCACAACATGGAAATGAAACTCCAGGGCTGTTTACTACTTGACATGAGAGAGAGGATACCAGTATCATTTACAAGAGAATAAAGCAGTCATTGGTAAGATTAGAAGTGTCCCTACAGTTGCACAAAAACACTGGTGACTCTGCTTTTCTCTTATTTAATATTTTTACACTAAAATGATTTAATTGGTTTAAAAACCTCAGAGTCAGCTTCAGAGCTAGGGACCTTCACTTCTGCCCCTCCATTGATGTGTCTTATGCTGGAATTGAAAAGGCTCAGGAACAGCCACGAAAGATCCTGTAGTCCACAAATAACATGAATACTGAGGCTGGAACTTCGCTGGTGCAATTCAGTGTAATTCCAATGAAGTAAATGGGGTGGGCCAATGAGCACGAGCAAGCAGAGTTTATTTGGTATCTTGCTAGAGAAACATGGAGTTTTTTCATCAACAAAACGAGCTGTTGATTATTTAAAGCTACCCAGCAAAATGCTTTGTGAAGTACTACTGTTTCTGTTTTGTTTTGATTTTTTTTTCTTCCAGGGGCCAAATAATGAGATTCTGTTCCTTGAACTTGACTTATTAGAGACCACATGTCACATTCTTAATCCTACACCTCTTGTAAATTGCTCAGTAAGGACATTTGAACAACAAGTGAGTATCTGAAACATGACTTGCTTGGTGCAAAAGTGCAAGTTTGGTAAGTTGATGTTAGAGGCCAGTTTATGACCAGTTAGAATTCTAAGCTCTGCCTGCAAAGGTTACATCACTGTAACAGCCCATAAGCACCAGTCACTTGTATCTGCCTTGCCAATTTAGTTGTCTTTGTGTCCGGAAGGATTTCACGTCCTGTTACATGAGGAGGACAGGTCACTCTCAGCGTAACTTCCCACATACGTGCCATGAATGCCATGGGCCTTGCTCAGGCGCACCAGGTGCAGGTCTCCATGATCAGCCCAGATATGGCAGACAGGAGAGGCTGTGAACCTGGACAAACACAACGTTCCCTTGGCTGCATGAGGCGTGTGAAGTAGTGAAATTACGTCAAGTCTAGCCACCAGTGACTGCAGGAGAGCTATTCCCTTTGGACAGGGCTCTGCCCTCAAAGTAATGCTCCACTGGAATTTACTGGCCTCAAATATTTTGCTCTTATGCAAGCGTGATCCAACTGTGAAAAGCTTTCCCTAACCAAAGCATTGGAAGTGTTGTCTGAGTACAGGCAGCTTTGCTTCCTAAGCAAAAAGCAGAGCAAGCAATTGACAATTTAAGCCTGCTGTTTCTAGAATGGGGCCCAATTTGCAGTGCTCATGACTAAATCCACCCCTGTATTCATCAGGGCTCGGATCCCATTTTCCATACTGGGGGAGGTGATTCTAACTGTTCCCCCTTCCCACCTTTGCCTCTGACATTTCCTCCCCTGTTGGCTGCTGCCTGCAAACCAGATCACACAAGGCAGCACTCTGCTGTTACCATGGCCACTGACCAGCTGGGATTATAGGGAGAATGTTATCAAACAGCTCTGCAGAAGGTCTTAATCTATAAGTATTCACATTCTTTGCTCTTTATGAGAGGAACCAGAACTAAATATCTATACTCAAGATACCATGGCAGTTCTGATACTTTTGAGATCCAGATTTGGATCCAAGTTTTGCCACCTAGGTCAGTCCTTTACAGAACCACAGACACCAGGACAAGCCTACCAAGGCCTATGCAATCAGGCTGATTTTTCAGCAACACTCAATCCAGGATCTGGTCTTCTGAATTTAGTAATAGTTGCTCTTTTCAGAAATTACTATTTATCTGCACAATATAACCCTTTGATTTCTGTCTCTCTCTAGGCAGTTGAGGGTGACTGTGATGTTAAACTGCAGAAACTGAATGGACAGTTTTCAGTACTTGCTAGTAAATGCCACTCACATGCAGGTAAAGATGTTGTTCTTCGTGTTTGAATCTAAAGGTGGAGCACTAATCTAGCAGTGCTTACAGTTCCCTACCACTTCTAATTCTAAAACACTGAGAACTACTGCATTGTTTTTTTTTAAATCCAGCTGTCCTTTTGGGATCTCATTCTCCCACAGACCTGGCCCTGTCTCTTTGCTCCTCTTTACTAGAACAGTTAAGATGTGATAAGGCTGCCTCAGGAGCACTTCCCAGATTTGAACTAGAGATGGCTGGCACTGAGGCTTTCCCTAAAGAATTTGATTCCTCGTTGTCTGAGTCCCCCAGCAAGGGGCTCACTGATCTTCAGAACCCCCATGCAAAATGCAGCTTATTTAGCAAGCCCAACATTTTCAGTATAGCCATGGGAAAACAGAATCTCTGTTCTGCATTGCCTGCATGAGATCTTGCTCTGTATGTGATGTTTTCAATACTGCCTTTAAAACTGGTGGGTGAATGAAACACCATTGCAAACACAATACCAAAGAACTAAAATATCTTAAATTTTCCACCATTTCTCATGTGAGCTGAGACATCTTTTCACTGGTATCATGGATATTTTGCCAGAAAGAAAACTGATTAAACCCTGAGTAAGAATATGCAAAATACGCTATTGAAATTCACAGCATTTTTGCTTGCATGAAGACTTCAGGACTCAAATAGCAAAAGTTGCATGAAATACTGCCATCTATAGCTTGCAATGCAAAAAATCTTTGCAGTATAATTTGGGACAGACAGAGAAACACAGTGTTTTGCATCACTGACTATGTCTATAATGTCTTTCAACTTATGATCAGAGCAAAACAATCTGTTCCTCCTGCAGACTCAGCTGAAGATATTCACGAGGTCTGCCCGGACTGCCCGCTCCTGGCAAGTCTAAATGACACTGATGTGTTAGCAACTGTTTCCAGCGCCCTCAATGACTACAACAGCAAAACTCCTGATGCCTACCTCAGGCTCCTTGAGATCGGAAGAGCCCTAAAACAGGTAACTGCCAGAACAATGTATACCCTTCCATGTAAACAGAATATTTCCTCTGTAGCACTTGAGCAGCGCTAGCTAGTTACGTTTACAATCAGATTGAGCTTGCTTTAAATTGCCCTACTGAATTGCCCATGATTTCCCTACTGTTTTCTGTCATCTTAGCCACAGGATTCTCTTTGACTTCTGTGGGAGATGCGGAGCTAGAAGCCACAACATTTGCCTTTTATCTTTTCTGAGCAGCTCAGCAATTTCAAACAGTGCAAAGTCAGTTAAACATCTCTCCTGTTTTATCAGTATCACCCAGTGCGGATGGTCAGTGTCGAGTTTGCTGTGGCTGCCACAAACTGCACATCACAACAGGCTAAAGATAATTTGGAGGCTTGTCAACTGCTTCCTGAGGATCAGTCTGTAAGTATGCCAGCACATCAGCCCTCATCTCGCCAGCTCAGAGGTAGAACAGAGGCATGCTGTGATGCACTTGCACTTGTACAGGAATAGATCTTTGTGAAAATGAAAGTGCAAGAGTTGGATACCACTATGATATGCTTTTCAATGCATACTTTCTAAAGCTATATTAACCCTTTATCTTCTCTCTGATGTATCTGGGCTGAATCTAGATGCATTTAAATATATTTCAAAAAGGATTAAGGATAAAAGCATCCTTAACACAAAATATTTTTAATAAACTGCATTTATACTATCATTTACTTTTCTAAATATGTGCAGCTGAGAAAAATCCAGCTCCTTTGGAATGGGCAGTACACAAGCACAAAACCAGTGTGCTCTAATTTCATGCATAGGTTCTTGAGAAATGTACTTCATACTTCATTACACCAAAGTTCTTTTCTGATGAAACAAAACCAAAAGTGTCCTAGGCAGATTTAATGAGTGGGGAACCTTTTACATGGGTCCCTATATACTCCTTCCCTTCCTCATATCCAGACAAAACAATTTTACTCCAGAATAGTACAGGAATTTCCTTTACTTGCTGGTTATACATTTAAACAGCTTGGCTTTTGAGTCCAACAGATTAAAAGCAAGCACTTTATTGCTCAGATAAATCATGAGATGTAGCTATTTCTAAACATACTGAAATTAAAAAAAAAAATGCAATGCAGGTCTTCCCTATTTTCTCACTGTTTTCTCTTCACTGTATTCTGCTTTGCCAGAATTTTGGTTTCTGCACAGCAACAATGGTAACAGAACCCTCACAGGACTTAATAGCAGCATGCCAGCTGTACGGACATCAGGTACCAGCTCTCGGGGCACTCCCTTCCTTCCCAGAATATCCTACTAGCACTGTTTGAAGCAATTGCCCTGAGTTTACCTTTTTCACTGTAGATTGCATTATCTATCTGTGATAACCTAGGTGTTTAACTTCATATCCTAAAAAAACCCAACAAGATAAGGTTATCCTATGGATTTCTGTGCCCAGAATTGTCATCTATGCTTGACATAGTTTGTTTTCCTAACCATATGGGAGTTTCATATGTCTAGTAGGGCAAAGGGAACTAAATTTTGCTCAGCTAGGGGAAAGGCATCTAGATGTAAAATATAAAAGAGCTACTATGGTAGGCCTCACCAACTGGAAGCTTTTGCTACAAGTAGTACTTAGACCTGACCACATTCAGGGCTCCTAACCTGCACTGCTACTGCAAGAGAAGGGAAATTTATGTGCAACAGGGCTTGACTGCACAGGTAGCATAGACTCCAATTGGTTCAAGAAGGGCTGGCTGGGCACTGAGTGCTTCCTGCAGAGCAGAGCTCTTGGAGGCACAGCAGTAATTAGCTGCCTAGAGGGGATATGAAAGAAAGAATGCGGATTAGAGGAGCAGCTAGGTTTCAGTGTTTCACTAGCTGCATAGGCTGCACTGAAAGTTCACACTGCACTGGATTTAGTCCTAATGATTAACTGGATATTAAAAATGTGTTTCTGGGCTCACGAGTGTGTGTTGAAATCCAAATCAAATCTTTCCTAATTGTCATAGACACTTTGTACCTGGGTTAGGTGACAATATCTAGTTAGGAGCAGGGTCCATACTAAGCCATCAATGACATGCATAAGATAAATCCCAAGTAAGTGAATACACACACACAAACCATTTTTCTTTTCCAGCCTGGAGTTACCTACCCCCACTCAGGTCAAGATACATCAGCAGGACTGGTACCCAGTGCTGGACAAGGCTTCACTAACCATAACCTCAAAATTTCCCACAATAACCCTGTTGCATCTGAATCCAGCTCTTCAGAATTTCCTTCCCTGCTACCAGCAAAATCTGTAGCAAAGAGAGCAGCTGCAGAGGTTGCTCAGCATGATAAAGTACCTCATCCAGTTGGCTTTGTGCCTCCTCCTCCACCATGCCCTGGTAAGATTCGCCATTTCAAGATCTAGGCTGTGTCACAGACATGGCAAGACAGCTAACTGAAGGATCAGCATGCAGCAGCAGCATCAACACACACAGTACAACATCAAGTGCAAATAGCTGAGAACACTTGACTCTCAGTCCAACTGACTTTCACCCTCCAGAGAACACAGCTGAGGCCTGGATCTTGCAAAGGTCTGCTTCAAAATATAGAAGATTGCAACATACAGCAGTTGTTTTCTCTAAGTACAGGGATGCTCTAGTTAAAACACAGCAAAAATTGTTTCAATGAAGCTGTTGTAAAAGCTATACAACAGTTGTAGCTTTGTGATAGAAACACCACCTAAAAGACCACTTCACAATAAAATGTTCAACAGAAATGCTCTGGTACCTTCTGTCTGTATATTTTTTCATTTAGTTGTCAAGTATCTCCTTCATGGCATTATGAGTCATATTCTGGGCTTGATTTCAGAAACAGTAAGCTTCTGCATTTCTCATCAGCTTCCCTGGGATGTGTGGGTGCTGAGCACTGCAGAAAATCAGGTCAGTCCTTTCTTTTGATCACGTACCAATAGCACTAAAGAAACGGCAGGAAAAAACTTTTTTTCCGTTCCACCTGTAGTGTTTCCTAGCATGTACCTACTTACAGTATCCACCAGAAAAACCTCAAACAGTCTGGATATGACATAAGGAATAATAAGAGCCTGTGAAAAGAACAAAGAATCAGATACATTCACTGTTGCAGAGGCAGAAAGCATCAGTACTTCCATCCAAGCACGTGTCTTTCCTGCCTTCCGGCAGATGCACAGGTGCAATATGCTGGTACTGTACGCCACATGTGTATGAGGGATAACAGTTCAGGGAATAACAATATACTACAGAGTGTCTCGTGTGAGAGGACCCAGACAGCAATGGCAATTTACCATTGTCCTAGCAGCCAAATCTCCCCTGTATTTCTCACTTATTACAGCCAAAATCTATTCTAGGTGGAGAAGTAATAAAACACGGAGGCCAGAAGGATCTTCACTGTCAGCTAGACTGGAATTCTGCAGGCCCAGGGGAGCAGCCTCAAAGACAGTCATGAATCTTTAACCAGGAACAGCACTTGCTACAAGATAATTACCATGCAGGCAGCAAAATCTGAAGTACACATGTCATTTTTGAACTATTTCAAATAATCTATTCTCTTCTCCTAGTTACAACCTTCCTGTATTCAGTAAGCAAGATAACTAACATTTGTTCTTAGTGATAGTGCAACAGGTTGCTATACAGCTTCTGCTCCACTGTGTCAACAGGGAAAGGTAAAGACTTATGCACTCATACTGGGAATGTGGAGGGGGGAAAAAAAGGGAAAATCAGCCCAGACTCTGTATGCCATAGTATAACATGATGGCAGCATACTACCAACAAGCCTTCCTCCCTGAGGCAGCAGCTCCCACCTTTCAGGAACACACTGGGTTCCTGCAGGCAGGGTGTTGCAAGACCCTCATACGTTCAGCATGCAGGCATTTATTTAAATATTGCTAGTACTGAGCTGCATAACGTTCCTGAGGTGGTGATTTGCCTTCCCATCTCCGCTGCATGAGATACAGAAGAGGATTAACGAAATGGCTACTATTTCAGTCTGCATTAGCATACTTCAGATCCTCATTACTATGACTTCAGATGCACAAGACCCGGATTCTAACCAGTCTGGAACCACTAGATTTCAAAGATTTTGGATTTTTAAAACTAGGAATTGCCTCAAGCAAACCAAAGAAATTGTCTTGTATATAATGGAGTCAGCACTAAGTTATATAAGACAGTGTTTTCCGCACTCAAAAAATTCTTCATTGGCAGAAACAGCAAGTTTATAAAACAGATCCCTGCCAACAAGGACCTCTGAACTCAAGAAATGCTTCATTTTCTTTTGCATTTTACAACCACACAAAGCAAGGGTATGTAGCAGAGCATCCACAGCCTCCACGCTCCATGGATGTTCTCTTACACCTGGTTTAACTACTCATTCCTTCCCTAAAATTAATAAAAAAGAATAGCAGAATCACTCTGCACTCTCCTGTGATCCCAGCCCGTAACTGCACCCCAATTCTCCCCTTAATACTGGTCCTCCTAAGGACACATTTTCAACAATAGTTTTGAAGCAGTGACTTTGTTTCCCTTCAGTATAGCCCTGTATTCACGGCCTTGGATCTTAGTAACAGATTCAGCATTTACTAATAGATTCTCTGGGCAATGAGCACTATTAAATGGCAATATATAAAATACAAATGCTTGCCTTCCTGAAATGCAGGCTGAATAGTTTTGTCAGGTCTGCTTCACTGACTGACAATGCTTTTCAGCGTTTTCAAACTCTGTTTTGCTAAAGCATATGTACTTCATGTGCTGCTTTGCCTGGACATGCACAGATTTCCCAGCTGTGTCCATGTTTTGAGGTCAGCTACTTGAACAGAGAAGTTTTTTCCTTTCCAGTGGGAGGAAGAGTACAAAGAACAGAGTCAGGGATATAACAATTCCTCATTATAAGAGGCACCAACACAGCCAGTACTAACTGGCACCCATCTCCATAGAAATGCCATGCACTGTAAGGATAAAGAAAATGAGTTATTATGCTTTAGCCGCAGGGGAAGCATTCCCAGGCACAAGGAACAATGTGAGTGCGTCCGCATTGCTGCTTCTGCTGTTCCTCTACTATGGCTACAGCAGTGCTTCTCAACACTCATCCCTTGTATCCCTTTCCCCCAGGATACAGTCTGTACATTAGCCTGCACCCTGAGTTTGAAAAGCAAATGGTGACATTTGAGGTGGCTCAGTCTAGCAGCCATGTGCCCCTTTGGTTCTGCTATCTGAGTTTTCCATTCCCGCCACCAGCCGAAGCCTTCTTAGAAGAGTTCCATCCCCAGTGCTCTTGCAGGTCTTCCTGGATGTATGCATAATCCAACTCACCTTCCTGTGGACATTCCCTGTGATAAATCCTGCTGTCTTGCTGAGGCAAATATTTGGAATGTCGCTGGGCTAATGACCTGAGATTCTTTATACCACCAACAATCTATACATTTAAAACAAAATATCTTTACAGTAGTGTTAAATAGAGACATAGAGTCATGCATCCCTAGCACTCTTACTTCCTCACTCAATATAGACGCAAGGCTAAAGGTACATGGCATCTCCCAACAGATATCTGTGACCACAGAGCCTCCCATGACTGAAGATGAGGACCAGGGAAATGATTACCCTGCTTCTGATACTCTTACAAGGTGAAATAATGCAGGACTGCCTCTCGCTGGAATGCTATTAACTTTTACTGGGGTACTCCCCAGGTAATGGCAGTTGTTACTTCTCCAGGCCTTCAGGACAACAGGTGAGCTGTGTACAGCTGCTCACAGTGCTTTCAAGCATGGAGCTCCTGGCAGGTTAGCCACAAGGCACACCACTGTCATTTCAAACTAAATTCTCTCCAGGATGAATTTTCCATGATCCTTTTTCATCTGTACTCAGCAAATCACTTGAGAATCAATAGTGACCACAGTGCAGCCTCTTAGCTGGCAAATTAACCTCCAAATTCAGCAGCAAGGGGATAAGTCAAAGGAAATAATAAATGTGCACAGCTGAGCACGTGCTCTGCAATATAAGGGGGCGCCCACCAAGTCAATGAATGGGTTCCCCCAGAGTCACAGCCCTCAGTCACATCAGGACTGTATTATTTAATGTTGCTGAAAAGGAATGAAAGCAGAGCACTGAGTAGTGCTAAAATAATTAAAATGGTGACACTGCTGACCAATTTGCTTTGTTCCTCAGGCCTCTAGCCACAGGCTTACGATACTCCAGTGGCTTCCTTCAGCTTAAACTGGAGCAGGCTGTAGCAGCGGTCAGAGGACAGAAGCCAGGGAGCTAAATATTAAGTAGCTAGGACTCTTCTTGAGCCAATTTTCACCATACAGTATAAGGAAGACAGTAACACTGAACAAGGCATAAAAGTGAGGTCCTAAATCTTCTGGCTAAGGCACAGTTACAGGATGAGCAGCTGCAGTTCACAGAGAATTCTCTGGACTAATTCTGGCAGGGCTATGCAGCTATGATGTGCACTGGCAACCAACTGGATGTACATTTTTCTTGATTCAAAGTACAAAAAGAATAATTTAAAGACGGATAAAAAAAAAAGAGTGAGAGATGGCACGAGGAGGAAAGCACTGGTTACATGAAATCAAATGAAGTTCTTCCTCTGGTTTACACTACACACTCTCTCTAAAAAGTTTCGGGTTTTTATTCTGTTAGATTTTCCCCTTTGAGATTAGCATAACCAGCCCCAGGTCTGGAACTTTTTTCTTTTTTTAACTCCTCTCTCAGCATATAACTTCAGACAGTTCTCCATCTCTAAGCTTGGTTCTCAGGCAATAGAAATGCAGTAGTATCTTAAAATTTGTGTGTATGGGGGGAGGGAGTCCATGTGCAATTGTACCTGCCTCTAAACCCATAGGATTACAAAGCTAGCCACTGCCAGGCAGGAGCTGAAACCAGATGCAGCCAGAAGTTAAGGTTAGAGGAGATAAAAAGAGAACAGCACCTGCTATTTGGTATCAGAAGTAATATGGAAGGATGGCAAGCTCAGAAAGTTCTGCTCAATGTGGCAGTAAGAACAAAGTCAGATGGCAGGAGAAGATGGAATGAAACAAGAAAGGTTCGGGGAAATCTGAGTTGTGGATCAAATACCTGGTGTCAATAAACTGAGAGTTCTGGGCAACAGGCTGGAGTCAAGGCATTGCAAGGGAACAAATTCTGTAATGGAGTGTTCACCCAACAATGTTTTGGCAACCCTGCTTCATTTACTGTTTCCTCCAGCCTCTCACAGCGGCTCATTTTGAAGCACTCCACCAAAAGAAGTGAAGCATTTGGGGCAAGAACAAATCTCAGCTTACCACATCTCTGCTACTATATGCAATTACAGTGATTGCTAAGTCCCAAATGAAGACAATGGAAATTCCTGGTTCAAAGCAGACACCATGATGAAACTGTTAAGTCTTTTTACATTACCTTGCTGTCATGTTGTATGTATGTACAAAAGTATGTAATGGCTTGAGTGGGCCACTTGTCCACAGGCCTCTTGCCTAGATATGGATTGCATTTTGCTTGCTTGGCCATATCTAAGGGTTAACAATAATTTGCAGGTATCCAAGTGAGTAGAAATACTCGAAGAATGAATCCAGACTGACCTTTCTGTCCCTGCCAAGTTCCAAGTTGACAGCATATAACTTAAAGAGTTGGTATATTTGTTTACAACTAGAATTTAACAAATAGAAATGCCAGGTGTGAAATCCGTCAGCCTCTTGACTCTTACCCCCCTTCCACTCAAACCAGTGAGACCTCTGTCATTGTTTTACTTGGGAGAAAACCTGGATCACTGACAGAACAGAGCTGGAGCCAGAGCTGTCCTGCATGCAGGTTTATTTAAGCACTGCTGGTTCCTTAGGAAAGCAGCTTTCTGTGTATATTCTTGTGCCTTGTGATGAAGTTATGCGATCTGTCCAACTATGTCTGAACTGGAGTTGTAAAGGCAGAAGGAAAAAGTGCTCTCTGGTCTCAGAGGGAGCCACAACGCTTACATAAAACCTTGTAATCATTGGCAATCATTGACTTAGTGTTTGCAATTGTTGATATAGGTTTAAAGGTGATGTGCAGTACGTAATAAAGAGAGGACACAAGTTTATAAAGACTCGGTTGCATTACAAAGCCTGGTATTTCACACAGCTCTCAGCTCCTCTGTACCAACCTACCATTCTGATCTGCTGCACTGCTTTTTCTAAGCAGAAATGCTTTTACTTATTTCAGTGCTCTTTGGCACGCAGGCGCTTTGCTCCTGGGCTACCTCTCCTGCTGCCAGAGAGCTGCCAAGCGTGCTGCTCTCCCCCACCTGCCATGACGCTGCAGTGGAGGAGGCTGCAGACCTGGCTCTTCGCCAGATCAATGCTGACCGAACAGAGGGCTACATCCTCAGCCTCTATCGCATTTTCAGTGTCAGAGAACATCCTCAGGTAAGTTACCTGCTTGTTCTACATCTGTTTCTTTCACGAAGAGCCCTGTGTCTATCATTATTCCCCAGCAATAGTTATTTGAACTGCAAAATATTCTGAGACAAATGTAAATCTACGCTCACAGGACTGCAGGGGCCATGTCACCTTTATGCACAGATGAATAGAAACAGTTTCATCACCACTGTGGGCAATTAGAGAGCAAAGCTCAGGCACGATTCTCTGCTGCCTGCCCCTGGAATAGCTCCAGGCATCAGTTCCGATTTGATATGAAACACCACTACTTGGATTTAATTTCATATTACACCTTCCCCCCACTGCCTTGAGCAGTTGGAGTGCAATTGCTAATAAGTCACCACACATTTCGCACAAAAGATGTGAGTGCTAACAGGTGGAAACACATCCAGCTGGGACCAGGGAATTCCTTTACACATCTCTAAATGATGACTCGTTCTCCAGAAGAAATCCAAAAACAGTTCAAGTGCAAAAATTACACAGGGAATACATGTGGAACATCACTCTGGTATCCTCAAATGTTTTATTTCCCTATGCATGCTTAGTTTATTACTATTTTGTGTAACGACAGATGAAGCTACTGGCACTAGCGAGGGATAACCTTAAACGATTGCACCAGGCCCAAAAGCATAAAGCACTGGGTCAGCTCTTCTGAGAGCTGTTTCCACAGAGGGCACCCGTGGGTTGGCCCAGAACCCACAGTGCTCATCATGGAGCTGGCGCTTCCCCAGTCCTGTCACCAAAGCTGGGCGCAGACATGCTCTAAACCACTCTGTTTGTCTCCTTGCTTCTCCCTTCACCCATGCTGAGTCCAGCTCAGCACAAGGGGATTCTGGGCCTTGCTTGGGATTTGGTCTGTCACTTAATCCACTAGAATCTTAACTTATTTCATTATGGCACAGTTTGTTCTTTGTTTCTTTGAGAGTTTAATTTACTCCTATTATTTTGTGTAAGCATCTAATAAGCTTATCCTACAAATAAGGTGTTTTGAGACACTGTAATAACACACAAGGCAATCTAAGCCCTTTGTCGCAATCTTGCTGCTGCTGGAACAGAGTACATAATAAGCAGTTGGTTATGTCAGGGATAATCATCAGCAGTAACAATATTATACAACCTTCAGTGCACCTCAGGAATTTCAAGAAATATATATGTATATTTAATCAGTCCAAGTTCCTTCCTCCCACTTTTTTATCCAGTATTTAGGATAAAAACATTTTCAAAATGACTTCAAATTCTAATCTGCCCTTAAGCAACTTGTGGCTCAGTTTTGCTCTAATTGAAACTAATAAGCCATCTGCTATTAACTTACATGCAAGTAGGACAGAGCCTTCTTTCATACACGATACTCATGATTAACTTCAATAACAGCCACTTAACCAAAATTACAAATCACGCCAAAATACTTCATTCCTTCCCCTTGCACCAGAACATCCTGCCACAGAGGCAATCAATTCTGTGCTGCTGCCAAACCTCTTCTGGCTCCCAAGCTTCCCACAAGTGGCACAGCAGTACTAGCATCAGCAGCATTGAGGAGGGGATCTTTTTGTCGGAGCAGAAAAGATACGAGGCTTTATTCAATACCAAGCAGATATCAAAAGGCCCTTGCATAGCGGTCTTTTTATGAAAATTAAAAGAAGGATAATGAAACCTTCACAGATCTGCTGAGCTCTGAATAAACCCCAAATTATCCTTTCCCCAGAGGAGAAAGATGCATACCGAAGCAGGAAGACAAAAAGATGTGTAGATTTTATAATAACCTCATAATAACCAGAGTAGTAGAGCTGATATTATACAAGAGAGACACAGGAAATACCGTGTCAAAATGGTACAGACATCGGCCCCAGACTTATACAAGACTCTTGCCCCATGAAGTGGTTTCTTTTCTCCAAAAACCAGTGAGATCAATTCATTTAGTTTTATCTCCCTCTTCAATAAGACATAATCTCAGTCTAAATGTGCAGTTAACACACGTGTAAGTTTTTTATTGTGCTCTGTATACAACTGCGATAAGACCTGTTCTTTTCTTGTGCTCAGGAGATCACTGGTTCTGTCTTCTATCTCATCTTGGACGTAGTGGATACCGAGTGCCACGTACTCAGCAAGCAGTTGTGGAAGAACTGCAGGGTCAGACCGGCTCATGCAACTGTAAGGATTTTGTTTTCATATTTAATCTCAGGTGTGAGGGTTACTCAGGTACTACTAAAGACAGCAAAACCCCTACGCGTGCATTCTTAGTAGACAGCAGAGTCTTAGTAAGAAAAAATCAAACCTCATTTTTAAGGTTCACAGTTTTCCTCTGTACTTTCTAGCTGGTTTATAGAGCAGTAAGATTTATTTTATAAAATGAAAATTGAAAGAAAATTTTTGATCATAACTAATAAGCAGATATAGCTAAACAGCTATGCTACGGCACTATTTAGCCCTGTAAGAGCTTGTTTTAAAGACAGACTGCCAAAAAGAGAATAAAAGAAATTTGCTTTTATATAACATGAGATTTTTAGCTTGCTTTAATTCTACTTTTATTTCAACAACTTAGCAAAAATTATGTTGGAAAGGAGAGAAAACAGAAAGCCCAGCAAGATAAGCTGCAAAGACAAAGTGATTTATGACTTACTACAGGTGACCAAAATTATTCCAAACAAGTGAAAAGCAACATTAAGGAATGGAGACTGACTAGAAAGAAGCCCTGCATATGAAAAAAAAGAATGGCTTCTATGAAGTCTAGAAATGTTTGCCCTAGAGGTCCTGATTATATTTAAGAAGCACTCTGAGAACATAAATGTGACTTTCAAACATAAAGGTAAAATGAATATTAATAGCCAGCATTTATTTTCTGGCAAAAGTCAGTGTTCCTTGGTGTGCAAGGTGGTATTACTGTACCACAAAACTTATTTAGGGTCGTTCATATCACTCTACTTCCTTGCTATGAGCAGAGCGGGGAGGGGAAAGCAGGGATACAAGGGACTAGATGGCAGGGTACAGGCTAGGTAAAGTGCTCTCTCACACATGGGCAGTTCTCAGCCCACAGAAGAGTGGCCCTGCATAGGCCATCCTGCAGACAAATACTGCACAAGTGTAAGTCAGATCTGACACCAGGGGAAGATCTGAGTTTTTATTTCTAAAGGGGATATTCAGAAGAGAAAAGTGCTTTGGCCCCATTTGAGTATTAACACAATTTTCTTCTTGAAAATGATTTCATGACTGTGAGAAGAAAACTAACAGCTCACTCTCTATCACTGCAAAGGCTGCTGAAGGTTAATTGTTTCTACATGTTTACATTGTTTTAGGTTTACGGTCAATGCAAAGCAATTATCTACATTAATCAGTCAAGAAAAATTGCTCATCTGAATACTTATGAGTGCAATTTGCAGCCAGGTATGTCTTTATTTATTACACTCACTTTTAAAAAGGACTGGAAAAGTAGCTTGCCATCTACTATTACTTTGCATTTTAGTTGTAATTATGGCAACACAGTGTCTCCATTAGCTTTCACCTGACCTAATTTTCTCAGGTCAGCGATCGTAAGGCCAGAGCAGTCCTGCAGCACAAAGCAATGCAGAGAATAGCTGTTTTCATGTCTGGGAAACCCATGGCTTCTATCTGGGCTTTTACCCCTCTGTCTCAGAGAGTATTTTTATGGGCTTGTGAAGGGCAAGTAAGAACAGCAAGCCCACTCTCAGCAGCCTGAGCTTCTTTCTGAAGTGTCTCTGAATCCAGTGACATTTTCAAAAATGCAGAGTGAAACCATGAAAGTATCACTGCTCTGGAGTTCAGATGGGCTGGGTTGGGGGCACAGATGTGTCTGGGGTGACCTACACTGCTAGCATATTCCTATGGTTCTGAGAATTCCTCTCTAATGGCATTGTTTCGTTTGAATAAAAAAGTTCCACCCGGATATATTTTGGAAGTATGTCCTGACTGCCCAGTTGATGGCTGTCCAACTGAGCCCAAATATTTGGAGACTGCTGTTAAAAGCCTTGCCAAGTTCAATGAAGAGAGTGAACAAACTCATTATTTTTCTGTCCTCAATGTCACAAGAGCTTCAATGCAGGTAAGCCAAGGCTCATATGACTTGCTTTAGCCGTCAAGAAGCATGATTTGTTACATCTTACAGATGGTTTAGAAGCTGTATATGTATAGCACTGAGATTACTTCCATGGAGGATTCTCCTCGGAAATAAGGATCTGCACTGATCCAAGATTTTGACTCCATCAGTTACAAAAAGAACTTTTTGTAAAACTGAAGACCGACATTCCAAAATCTAGGAAAGCTTCACTGCGAGCTCTTCCTTCCATCATCACCGTATATTAATGGCTCCCTACCAGAACATATTTAATAAAGCACAGTCATCCCTTCTTACACAGATCTGTGATACACTAAATGACTTTAAGCCTGGTTTAAAACTAATATTAGAATAACAGAGAATTAGTGATCTCCTGGCTAAATACTGTTTATGAGAGTAATATCCAGTCTCTCTAAAATTCATTACATATAGAGAGCAGCGGGGATTTTGCTCTTTGTTAAATAGCACTACAATGCAATATTTAATCAGTTTTCCAACCCAGAGGTACCTGCATTTTCAAAGAAACGGAAGAAGTGATCCTCTTCATTAAAGCAGTCTGAATTGATCAGTGAGACAATGAACAGACTTTGGATTTATAGTTCTATGTGGATGCTAACCTATCAGGAAAAACAAATTTGTTTGAACTATAGCTAATCCATGAGTTAATAGGTCTGTGCATATGTAAGCAGTAAAAAAATAATCAGGCAATAAAATAGCACAGGTAAAAATCATTTTGAGTAGCAATATCCAAATATTACCCACTCTTTCCACGCTAAAAGGAGTTCTACATCAATTCTGAGATCTGTAGGACTTTTTCTCCTCCTTGACAGGCACACAAAGGCTGATTCTCACTGGTCTGTTATTAACAGTGGGTCATCGGGCCGGCGCATTTTGTGGAGTTTGTAATTCAGGAGACATCCTGCTCCAAAAGGGACCCAGATGTGGACATCTCCAAGTGCAAGCCTCTTTCACCTGAATCAGCTGTAAGTACAAACAGATACTATGATTCCTCAGAGGATATTTGGCCTAATCCTTTGGTTCTCTGCAGACAAGAAGCAAAACCCACAGAGGTGTTCTTATGGGTTGTAGCCCTGGCTTGCATGTATACAAACTACTTTAGAATACAGGAAAAATTTCAGTAAAAGTTCCAAAATAGAAATCTATGAACAAAGAAAACCAAAACAAACAAAAGTAAGTCCAGAAATAATGAGTAGCCACTGCTTTACAAAAGTGAAACATTTTTAAGGACTTTTTCCAAATAAGCAGATACAGTCAGTGAATTGCAAACAGAGCACAAAGAGTATATTCACACTACAATTAAGTCAGTGGGGAAACATCCAAGGAAAAAATATCAAAGAAACCTAAAGATTAAATGAGCACGCTGATGAGACGTTCCATTTCAAGTCTCGTCTTAACTGAGATCCAAGTCATGCTATCTGCAGTCCAGTAAACACACAGTTGTTAGAAGCAACATCTTGTCCTGGATTCTTTCATTAGCACAATGTGAATTTGTTTCTGCCTGAGAAACAACACTGTACTCTGTTACACACCTCGCTTCCATGGGGATACTCTGCTGCAGCAGAACTTGTGTGTGCTGTTGCAGACAGACTTAAGTAGACAGCTTATTTTTACTATTGTGCTACCTAACCCTCCTTTGTAAACATAAAGCCTTTTTCAAAATGCTGCCTTCCTTTATAAGCTTGCCAATCCCAAAATAAAGGTTTGCCCAAGCTGCTTATCCCTACAAATACATGTAGAAGCTGTAACAACTCAGCCTTTCATAATCACCTGTTTTACAAGATAAGAGCTAAGTATCAGAGCTACAATATGAAAATAATACTTGCATTTTCTTCTTCCAGAAAATGGGTTTCTGCAAAGGCTCTGTAGTAAACAGTGACATGGAACACAAGGAGAGCGTCACAATATCCTGTGAAATCTACAGCCCACAGGTATTTCTTCATCTAATCTTAATATTGCAAGAGTAACACTCCTTTACAAAACAAGAATTGAACTCCTGAAAGCCCAACCATTTTCAAATTTTCTAATGCACAAAGATATGGACTTCAAGAAAGTGATAAAGCCAAATCAGGAAGAAATCACTCTTGTGATAAAGCAGACTGTTGCTAGGTGGATAAAAAGGCAAGAGAGTAAGTACAGAGTCTATCACAGGGACTGTGCTCAAAATGATCTACAAAGAAATAATAATAAATAACAAAAAGAAGGCAAAGTGTAGTTACCCAGGATTCATGCACTGGCTTAAGAGGAAGTTCCATTTGTCTGACCCTCATGGTTCTGTTCTGCAGCTGGTCTTTGCAAACTGGGATTGTAGATAAAGGGTGATCTTCTTCACATCGGAAAAAATTTGTAACAGCTTCAATAAATGTGATATTTGTTGCCTTTTTTTTAGGATCCTGTCACTGAAGAAGGAGAACCACAAACTAATCAGGGATCTGAAGAATCCAGCCAGAATCATCAACAAGCTTTCCCTGCAGAAACCAATTCTTTCTCCCTACATCTAGGAAAAACAAAGGGCTGTGTCAAAATGCTCCCTCCTTCAACTGAGGACATCTCATTTCATAAACTAAGAGAAAGCCAAAATGAGCAGGAAGACAGAAAGCCAGTTCCACCTAAGGCTATAGAATGTATGCCTACTCCACCAGCCCCTGGTGGAGAAACGACTCACGTAGACAAACCAGGCTCGACCAAACCAGTCACTGGACCAGTTATCCTCCCTTTCCCTGCAGAACTTTCTCTATCAGAGTCATGCCCAGGAGAAGCAAAGCAGAAAGATTCCATCCTACATCCTTTGCTTACTGGAAAGCTTGCCAAAGTCTAGTCGGCACCCAGTCACCTTAACTACATGCCACAAAATAATAGCCACAGTGACAAGGCGGTCTTCCCATTTGTGCAACATCTTTAAACAAATAAATTGCTTATTAAAGTATTCGTCTTTTGAGTTCTCTGTTTCCAGAAAACACAAGAATAGATTACAAAGAGAAATGTAAGTGGGGTACTTTGGCTCTTAATTCTTAAATTCTTCCCATCAGTAAGAACGTGGAAGAAAGGTAACTGCAGAGAGCAAAAGCCCTTACAGGGCTGACACGGCCCTGGCTGTGGCCACCCTGCAGTGCTGCCTGGGACTCTCATGCCAAACTCATCGAGGGGGAAGGGGTGCAGCCCCAGCTGTGCTGCTGCTGAGCAGGTCTTGAGCCCTGGCAGCCAAACTGCTGGGAGAGGGGATGCTCTCAGGGCCTTTACTAAGTCATGCTCTGTGTCATGGTGCATAAATGGGGAAGAGGATTTCAACACTGTTTAGCATTAAAAGCCAGCAGGTTTTTTTTTATTACATTATGGGTTAATCTCTTATAATTAACCTAAATAATATGACACCTATATAAATGTTATTTAATGTTATATTATACTATACTTATATAGTATAACCTTATAATTAACCCAATTTGTCATTTCCCTCAAAAATCGAGGACAAAACTCTCCATAGTGGGACAGAGCCTTACTTTTACTTCTGCAGTTAATTTTGCAGGAATTGTACATTTTATACTCTTTATTCACAGCGTTTCTGTTTCATCCATAAAAAATACATAAGCCTCTGTCAAGAAAATGATCAGTGTCACAACAAAGAGCACAGAACAAAAAGAAAAACAAAGAACAAACAATCTGCAAACAATAGATGACTAAGGGAATTATGTTATAAATTACCTAATTTGGTGCCTTTCTTCAGTACGACTGCCCATTTGAAAAATTAAACAGTACTGTAAGTAATGAATGGGAGTGGGATATGAAACACAGCATTGATGTGAATATTATTTCTAACTGGGGAGAAGTGTTTCAGATGCCTTTGATTATTTACACAGCATTTATTTTACCTTTTTTCCAGAAGAAATTTGGAACTATTGTAATGAAAAATCATTAAAATTTAAACAAAAGAAACGTCCGACTGCATCACAAGTGTTTCTTCCAGCCCTGTATTCATGTCTCACTGTGGCAAAACAATTGTGGTTAGGAGAAGCATGTGGGCCTGCCTCCTTTCTGCAATCCATCCCTTGTGCTTTTCTAGTGTCCAGCATTATTGTACTGGGGATATTAAAGAGTACATCTCTGCCTAGTCCTTGTATCCACTTTGAGACCTGTTGCCCACAAACTTTTCTAAACCATTTCTGACCTTACTGATACTGTTCGCCTCCACATCTTTCTGTGGCAACAAGTGACAGAAGTACACTACTTTACATACAGGCATACTACTTTTTTTCCATTTTAAATCAGTTCAGACTAGTGCCAAGTGTCCCTCACTCTCATATTCTAAGATCACACAACGGGCTCATTTGCCACCAGACTTTAAAAGAAAGACACTGCTTTGGCTCTGGGCATTTTTGAATGTGATTTCTCAGATGACAGACACAATAAAAGTTGGGGTTTTATTCAATAAAGATTAATTTAATGAGGGTTAAGGGTGATTACCCATAATATTTACTAATGCTTCTCACAAAAATAAGTAAAATAAAAACTTCAAAGTCAAACATACAAACACTGGCATATCCTGTGAAAGCTATGAACATTAGCATGCACCGCATCATTTTAATAAATACTAAAACACCATCAGGTTTTTTTAAAGTCTTTTGAAAGCTACTGCAGCCAAAGAGCACACAAAACTACTCAGACTGAGAGCACAGAGGTAGGTTTATGTCCTTTCATGCCATGACTAGATTAAGGTGGTATCAAGCCAATCGATCCTATTCTGCATACCATTCTGAAAATACGTGAAGCTGATAGAAGTCTGCTCTAAATTCTCCCATCTGGAAGAGTGGCAGGTACTTGCACAGAAGCCACGGACCACCAGCTTGCAAGGGCACCTTGAGCTACATCTCTTTTCCTGATCCAAGTGACATTCTTGTTCCCCTTTCACTGGTGCTCTCATCATTAAGGGGCTGTAAGCACATAGGTGCAGCCATAATACAACCACAAATATTCCAGTATATTTTCATTTCAACTATTTTCATAGCAAACAGGAAACCAAGATTGCATAATACCTGCAAACATAAACTAGAACTTCTTAATGCCAGGCTCACCAGCAGTGTTGGAAGATAAACATTTTTCATAGTAACATGCTATTGCACAATGCCTGCTTAAAGAATCACAAACACAGCCCTTTGATGGTGGTCCAGAGACTATTTAAAGCCCCACTTTCTTCAAAATCTGTTCAAATCACAGTGTAATCATTTACTTTCAGTTTGCAAACATTAATCCAGGGCCAAGGTAATGGTCTTGTGACACAACACCTAAATTTATATAAAAACGTGACTTTTTAGCATTCATTTAAAGCTCCTGTGGGCCGCTCTGATTCCAAAGCAGAATACTGGCTTTATCAGAGCATGAGCAGAAGTGACTTGACGCCACAAACAAAATGCTGCGTATAACATCAGCTTTTTTTCTAGCACTACTGCATTGTTGCAATGCCCAAACCAAAACCAGCCAAGTCACTGCACCTACAGACTGTGAGACCATTGAGACAGAGGCAGGAATGGCGCTGGATTTGGTGAACAGACATCGCCAGGACGGCTACGTGTTCGGCCTGTTCCGTGTCGCTGATACACACAAACTACACACGGTAAGTATGGATTTAAAAGCTGATTTATACAAGACTGTGATTATAAAATAATGAGCCAGTTCATTAAAAGTTGATGGTTATTGTTTTTAACAGAGCAACGCTGATAAGATTCAATGAATCAGATCTGATTTGCATTATCACAGCATTCACTTGTGCATGATTTATTGTATGTCCCAGGGATGCTGAATGCCCTCTATTTTCTTGGCTGACTGGGTGGTAGCACGAGAGATCTCTGAACAGCTTTATGAAATACTAGAAATTAATCTGCCTGGTCTGTTGTCAGGTCTCAAATAACATTCATAATTTATACTCAGAGGGTTTCTTTAATCTGCTAAAGTCTAGCATTAATTAGATCAAGGCATACTTCAAGATAGGTATTTCATTATTATCTTAATTTTGAAAATATCTGTGTAACTGGAGAGAAAGAAGAAAGGTTGAGGAAGCTAGAGATGAAAATACCAGCCTGCAAAAAAGGGGAAGGGCTCGATGTGGAACTATTTCATAGGTTTGTAGGAGGACCATTTCCCATTTCATAGGCTTCTCCATATTTCTCTCTCTCTTTCCTAGAGACTATATTTATGAGCCTTTCTCAATGAATGCCTTCCTAAAGGCCAAAGCAAATTAATAGCTGAAAAACCAACAGAATATAAGATTCTTTTACTTTTAGATGACAGAGACCAAGGACAGTCAGTATTACCTATGAACTTGGCTACCTTTCAGCTTCTCGCTTAGTAAATGAAAATCTGCACATCTGCATTGCTTAGGAGATGTATTACACATCTCAGTATTGCAACTAGAAAAAAGCAAACTGTTTTTTGATGGAGATGCTTAAAACTGCCCCTCCTTTAAGACAAGAAAGAACTCAAAAAGAGACCCAAAGTCCAGATTGCTACAGGTCTCCGGGTAGGCTTCCAGAATACCAAGAGAGAACATCTTGTTTTTCAAAGAAAAGGACGTGGGGAATAATATTACTGGATTTTGATGTAATAGCCAAGCGATTGAAAAGCTCATCTAGGAAGCAGGCAGTCTTCAGCAGAAAGACTTAAGCTCTCAAGTCTCCTGCCCTTGAAGAATGTCCCTGTTTTGCTTTCTAAATTTTAATAAATGTATCATTAATAACTTGCTGTAAATAAATTTTGCTGTCTTTGCGTTTCACGGCATCAAAAGTCACACAGAGTCTATAAGAACTGATCTAACCTACTGCTAAAACATTAATCCCATGAGGTTTCTGTGCCTTCTTAGAACAAAAGCTACCGGGCGTGGTGTCTTGCCTGCTGAATATGTACATTGTTGAGCAAAAAGTAACGGTGGCAGCACTGACAAGGCAACATTAAAAAAAAAAAACAAAAAAAACCAGAATGTTATTCTGTGGATAATCTATTTTTCCATGCAATAGTGTGCATCAAAACTATGACATCAACCCCCTTAAGAAACTTAACCAGGGGAATTCTTAGCAGTTGTATCTCTACTAATCTTACATGGGAGTTGTAGGAGCATAACATACTTCATGTTCTCACCATTACAGTTCTGGGCTTGTGCAGAGCTGCTGAACAGAGGAATTTTCTTCTGTGTATTTGGATGTAGACACCTAATTACACCCAAACTCTGCTTTAGGCTTTATAGAATCCAAATGCATCCTGCTGAAGAAAATAAATATTTGCCAGGGATAAATTGGCTTCTTTAGCATTTCACAAGTTTTGATGACATAGTAAATGTATTGAATTGCTTCACTCCTAGTGAATAGTACATTTTACAAAAGACCATCTTACCATTCCATTCAGTGCAATTCCATGAACACAAATGAGAGAAAAATAGTCTTTGTCACTGTATTTGTTCCCTTCTCTGTCTGCATTTTACTAATATGTTGACTGGCAGCTTGAATTTATAAAAAAAAATTATAAAGTACAATAAAAATGCTAACTATCTCCAAGCGGAGAATAATCATGTGGCTAATAGGCAGAATGGGTGTCAGGATGGCTATATTCTTTTCCTGATCCTGACACAGAATAATACACGTCTTTGTCCAGATCACCTAGCCTATTGTTTTAGAATAGAGACAATGCTGAGACATGCACACTGCAAAACCAGTGTGTAACACTACGCTGGAGGACACTCACTAATAAAACATTACAGTAGACTGTGGTAATTCTTTCCTGAGGTCTTATCTGTTTGGAAACACTCTGACAAAGGAATCTGAATGGATGAAGTTTCCCAAAACCTGAGGACGCAGTCACAGCGAAGGGCTTTGCATCAATTTATCCAAATGATAAAATGAAATGTTTTCATTCCTAGTGTCCATACAGGGGTTGCATGAAGTTTAAGTAATCCATTCCAAATGTGAATTGAGATTCATTTCCCTGCAGAAAAATAAAATACTGTTTCTGTGAACCACAGATAATTCTTAACCCCACTTCCATTACAAAGGCAGTCAAATTCAAATTATGATTCCCCTTCCTATTTGCTCTGGAAACAGAACACACTAGAAGAATTTCAGAGCTAAGGCTCCTACATTTATTGGGATTATTACAATTTTATTGCATCACTCCCCGAATAAACAGATTAGGAAGCAAAGTTCTGAAACAGCATCTGGTCACTGAGGTCATCTGAGATGGGAGGATCTGGAAACTCTGTCAGCAGGTTTGCTAATAGACCAGGGTGTTCAGTGTGAAAATCAGAAGGAGGGAATGACAACTTTTCAACATTTTCTTTATGTGACAGATGCTGGGTTAACAACAGACTCTTCTCACAGGTTCTCAACAAAAGTTGAGAGGCAAAAGCCATATGCTGCAGGAAAGGAAATTCTGACTAGGTGTAAGGCCACAGAAATGTTACAGAGTGACTAAGTACTGGAACTGCTCAAAGAGGTCGCAGATATGTCTTGGTTGTATATACAACTCAGCTGGACAAGGCTGATCTCATTTTCATCTAACTTCAAACTTAGCTTTGCCTTGAACAACTGGCTGCACAAGATGATGTTGAAAGCTCCCTTCCAGCCTAAACCATTCCATGATACTATGCTTGTCAGCTCAGAAAAGCCTTACTAGGGAACTGGAGAAGCTACAATAAAGATTAAACATATCTACTTCTAAAAAAAATTTCTTTCAGACCAAGTTTCTCAAAAACAAATATATTCTTCTTCCAGGAAAATTCATCAGTCCTTTACTTAACTTTGGATGTGCTGGAAACTGAATGCTCCGTGTTATCTGGAAGACCCTGGGAGACTAGTGAATATGGTGATCTCTATTCCATGGTAAGTAATAGCATCCAGGCAGAATCATATGTCAATAAATACATAATTTGACTGCCCAGGAATTCCTGTGCCACTCTAAGCAAAGGCTAGGTTTTAATATGGCTCGCTATAAAAATAACATTGATTGGATCCTAGAGTTGTTAAACATCAGCTAAAGATTTAGGAAAGAGTTATCAAATAAGCATAACTTTGTTAAGCTAGTTGTCTCAAAAGAGCTATTTTCCACTTTTCCACTGCTTTTAACAGAACTGATGTTTTGTGAATAAATAGCTAACTACTAAAGGGCACTAGAAATGATTTATTTTAACTCATGTTCCTAGTGTATCAGCCAGAAAGGCCAGTGTTATATTCTGTCAGTTTTAGAGCATGGTTGAGTTTGTGGTATAACAATGTAAAACACTGGTAGCATCAGTACACATATGATGTGTTGCAGTGTTTGTCCTTACTTGCTGCAGTACAATGATGTAGTGTGGAATGAGAACTACCTGTGCAAAACTTCATTTAAATAGGAGAGAGATGATAGAATCACACAGGACAAAGCAGGAAGGCCATGGGCAGAGAGAAAGAAAGGCGTATACACTTCTTGTTAAGATGGATAAAACAAAAGTGAGAAAAGGCCCATCCACTCTTTGATAAAGATTGATATAACCTTTGAGTATCTCTGGCATCCTCACTTCCCCTGCTAGTTAGCAGTATCTCACTGTAAATAAGTACTAGAATGACTGAGAACGCTGTGTTAGTTTTCCATTGTCTCCACAGTCAGGCAAACTGAAAATTAAAACAAAGGCTTTTGTAGAAGGAGATTCCATCTTATCTGAACACAAGCTTTGAGTGGTACTAGAACAAACACTCCGTTAATGACCACATCTGTTATTCTTAGAAATACTGAACATTAAAAGGAGGCACAATGTCTACAATCGACTACATCTGATTAAATCCAGTGAAAACAACCTGATAGTCATATATTCTCTTTTTTCCCTCCAGGACTTTGGGCAATGTAAGATTATCACATATACAAGCCAGCTGCTGAAGAAACCTAAATTATATGGATATAATTGTACATTAAGTCCAGGTAAAACAACCACTGTTGTAAGCTAACACATAGCTCAAACCAGTCCTAGTGCTGAAGTACAAGTCTGTGCACTGCTATTGGATGGTAACCATAACAGATTAACTCATCTGCTTACAATTCCTATTTAGATAATTCAAATGGTATGTTAAGAATGACTAATAAAATTAAGAGTACCCAACTCTTCTAAAACAGACTTTATTGATATCAGATGATATCACTTCTCCAGTCCACCAAAACAAAATAATGAGTATCAGAAAAAGAAATAAACTCAGAAAGAATGACCATTTGAGCCGGTTAGATTCCAAAGTTAAGCTAGAAGTTTTTTAAGAATATTCATTTTCACATGACAGTACAGACCTGTATTTGCAGAGAGGCAGGCAGGCATTTCACTTCCAAGGAAGCATTTGGTATTTCAGCTTCTTAATACGAGTTCATATTAAAGATAAGCACACAGATTTTACTCTGAAGAGTATTAATATCCATTGCAATATTAGTAACTTCTCTGTTTTCACAGTTCCTCCCGATTTAATAGAGTGCAAAGATTGTCCTGTAAAAATCGAAATCTTAGAAGTCACTGAGCAACATAAAGATATTGCTGCAAAGCTCCTGGAAAAATTCAACCGTGAGGGTAACCACACAAACTACTTCAAAGTCAACAGAGTTGAGAAGGTTCTAAAGGCGGTAAGTGGCATTTTGTCCTAGAACTACTACTAATCAATGACAGCATTCTGGGAGCAGATCCAAAACCATGGGCCCTGAAATCAAATCCTTCTAGGATCAGAAATACTGTGTGTAACCTCGCAATATAAATCACCTGCTTAAAATTGAAGGTTCTACTTCTGCAAAGCCTTATCAATTCTAGGCACATGAAAGCAAAAGGATTTCTTATCTACTTAAAGCTATGGCACTCAAAATGTCAGCCTTCTTTGTGTGGATATTTTTTTATTTTGTATGCCTATTTTCCTACCATATTATACAATATAAGAGTTTATTTCCTACCAGCCATAGTTTGTTGAGATGTACAGTCGTGTCTTATCACAGTCACACATCCTGTCAAATTAAGCCAGATAACTTTTTACTCTTAGAATATTTAGCACATGGGTACATCTCTAAGTGGAGAGGACTCAGCATCGTTTTGACTGCTGTAGAACAAAGCAGCACTCTGAGAGCTCTGAAGAACAGGAGGTAAATTTGTATTGTAAATATGTTGTACCTCTTGAAGAACTACTGTCTTTGCTAAATAACTTCTCCATCTCTAGGTGATGTCAACATGAAGACTTATCCTTTAGGTGATTAGAAGCATAACACTTGCATCACCACAATTTCTTGTTGTTAGATCTGGAGACTTTCACTTAAAAAGCACAGGATCATTCTGCCAATACATGTTCCAGTTCAGGACACCTTGTAATGACCTCTTCCACAACACATTTTGCTCCTGAAATCCATCTAAATTACAGCACGCCAACCCCACCTCTCCGTAGCTTGCAATACTGCTCAGCAAATTAGCAGTGTTTTACATTGTAGTTCCATGCAGGACTTATGCCCGTTCCGCCCAAGGCTGTTTTCAAATTGCCTGGATTCAAGGATTTCTCCTTGAAATATTTCTCCTAAGAAATAAAGAAAAAAAAAAACCACTTTTTTTTTTTCTTTATCTTCACATTTCTCCATCTTTAGCCACAGCGAGAATTCAGATTACACCACTGGATTTCAACAGACTGCATAAAACTTAGAAACTATGAAGTTTCATTAGAACATATACTGCAGAGTATGTGCAACTGCTTTAAAAAGTTCAGTTAAACCAGTGAAACTTACGTGCACGTGCTCTGGACACCTTCTACAGACGTGAAATGAACTACTACTACAGCCGAAACTTAAAGCAACTATTTATGAAACTCCTAAAGGAGTGAGGAACAAAGGCAGAAGTTATCTAATCCACTTTTCTTGCCGAATACACAGATGTGTACAAACTTTTGAAGAGCACAAATAATGTATGAACTATATGAGATGCTGATAACAGCACGAAGCACGGCTGCTTTTAAAATCACAGGGTTTTTGTTGTTGTTTGCTTTTTGTTTGTTTAAACACACCTACTCAGCACCGCTTAGTTGGCCTCTCTGTTTCAGACTGCCTCCCGTGAAGCTCACATTTTAGGATTCTCTATAAAAGAGACCAACTGTTCCAGAGGAGAACAGCAACAAGCAGATGAGCCGCTGGAATGTGAATTTCTGGATGACTGGCATGCTGTAAGTAAAGTCTAGGAATAAGAAGTGAGACACGTGGTGGCACCAGGATGATCTTTCCACAGTGATTCCAAGTGTTTCTTAGAAGCATGCACCCAAACCCAAAATTCAGAATCCAGCACGTCAAAGTTATGTTTCCTCTATAAGAAGCCAGTCTAAACTATCAAATGTAAATGTAACTGAAGTCTGGCATATTTCAGATCTAGAGCTCTTCTGTTTGGATCTGGCTTTCTCATTCAAATTGTGACCATTCCCTAGTAGATTTTCCATGCTATTTTCATAAAAACAATTACAATAACATGAATCATGGATTTTGAATGAAATACGTGTACTATGTCATATCAGTGAGCCAGGCATTATTTTTCGCCCTCTGCTACAGAGGAACAGAGGGTTGAATAATTCAGGCTTACCTACAGATAGCTATCACAGTACTAGACAGCAGACAAAAGTCTGCAAACAGGACACTAAGGGAAGTAATGTTAAAGATTACAACAAATTACTTCTCAAAAATATAAATGGAAAAGATCTCTAATTTGAGCTTCATCTCAAAAGCAGGGCCACAACAAGGTCTATTTCTGAGGACTTTAAGCAAAATTTCAGAAGAGCCCAAACTGAATAGACACTTGCAAGCAAAGGCAGAAAAATGTGTGTAAAAATCAGTCAATATAGGCATTGGTAGATTACCAGTTTTTACAGACGTCAAAAGTGAAGTAAGATGGAGAGTGATAACTCTCTAGGTGTGTATGAGGAAATGGTTTTCATAGCCAAGAATACTCAAAAATTAAATATATTTTACCCATTATTTAGAGGGCAAGTATGATTGGCCAGAAAGCTCAGGTTCTAAGTTATATAAACACAGTAAGGTATCCAAGGAAGTGGCCTAACATTTAAAATGTTGACTTTTCAGTGGCTTCTATTATCTCCATCACAAGAACAAATGTGCATTGTTGGGTTTTTGGGTTTTGTTTTGTTTTGTTTTGCTTAGCACACAGGATTCTGCAAGGCAAGAACTGTTAGTGATCCAGAAGAACCCAATGGAATAGAAATAAACTGTGAACTCTATCATCCCTGGGTAGGTACTCAATTATTGCAATGTCTCTGTCTATATCCTAATGCAGGTTATTGCAGTTTCAGTCCACTCTTACAGAAGAAATGTTGCAGAGGTTATTTAGTACTCCCTGGGTGTGATCCTGTATGTGAGAACAGTCAGAGGATTAATTGGAATTGTGCTATCCCCATTGCCTCCTCCAAAGGTGTCTCCACTCTGCTTAATCATACTGCTCAGTTAAAGTGAGCTGAGACTGGCAAACAAGTTCAAAGATAATTTCAGAAAGCAAGGAGAGGGAAGATGATCTGTATCACATTTGGAATTCCATTTTATATTACAACGATTCCGGTGTGGTTTTCCTTTGGCTTTGATCCATTACAAATTGTGCTCAGTTGGTTATATCATTTCATTTTATTATGGTGCAGTACTTTCAGATGCTTTTTGGTAATTTGACATTTTATCACCTACTCCTTCCCTTCTATCTTGAAAAAAATAGTTGTTTTTTTTTTTCTTTACAAATCACTGGAGCCATAAATGCAAACCTATTAAATCACACCTTTCTCTGTCACCATTTTCTTCTGTTTGTTCTATTAACATGTAATTTAATATGTCTTGTCCTGGTGTTTTTTTTATAAACAGCAACGTTACTATGGACAAAGATGCAGATCTCCAGCTCCAGGTTGGCCACAAAAGCATCCCCATCATCACAGACATCGTCACAGGCATAGAGGTCCACCAACCTTTCAGTTCAAACCTGAAGACTCCGAGCATAACCATGGTTTCAACAAAGATCATCAAGGCAGCTGGAAAAAACCTCCTCCTCCCTGCCCTGGTAGACAACATCACCACCCTCACCCTCCACACCATGGTCAACCACCTCCTCCACAGGAGGAACCAGAGCACCCCTCTTCCACTCCTCTCTATGACGAACAACAAAGTCCTCCTCTTATTCAAGAGAAATCAGATTTTCCCCCTTCTACTCCTCCTCCCTATGATGAACAACATAGTCCTCCTCCTCCTCCTCATCATGGGCCACACTGCCCTCCTCCTCATGGACATCATCACCCACACCATCCTCCTTATCATGGGCCACACTGCCCTCCACCTCATGGACATCACCACCCACCTCCTCCTCCCCATCATGGACCACACTGCCCTCCTCCTCATGGACATCATCACCCACCTCCTCCTCCCCATCATGGGCCGCACTGCCCTCCTCCACCTCCCCCTCCAGGACACCATCCTTACCTCTATCATCACTATCACAGGCATCATTGCAACAAGACACGCACATCTGTAAAGTACTTTCCATTCCAAGTAACTGGGGCTGTCTATCGCATTCCAGTTCTAAATATGCAGGATTCTCTCACACCTCCCAGTGCAAAATTTGCTGAGTTATCACCTCTTGGCCCTCATAGCGTTGACACTGATGAAGGTACTCCCTTCACTGACTCAAGTCTAAGGGAGATGCCAGAAGCTCTACATTTTCCAGATCACCCTTCACAATCAAAGTTGTGCCCAGGAAAACCCAAACTTGATCTTCCAAAAATTTTGCCTTTACTTCCACATAAGTCCATGGCAGAAACTCCTGAATGACCCCAGAGAAAGATGTTCCTGACTTGAGGGTTGCAGGGCCTATGATCGATGTACAATGAATGATAATAGCATATAGTAAAGGGGGAAAAGCAAACAATTTCCAGGGAAGAGAAGCACTGACATTACTGATTAAGGCAATTATTCCAACTTGTTTCTTGATCCCAGCTATCTTAGACACCGCTATAACTGAAAAAAAGATTCAAAAGTTTGAGTCTCTCAAATAACGTGATTGGGTACAAATCTCAATCAGTTCAACTGAAAAGGAAAATTCCCTAACAGTGAAAACTACAGATCTTCATTTTCTCATAGCTCTTAACTGTAATGTACTTCTCTGAGGAAGTACGATCACCTTCCACAAAAAAAAGATCCATGGCACCACATTACACTTGATAAAAATCCAAAGAAAATAAAATCATGTAATCGTTTCTTTCTTGACACAGTTGCTGAAGTTTTGTCTTTTCTTACTGCAGATGTTTAGCAGCACATTCAACACCCATGAGGCATACTCTAACATAAATTGATTAATGGTGGCTGGGTTACCAGGTTATCTAGAAAAGGTCTGAGTATAGTTAATGACTTGTAGTGTAACACAGCAGGGTGGCCTGTACAGGTGCTTCCATTGCTACAGATGCTGGTGGAGATATGTAAAAAATACTGCATTCAAGTACAGCCCTTTTCAAATAGTTCATAACAGCTCCCAGGGGAGGGAAAAGCAAAGACATGTAATAACTCTTTCAGGTAAATGTTTTTTATCAATGAACCATTTGCCAGCTGTATTGTGGGTTCATCAAAAGAAGGGTGACCAATAGGGCAAGGAAGATGACTGTCCCCCTCTACTCTGCCCTCATGAGGCCTCATCTGGAGTACTGTGTCCAAGTATAGGGCCCCCCCAGCACAAGAAGGATGTGGAGCTGTTGGAGGGAGCCCAGAGGAAAGTCACAAGGATGATCAAAGGGCTGGAGCACCTCTCCTACGAAGAAAGGTTGAGGGAGTTGGGCTTGTTTTGTGTAAAAGAGAAGGCTCCGGGGAGAGCTCACTGTGGCCTTCCAGTACTTGAAGGGAGCTTACAAGCAGGAGGGGGATTAACTTTTTACATGCTCTGATAGTGATAGGACAAGGCAGAATGGCTTTCAACTAAAAGAGGGGAGATTTAGGTGAGATGCTAGGAAAAAAAATTACTCAGAGGGTGGTGAGGCACAGGCACAGGCTGCCCAGAGAAGTCATGGATGCCCCATCCCTGGAGGTGCTCAAGTCCAGACTGGATGGAGCCCTGGACAGCCTGATCTGGTGGGGTCAACTCTGCCCACAGCATGAGGTTGGAGTTTGATGATCATTAAGGTCCCTTTCAACCTACCTCATTCTATGATACTATGACTCTAGGAACCTTTCTGCTGGCAACTTAGTTGGGAGGAGCAGGAAGAAAGGACACTAAAGTCTCTTTATGCTGGAGCCCCCATCAAGATAAAGTCCACTCAGACGTTCTGGGACCGCAGAGAGTTAGTTCAGGTCAGTTAATATTAAAAAAAATAGCTACTCTGGTCTTCAAAGTAGCTTTTAAAGAGCAGGAAGTAAAACAAAGCATGAGGGATACACTGAAGAAAAAGAAACAAAATGAGGATGGCATTTTGTGTACCCGAGTAAAGGCTGACTATTTTTTTAAATGCATCATAATGTTCAAGCAACCTTGTTTATGGTTTAGCTTATCCACAAAGACTCTGAAGTACAATTTCTTTAATCAAAACTAGCAAGACAGACGTAGAATACTGGATCTGAGGAAATCCCACCATGTTCACAGATTCAAAGCAAAGCTATTTGTTGCTCGTCACTGTCAACAGTCCCAGATGTTCCCCACCAGCTCTAGTACGGCCTCTGCTGGATACAGGTAGCATTACTTAATCTCTTCTTGGGTGTCATTTTCCCTATCTGTAATGATAAGAATACATCATGAAGACCAACTAAACAATGGTCCAAAGGTAGCCTTCGCATGGCAGCAAAGATAGTCCTCCAATTGCAGGGTGAAGGACAAGGGTTATCAACTGCTACTGAAGAGTTTTGTGGCAATCAGTGATATGAAGCTGTCCAAAGACTTTTTTTTCAAATATTTTCTGACTTCTCAAAACTATTGTGTCTAAACTGATGTGTAAAATTTACAGCGCCTTTGTCCAGGACTAGAACTTTATTACCACTGTGACCTTCTTAGGTATTCTATTTAATTCTGAGTAACAGTCCTGATGTTGAAAAGAAGCCAGAAATCTGCAAACATTTTACTCGCTTTTGCTCAGGAGCCATCCTGTCCAGTGTAAGCTGATCTCCAGCTGCAGCCAGTTAGCCTGTTATCTTGATAACAGGTGAATAACCTTAGTGTCATTCTGGTGACCACACAAAATTTGCTTAGAGGAATTCAGAAGTTTATTTGCTGTATAAACAGGATATGATGAGAACCAACCAACCCCAGCAACCCTCTCATTCTGTTTACTTTGCTATTGGACCTGTAAAATATAAGAGGTGATTAAATCCTTGTCAGGCATTGCTTTTCTCTTTGCTTTTTAAAGAGCCTTCTAATGCAGGGGACTTTTTTTTTTTGTCCAGTTATGAAACTTTTTGTTGTTGTAGCACTCTGTTGTAGCTTTTTTTCTACTAGAGCCACCCCTGTCCCATTTGAATTTTCGGACTGCGATGACCCAGATGTCTTGGAAGCTGTTGACACAGCACTGCAGAAATACAATGGAGACAGCGCTACTGGTAATCAGTTTGCTCTGTACATGGTGATGGAAGCCAAGAGAACAGTAAGTAGACTTTGCAAAAAAGCATGTTGGAGTTGTTGATGAACTCTGAATCAGATTTGTTCCATCTGATTCACAAGGGATAGCAAGCATGGCAGCAAAGTGTCTCGCAGAAATATTTACAAAAAAAAAAAACACCAAAGAAATGGCTTGCATAGTAAGATGCTTGTCACTGTGACAAGCAGGGATGTATACTGTGTTCTTATCAGTGGAACTGTGTGCTGGTGAATTGCTTACTGATGCAAGGACTAGAAAAGCAAATAATAGAAAACTTATACCACTAATACAATTTACCTTCCTCATCCATCCAGTTCTCTCCTTTCTGTTGGAAATTTTACCCCTATCTACCACCAGTAAGATTTTTCAGATGGATGGCAAAAACACACATTATAAACGGGATATTATCTTGACTTGAGAAGAGCCAGTATCACACACTAAAAAAAAAAGAAAATGACCTGATAAAATTCACCAATGCTGTGAATAAATTGCTCCTGAATATTACTTGATTGACACTAGTCCTGAGTCACAGATGTATTTAAAAGCAGTAGGTGATATTTTAGTCAAAGAGAGTGACAGTTAAAATTAGAGAAGAAATAAAGAACGAAATGTGATCTCTTGCCTGCAGTCCTTCTGCATAGAGTTAATCTAACAAAGAGTATTTACCTCTGAGACACACACCAAGATAATATTACCATAATAATGACAAGCATTGCTTTACTTGAAAACATTAGCAATTTTTTCTATCGGATTGGAAGCCCAGTGTCAGACAGAATATTTTGCACTCCAAAATCACAAGACACTTTGACCCGATGGAAAGGGGACAGGAATTGCTAAATGCTTTACAGTAAACCACCCACATCTCCTGGCACCTTCCCTCTGGTTTTCCTGTTTTCAGACTGGGGAGATTTTAGCAGACAAAGAGTGAAATTTGTCAAAGCCTTTATATAATTAAAGAAATTAATACTCCCATGGTCTTCATTGAACCACATGCATCGTTAACAACAGCTAAATGCAAACTTCTTAATATCATAGCTGTAACACCACCTCCCTTTCTGCTTCCTTATATTAGAGCTATTACACAACCTCCTTGTCCAAAGGATAGATATTATTTTCAGTATTTTGTCTTATGTTCTATTTTTAAGAATACATATTTAATGCAATTCCTGTTCATCTTTCTCTCAATATACTGCCTTTTCTTGAAAGATCTGAGGTGAAAATCAATTATTACTTGAATCATTGATCTGACTGATGCTAAGGAAAAAAAACAGAAAAGGAATCTGCAAGAGAGAATTGTTCATATTCTATAGTCTTTTTCCAGAAAGAGTACAGATTTTACTCATTGCTAGTCTCACAACGCTGAATGCATTAATTAAATAGCTGGTTATTACATATTCATGTACATTCATTATTGATAAGGTAATAAAACATAAAAGCTGACTGGTGGAAGACTGAACCTGCCCCAGTTAAAGGCATAACTGTTCATAAAAAATAATGAAGTAAAACAACAACAAATGACATACAGAAACAATGTGTTTTCTCACGTGCTTCATTTGCTCACTGAACTGATTTATTCCAGGTTTAGTAAACCGTTAACAGATAACAGAGTTTGGCTCTTTAAATCCACATCCCAGGCAGTATAACCTGATGCAGTTCCATAAATGTCAATTTACACCTGCTGAGGATTAAGTCCATTATATTTTTAGAGACCTTTTCATCCTGTCTTACAGCCTGCAGTCATCATCACATCACATACTTCTACTTTCTGTAGAGATGTAGCAACGTATAGCAGGAATTGAAAGAACAAAGGACAATTCTGTCTTCACCTACACAAGTGTAAATTCAGTATATTCCACCCATGATAACTCAGCTTCTCGATACCACTAAGGCAAGAACTATCATTTGGTTATCCTCAAGTGATATAGTTGAGAGAATTAACGTTAAGCTACAGCAACTGAGTGTGTTTGTATTTGAAAAAGTACACTGACAGAGCATTTTTAGTGGCAGTAAACTAGAACTTCTGGCTTTATATATCTATATATCCTCTGAAGGACGAGCCACAAACCTTGCAGTGAGTTAATGTTACCTGTAGGTACAGGCCTACTGCTCAGTTTATTGCAAGGAGAAAATGCCCCCTACTTCTTTAACAACACCAGAAGTGCTTGTACTGGTCAGGTCAAACTTCAATAGTTTGTATTTTATCTTAGGGGATTTGTGAGGCCAACCCCAAGAGCAGCGCAGCCTTTAACACCTATAAGAATACTGCAGGAGCAACCAAAGGCTGCCTCAGAACCCCTCTGCCCTTTTTCCCCAAGTATGCAGGGCAGCATAAGTACCCTCACACCACAGACTACAGGCAGTTTGGGCACCACCAGGCTGCCCCGCAGTTGCTGGCTATTGCTACCTCTGGGATGCCTGTAGGGTTGTACATAAGGAGAATGGACAGATTTGGGAGAACAAGTGTGAGAGTGAGGGAATTGAACAGGAGCATAGTCCAAACCAGTAATTATGCTAATTATCCAAGCAGCAATACTAATGTGCTTATTTGGAATATGCTTGAATGCGAGTAGAAAACCTAATCACTTATTTCTGCTTTTAAAATCCTAGATACGATACGTTAAGGCACAGGTAGTAGGACATACCATATTTGTACTTGCAGGTAAAGACTCAGTAATATACTTAGATAATTACTGAGAGAGAGCGAGATATGGGAGACCCTTCATGGAGACCAGCAGCTAATCTGAAACCATAATATAAAACATAAGGTAACCAATGGATAGTATTTACTCCTCACAGTTCTTATCTTTTCACTGATGTCTTGATTTATCACTAAGCAAATGATGCCTTAAATATTGCTTCTATCCAGGTAGGTCCTGACAAACAATTCTACGTGAAATACCGGATACGAGAGACCACTTGTGCCAATGAGGAAAACAAACTCTGGAAGGACTGTGATTACAAAGCATCTGCAGAAGCTGTAAGTATCTATCCTCTTTAAAACTCCCCAGCACAGAAAGATCAGAATAACGACCAGGACTTCGCTCTCCTGGAAAAAAAGAGAAGTTAACTTTTTCAGCTATGCTGTTTTTGATAGTTTATAGAAATAAAGTATAGAACAGAAGAGTTTACAACCCTGAAGTTAACCACCATATTTGTGAATTTACCATTATAGTCCTGAATCTCAGCAGAAGGGATCATTTTAAATCTTCAGTGTGATGGTTCACAATAAATCCAACAGAAGGTACACAAACAACAAGAATGTGAGGGCTATCAAACATCCTATTGCTTGCGTATAATGGCAAGTTGCACAACCAAACTGACCAGATTGGCACCAATAAAAACACTGACATGGAAGCCACCGTGGCAGAACATTTACCAGAGGGTGTTTAGCAGTGCAAAGCCCATCTGGCTTGTGCTATTAGAAAGCACTTAGAAGAGGAGGTGCAATCAGGCCCACATAGCATGCAGGAAAACACTACAAATCCCCAGCAGAAATCATTGTCATTTCATACTGTACAGAAAGCATTAAAAAAAAAGTAGTGAAGAGGTATCATATTATTTGAACCAATATGAAATGTCACGATTGCCAGTGCACATCTTGTATCAGCAGAGAGGAACACAATTCTTTAGACTTCATTTATGAGAATGTGTTCATTTCCTTTATTCTGACAGCAAATTCTTTAGTTAATTAACACTTATCAACCATGATACAAAGCAGCCTTCTAAACAAATTGCTCGGTTCATTCTCTGCTCTCCTAGCAAACAAGACAGTTCCTTTTCCAAGGAACAGAACAGCAAATTTGACATCACTACAAAAGAATATATGAACTTGTTCCCCAAACTCCACTTGCAACTGTCAACTTTGTTCAACAGCTGAAGAAATTCACAGCACAGTATTTTTCTTCATCAACCAATCTTAAGTCAAATGTTGCCAAATGTATTTGCAGAGAACAGGAGAATGCACAGCTCGGGTTCACATGAATAACGCTGAAAAAACAAGTAACATCTCGCAAGACTGCAAAATTGTTCCAGGTAAGCAATTGCTTGGGGCAGCATTCATAAAACACATTGAAAACTAAGAATGGGAAAAACAGCATGCTGGGACTTTCTGAAAAAGTTCACAGTAGGAATTCCTCATCATTCTATTCAGACATTTAAAAATCACTTTTCAAAAGTAACTGCATGTTAAAGGTAAAAGTTTCGCTCCACTGGTGTGCACACACAAGCTCAGTGTCTAGTGGGTGTGTAGTAAGCTTCCTTACACAGGGGAAATGAAATGAATTTGCTTAAGACCAAAAGCACATCAGTAACATGGAGACTAGATACCCCTTTCCACACTTGAAGTTTCTATCCTTACATAATCAGGTATGAAATTGCACCATAAATTAACTCTCTCCAAGCTAAGAATGACTGTGTTATTTCTGTTACAGCTTATCAAAACAAAAATTTACTCCCAAATAGGGGGGGGAGCAGATTTAAGTTTAAAAAAAAAAAATCAGTAGCGATAGAATTGTGTGATAAACTACAGCATCACTTAGATCTTAACAATGCAGAGTATCAGTGTTACCTAGCTTGCCTATAAAATATTCATATAAGACTTACATTTACATTGTAATTCTCTTCATCAGAAATGGGTCACGTTGTTTGAAAGCTTTGCAACTGAGATCTTTCTGTATCTCTGGCTAGCATTCATGTAAGGCAAATCTGAGCTAGTTTTAAAAATCCATCTAACTGGTAGCATGGAGCCAAGTGCACATTAACTACAGAAGTATTTACCACAACTTCCAAATTGTCTGACAGCTTATCTTCGTGGGTTTGTTTTAATTTTCTCCCTGGTTCTCTTGATAAAAGCTATAATGTCTGTACCTGCAGCCCGTGTCTTTCCAGGAACATGCACAAACTCCATGCTCTGCTACTGCAGAGGCCACTCGGTTTCCAATTAGTAGGGCAATGGTGACATCTAGTTGCCAACAGAACGTGTGCGAATCTCTCAGAGAGAGCATGGGGAGTCTGAATTTGAATCTTTATTTAGGAAGCTAAAAAACAACCGCTATGAATTAGAAGAATTACATATTCAGCCCAAGAAGTTCAGCTTGTTACACAACATAGCAACGCTGAAAAAAGCATGCATCTTTGTTCAGAACTTACAAGAATGTTAAGACCATAGTCCTTCTGGAACTGGGTGTACTGTTGTCTTATAGCACCCCATTTTCAGGGAGTAATAATTTTCATGTAATGCATATTTGGTGTTCATTGCTGAGTCAATAGCCAGCAGCAATAAGTGATACTAGAAACACCACGGGCTAGATTTTGTTCAAGTGCCTCTTGGAGATCTAAGACTAAATAGTACTGCTTACACTGAGGTATTCCACATGTATAAAGAAGCCAAATCACATGCAAAGGATTCAAACACAAAGAGTTAAGCAATAGACTCTAACTGGTGAGGACTTTCCCTCCATGTTAGGGAACACAGAGTTCAGCCTTCTTGGCGGAATTGTTTGATCACGCTGGCCCTGGACTGATTCCCTGGGCTGATGCAAGCAGGCATAACTCCATTAAAGTCAATTTATGTCGGCTGAGGATCAGGCACACAAACTTTATTTCAATTCCACAGAGACCACATATTGTCCCAAGCTCACTGAATCATGAAATTAATTTATGTACTGAACTATAAAATTAATTTATGAAAATCTAATCCATGATTACTAGAAAGGAAAGAGAGTTAATAGGATTAGTAGTAGGAAACAGAAGTTTGAGCATCCCATCAAACTTGCCTATCGACAACCAATCCAGTTAGCTATGCCTGAGAGTAACACGAAGTGGCAAGTGGCAGCTGAAGTGACTAGCAGGGACAGCTCACACAACAGAGCAGTGCAACAGTTCAACTACAGCCCCTAAGGAGCTCTAAGTCAGGGCTGCTCATGTGGATGAGCCAAAAAGCTCCTGCCGAAGTCCCCCTCTTGGAACACGGTGAGGACAGTGAGCAGCTGCACCCAGCAGGTGAGCTTCGAAGAATCTGAAGAACATCTCTTCAGCTGCGACCTTCACTGCTTTCTTCCCTAACTGCATGGGGGAACACCCTTCCTTAGTGGTGTCAAAACTGCCTGTAAGGTTTTTCAGAGATTCAATGACTCCTGAACTCATTTATTCCTCTGAATTAAATTTGCTGCTGGATAAAAGTTTCACAGATGGCCCCTACCAGCACACACAGAAGCCTGTGTCTAAGTGCAGTTAGGATCTTTGCAGGTCCTGAAACTAACATCTGGATTTTGCTGATCATTCTGCTTAAAAGCAGAAAAGATTCTGGCACGTTGAACCATTTTTCACATTCCCTTACATGAAAAACTAGAACCTGAGGTTTGTTAACATGAAGACCTGCATTTCTCGGTTTGTTTCTTTTCCAGTTCAACCAGTGATACCATTTACTCAGGACATGTGTCTTGGATGCTTCCATACGATACCAAGTGACGACTCACAAGTGTTGGAAATTCTGAAAAAAGCCATTCGAAAGTTCAACAAGCACGGTGGTGAAACGGTGCTTTTTAAACTTGTGGAAATAACACAAGCTCAAAGACAGGTCTGTGTATGATTTTTTCTCTACATTTTTTAAAAGACATTTTGGTTATGTATATGTTTTTGATTTTAAGGTACATTTCATAATAAAAGCATATAGAATTCATATAGAGCATAGGCCATGTAAATAACTCCCTTCGTTTACACAGAATCAAAAACTGTTGCTGGATTTTCAGAGCTATCAATTTTATGAACTGGTTTTAAAGGCTTTTTCCTTTATGTGCAGCTACAATTAACCAGTGTTCAGCACCAGTTCACTTTTATTCAGTGCTGACACACGCACCTTGTGTCATCTCAATGCTCTGGAGTATTCCACTTGGCTTGCCCATGAAGCTCCAGCAGGAACAGATCTCTTCCAGGTTTTGTGCCAGCTTGTGCAGATGTCTCATACTCTACAGCCTCTCAAACAGCAGAAGGCACCTACGTTTTTGCAATGCAATAGGACCTGTATGTCAGTAGCTGATATACACTATAGGATAGGTGAACCAGTAAAGGAAAAAATGGGTAAGAAAAAAAGCAAGCTTATTGCTGGCTGGAAGGTTTCTGCACAGAAGAATATCTGCTTTGCAAGTGAATGCTCAGGCTGCAGAAATTTCTGGTACTGCAGGCAGTGTTTATTTCCCCATGAAAGGTTCTCCTATGGATTGGTGTGATGCTGCTAGAAAGCCAAGTTTCCAATTTGCTTTTTAACTAATATATAACTCAACACCAACTACAAACCCTTTTCTTTGCATATGTTTTTATTCAGCCAAAAAGCATCTTAATCTCACGTCAATTTGACCCATGATTTAATTCTGACAGTCTTTTATTTACTGATGGCAGTAATTCTCTTAGCTGAAAGACAAGCTTACACAACAATTAAGTCTTACAACCAAATGTCACAGAGACTGCAATTCAGCAGCTGGAAAGAAAACTATCATGACACTTCTGGCTAATAGAGACTAGTCACAGCCCTCTGCTTTAACTGATCTGGGATGGAAAGTTTATCTTTGATTCTTTCTTTCTCTTTTTTTAGTCTAATACAACCTGATCCAACACTGTGACGTGGAGAGATTTTATGGGTGAAATCAATAGCTGCAGTGAGGAAAACAGAACTACTTCTTGCAGAGAAAATGAAGGGAGGTCAAAGATCTGGACAAAGCAGGGGAGGGGGGAAAAGCCCAAAGCAGACACAATTACAAGCAGATGACAAACACAGGACACTCAATAACAAATGATGCCAGCAGTGTAAAGTTACATTATTCAGATACTATTTTGCTATGTCACATACTTAGGAACACAGGAACTGCCAAGCTGTATTAGTGTAGTCATCCATCTAGACCAGCTTCCTGTCACTGGCAGTAATAAGTAACAGATACTTTGGAGGAAAGTGCATGAAACCATGCATTACAAGGCTACAGGCTTGCCAGAAGCAGAATCTGAATATAAACTGCATTTCTAATAACTACTTGACTTAGTTTACTTTCTGTATTGCAAGGACGACATTTTTTGGTTAGCTCATAAATACTGTATGGCTCAATGACTGCAATGTGATTTGATGGATAGAAGGCGCTTAGAAGGGTGGTTTCGCCTTCTTAGTTGATTGCATTCAGTAGTGGAACTTCAAAGTTTGTATTAGTTTACATAATGTAAATATCTCCTAAATATCTGTTCCAGGTGGTAGCTGGATGGAATTACATAATTGAATATGCAATCAAGGAAACAAATTGCTCCAAAGACCATTTTCAAGATTTAACTCATGAATGCGAAACCACTTCTGGAGGTGTAAGTAATCTTCACAACCTGTTCATCACAAAAATATCATATTAACAAATAACAGTTGAGATCTGGCTCAAATATGTACTTTACAGTCCTGCTTAACTTAGCTAATGATGTTTAAATTCAGGCTTACAGATAACCATCTATTTATGCAGTTCTCTCTTTTATTAGCGACTAAGACAGCCCTGAAATGTTTGCAGATTACTCTATAGAATCTGAAGTCTCATCCAAATAATAAAACCCTTAAGAAATTCCTATTCAGAGAGCTGTTCAGGCACAAAGCAAAAAGTTTTTACAATTAGCCCTTTTTCCAGCATAAAACATTTCCTAAGTAAGTAGCTGAATTGTTACCTATCTCTCTCTCTACTAAAGCCCAAATAAGAGAGCTTCAAAAGAGACTTAATAACAAACACACATAATCTAGATCAATAGTGCCACAAAACCAAGTACTTCCTTTGTTGCTCTGACCTGGAACACAATTAACTGTATCAAAAAGAGAGCTGCTCTCTCAACCAACCTCCCTGGACTATCTCACCAAGGGGTGAGACAAGTGCTTGTGCCAAATACAAAGCAGGAATGTACAGTCACGGTGAACACTGGTGGTAAATGTGAGGGAAGGAGCCATAAGAGCCCTGACTCCCATCTGTTTCAGCTGTCGTGGAAGCGTGTAGTTGAGCCTTACATTCCTGTTTGTAAATGACTCCTTAGAGGTCTCAAAAACAGCACTGCATTTCTGAAGCACTGAACAAAAAAGGAAAGAATGACAACACCGTAGTAAATAATAGGAGACTGAGAATCTGGCTAGGTGAAGCAAAATTCTCTGTTAGCAATGCTTGCCCTTAAACATCAAGCAAGTTACTTATCTTCTTGAGCCTGAGTTTTCCAACCTGTCACCTGGAGATAATGGCTTCTGTCCATCTCGCATAATCCAGGAGAGCTACCTCCTTTCCATCCTGATTTGATCACACAGTGTCTGTGGGATTGGATCTTTATCGATGGAATAATTAAGCAGCCGAAACTAAGACAGCAACTAAGATCAGCAACTGATCATCTAGAGATATTATCAGAATATGCTGTTACCAAATATACCACTCCTCAGAATGACCAAATTCCACGAAAGCTGTTTGTAATCTGTACTATGCATACTATTCATACTGAAACAGAAGAGCCAGAACTGCACCCTGTACTCAACATGCGTGTGAACCACAGAGCTGTGCTGGGCCATAATGTCATTCTTTCTCTTTAACCTAGATAATAAACCTTGATATTATTTTTTTCCCCATTTTTCTAAACCGCTACTAGGCAGATGTTTTCATAGATGACACTTCCAAGTACATCACAGCCCTAAGATCATCAATCTGTCAGCTCAGTGCCTAACGTGAAGTCAGAATTGGCTTCTCCCATGTTACATTTCTCTATATTAATTTCCTTCTCCCAGATCAACATCTAACATCCAGCTATTGCAGTCCTTTCTCTATGAGACTAATCATTAAACCTTTGCTATTTCATGTATTTTAGCTGGGTATTTATCCACATAGGGGCCTTTCCTCTTATTCCACAGTTAATTTGTTTCCTTCGGACTTCAATAAGAGACTTAGTTAAAACCTTTCTGAAAAGCTGGGCATACTTCATCAACATCAGGTCTCTACCAATTTTTGTTGATGCATTTGAAGCAATCTGCAAAATACAACTTTTGTTTACAGCAATAACACCAATTCTGATATAGTTGTGCCAATTAGTTCTTTCTTTACATTCTAATCATTTGAATAGCACAGAAGTGAATCTTACAGATCTATGCCATCTAAAAAAGAACAGGATCACATTTTTTTTCTTTCTGCCTAAAACAGCAAGGCAGTTTTAAGCACATCATCTACCACAATTCCCCCAGAGCACTTGAGTGAATACAAGCAGGCCCAGAAACTCAGTAATGTTTGATTTGTTAGTTGTGGAATCTTCCTTTTGATCTTTGGAGTTTAAGACAAACGCCAGAGAGCTCTCCATAAAATTGGATTCTGGTTTGTAAACTTCTCTCTTTCCTTCTGTAATGAATACATACAAATAAGTCACTTAGCTTCTCTTTCACAGTTTTATTTTCTCAAAGTAACTCTTTAAAACTCTAATCATTTGTTGGCTCTGCAAACTGTCTGTGAGGCTTCTTGCTCCCTGCATACTGAGGGAAGAAATTATCAGTAGCGTGGTTGACTCACTCGGTTAGCAAGAACAGGGTGAGCTTTTTCATTATTTCTACATACTAAGGAGCTGGTTTTGTTTGTTTGTTTCTTTCATTGTTACTGCAGCGTATAGGCAAATGCGATGCCAAAGCATATGAAAATCTTCGGGCAGAGATTGTAGATATTGCAAGCCAGTGCAAGTTTCCAGGTATGTAACCGGCACTAACAGTTCTGAAAGTTCTGCAATGTTGATGTTTTTTTTACAATCATAAAATAATAGGTAAGATAAAAATCCAAGAGATGAGAACTGATAATAACAAGATAAAGCCATTGTTTTAAGATGAAAGCTGCACTGCCTCTTAATGAAGTCTTACTGCAGAGTTTTCTTTCACTTCTCATAAATATTTCATGTGCTCTATTTTGTTCTTTTGAAAGGCAACGGAGACAAAGGCCAAAATTGGTAATTCAGCTATCAATACTATTGTTTATTTCATACTGCATAGTTACACTTCACTTTGATATATTAGAAGCTTATTTTTTTTTCCTGGTAAGTAAGCAACTTAGAATCTCTAAGTTCATTATGATCTAATCCACAAATTGATTTCTTATTAATGTTCCTTGCCCCTATCTATTTGGAGACAGATTCTGACAGTTTCAGAGCTTTATAACAGGGAGTACAGTATTACTAATCCATGTACGTAGTAAGTGCTGCATTCTCACTTGTTACCCATTTGCTTGTTTTTCTTCAACAAATGTCTTCTTGCCTTTATTTGCTAGCTATCCACAGTCAGCATATACAACTCTTGTTTGTGTGAGAGAACTGTAGTTACACATCCAGTGCAACACTAGGTGCTGATGCAGTGCTCTTTCAGATAACCAAGGTACAATAATGCTGATCATATGAAATGCAAAGACATTTTGGTTGAATTTGGTAGACTCAAATAGGAAGTGTGCCAGAAGGCAGGGGTTTATAAATCACTGGTTTCCCCTGCCTATATCTGTATTGAAACCTTCATTCCTTACATCTGAAATCTGTTGGTTTCTTTCAGCTAAAGAAGTGGTAAATCCTCCCACACACGATTGTCCTGGTTGTTCAAGTGCTATCCCAGCTGCAGAACTGAAGGAATTACTGAAGGCTTCTGTGGAAAAGTTTAATTTAGAGACCAATGATGACTTCTACTATAAAGCTACAGAAATAGAATCAGCGACAGTTCAGGTTGAGAGTTACTTTTCCTTTTAAAACTGATTCTCCATATAAAACAAAAACGAGGAACAGACACTGCATCGTTAATGGTCTAAACTGAACATTAGCTAAACTTAATATTTAGATTTCAAACAGTATTTTTCTCTAAGCATTAATACACATGGTAACTGAGATATCTTTGCACTTTTTCTTGTGAAATTTTATCCATCTTGGCTTGGATTTAAAAATCTCTGGCCTCTTGATTTTTCTTTTTTCTTCTTTTCTTAAAAGCGGACTGTAGAAGCATGGCAAGAAGGCAAACATTGCCTATCTGATTTCTGTATCTCTACCCCACTTTTTAATCAGCCTTTGTAATATTCCATAGACTTCTGAAAGCAGAGAAGATTTATTAGATAGAACTACCCACTTGATCTACCACACCAATACTCAGTGAATTATTTTAGATGTTATCTACTCTACAGTAGCTGTAAGCTCTAAGACATGGAAATAGAACAAGGGAGTAGTTCAGAAAATACCATGTTGGGAACTTCTCATGAGCATAATGGGCACCACTGGATACTGTGGAGCACGCTAAAACATTTCTGATCAGCTCGTGTTATCTCACTAACAGTAAGCATGCTTTTTCATCTTTTAAATATTTTTATCACTTTTCACATGATGATTAATATTAGCACACACACTTTTTAAAATTAGACTTAAAGAATTTCATGTATTTTTCTGTCTCTAAAGCAAGATACATTATCTTGGGCTCTGTAAAAATACTAAGGGAACTTGTACCAGGCACATTCTTCAACCAAAGCAGTTTCCCTCCTTAATACATTTGGCAAATATGCTCATTTTCAACTCAGCCTGCTCACCACACACTTCATTTTACTCACATTCAACTCTTCTTACATCATATTTGGCTCCTTACAGCGGTGTCTCTAACGATTTCATTTGTTATTAATTAAATTATGACAGGCATCCAATAAAACAAAGCCAAAACTATGGACCTGTTTTTCTGACCTTTCTGTCTCCTTCAGTTTCTGTGCTGGGATTTCTGAGAATGGGAACAGGAATAAATAAGTAAGTTGATTAGAAGCAGACAGGTTTTCTGTCAAACATTTTAATATTGTTCTTAACATACATTGCCCCAGGGGGTCAGGACTTGTAGACTATAAGTCATACGAGCCTGTAGTATAAGCTTGTAGAAAACCATCTCTGCCTCTGAACTCTTTTCAATAAAAACGCCTTTATCACAGAAAGCCTTCTTGCTAATTTTTAGGTGGCTGCAGGACAAAACTACCATCTAGTATTTTTGGTCAAGACGACAAACTGCTCAAAAAAAGAGTTTGAAAAGCTTAACGAGGATTGTGAAGCCACGACAGGCGGTGTAAGTAATGATGATGTTGCCATTGGTAGTGTTTCTAATGGATAATTCCTTTGCAATCTGAAACACACACAAAGTAAACATTTGATCCTGGCTTCTGTTACCTTTGCTTCAACAACAACAGCTTCCAGTGTTTGCAACCCCAAACCAGTTACAATAGCAGTAAAACAAGAAGCTTAAACTGAGTTACTTCAACTGTGGTATCCTGGCACTCACTGCAAAGCAAAAAGGACTTTTCTCTGATTATAAAGAATCAAAGAAAGGAGGTGGCTGTGATATGAAATAATGGCAATGCTCCTGAATCTGTTGCACTTTCAGTAAAGAAAAGTGAGAGATTTTAGTGTTCTCAGTGTGCAAAGGAATTATGCTTCTGGAGTACATGCTGCTGATAATGGGAAAACCTGTTCCAGACACTGGAAAGTAATGCTGATAGAGCCAGAAACCATTGATGAGGGAGCTGCTGGGAAAGAGAGGGTTCTTCACTTTCACTCCTTCTTCCCACCGTATCAACAGTGCTTACCTCTAAGAGCTAAAAACTGTTAGTGCAGCTGGCATTACCCAGAAAAATAAGAAATACCTCTCACTCTCTCCATTTCCCAGTCTTTAGTAGGGGTAGTATGATTAACAAGCAATCGTTGTTAGGAATGCCATGAAGATTAAACGGTGCTCCAAAAGAGCTGGGCACAAATCCAATATCCAATTCAAAACTGCAGTATAGTGTTCACATAGGCATCCTATGAGGTCAAAAAGCTAAGCAGTGATCTGTCCCAGCATAGACTTCTCTATCATTAAAACTGGTTCCATATATATTCAAGTAAAACTCCAAGTATTTAAAAGTATTATTAAAATGTATTTTTTTTGTGTGTGCACAACTTGTTCATGTTGTTTGATGTTTTCTTGCCTTAACATGCTGTGTTTGATGTTTTGTCAACAGCTAACACTGCGCTGTGATGCACATATTGATGTGGTCCCAGGGGAGAAAAAAATCTTCCCCCAGGTTAACTGCTCTCGATACGAGATAATGGTATGACAGCTTTTCTTCACTACCCATCATCACTAGGGGAGGTTCAGACTGGATACAAGAAAAAAAAACATGTTTAAAATAAGGGTGGAGAGGCATTGGCACAAGTTGCCCAAAGAGGTGGTGGATGCCCCATCCCTGGAAACATCCAAGGTCAGTCTGGATGGGGCTCCGAGCACCTGATGGAGCTGTAGGTGTCCCTGTTCAGTGCAGGGAGTTGGGCCAGAAGGCTTTTAAAGGTACCTTCCAACTCAAATAATTCTATGATTCAAGAGAGGAGATTTAGATAAATGTTAGGAGGAAATTTTTCACTCAGAGTGCGGTAAGGCACTGGCACAGGCTGCCCAGAAAAGCAGCGGCTGCCCCTCCCTGGAGGAGTTCAAGGCAAGGCTGGATGGGGCCCTGGGCAGCCTGGTCTAGTGGCTGGGAACCCTGGCTGAAGCAGCAGGTTTAGAACTAGAGGATCTTATAGGTTCCTTCCAACCCAAGCCATTCTATGATCATAAGTGAAGGCACACCTTAATTTCTTTACCCATTCCAAATGATCCCATTAGTAGCTAGCCACGAACATGGGGCAGTTTGAGAGCTTCAGAACGCAATATATATTTTTCTTATTATCAGAACTTTTTTAAGTTCTGATTATAATTCTGATGATTGCAGGTTGTTAGTTTGGGTTGTTTTTGTTGTTGTTTTTAATAAATCCAGAGATTCCTGTGCTCCCCAATCAAGAAAAGAAGACCGAGTGAATACAGTGAGATTGATTAAGCCGCATTCATATTAAGAACTTTACTATGCTCAGCACTTTCATAATTATCTATTCATTCTTTATGTATCAGCTAATAAATGGCTCTCCTTTTTGCCTCCATTAAAATGTTGTATCCACAACAACTTCCAAAATTAGCTCCAACCGAAAGAACCTTGATTTGCAGTTAGATAAGGATCAGGCACTACAGTTGACAGAAATGACACCCATTTTTTTTCACAGGACTGTATATCAGGCACTCAATCTTTATTTTCCAGTGTAACACTGATGGGGGAATAGAGATTACTCAAAAACAATCACACATTTTATAGTGTCAGCGTTAACCTCTGTGTATCATAGATTTCATAGGACTGTTGGAAATAAGTCAAATGAAGAAATAAAAAATTGAATAGCTACATTTCACGTGACAAATCAATCCAGATCTAGGGTATATTCCTGCACTGAGACCATCCAGAGGTGTGTCAAACTTCAGTATGAATGTGTCAGAATGCTATACTTTAACAAGAGCAGGGATAATTAGTCCTAGAAATGAACCGTATTGTTCATAAATTAAAACAAACACATGTGTTCCTCTCTGTAGTTTCACTCCCATGTTAACTGGCAGAATTTCAGTGATAAATTGCTCTTTTAATATACAGCTGCTAAAATACTCCAGAATTATTGAAGAGGACGTTTGTTTTCATGCTTATTACAGACACAAAAGATTATTAAGATTGCTTTGAAAAATCTGGTATAATTGACTCATATATTGCAACGGGGTTTTGATCTTGCCAAGTCTGAAGCCACTGTTCTCATGTATGTGACCGATACAGCTGTTACTGCATTGTTTTTCAGACCGCAATGGTGAGAAGGCCTCCAGGATTCACTCCTTTACGGAGCTTTGTTGCACTACCACAGGTAGATGGAACTCCACCCCCCAGTACAAGTGAAGGAGAAAGCCAAAGAGCTGGTGAAGAAATAAGAAAAGATGATAGACAGGGACCGGATGGCGAAGGTGAACCTGAGCATAAACACAGGCATAAACATAGGCACGGATTGAAGAAGGATCATGAATTTGCCAAAAGGCAGAGGCAGGAAACTGACTGTGGGCACAGGAATGGCCATAGGTGTGGACATCGAAAGCACGGTAAAAATGGTAAACATAAACATCACAAACCTGAATCTTCTGAGGAATCCAGCGAAAGGGTTTTTAGTCAAAAAGAAACCCTCCCATCATCCACTGCTGAAACAATATTAGAGCTCCTTAATCCAGAGGTTGCAAGGACAGAAACCGGTACTCCTACAGAACCAGTAAATTCTCCTGATATCTCTTCATTTAATGGGTTGCCGGATCACACAGCATCTACTCGCCCCAAGTGTCCTGGAAAACCTTGGAAACCAATTCTGGACCTGCCCATTCCTTCCAGCCTTCCCAGAGATTTCATAAATGAGGATCTCATGCCTTCTGTTGTGGAAAACATCGATCTTACAACAGAAAACCCACCACCACCTCAAGATGAAGAGATGAGCCTCGATCTTGCAGATGCATTACAATAACTCAAGCATTGTAGGATCCTCTCCAAAAGCCCCGCAGAGAAAACCAGAAAATATCTGCCTTTTGAAATGTATGAGATCTAAGAGGCAAAAGCTCCTATTCAGTCAGCTAAAACACTCAAGTTGGCCATTAATACTCCCTGTCTGCTTAACTGTTGCACATTTGGCAAAAACATACATCAGGCACGGCACCAATGATTCAGAAGCTGTCCAATAAAGGGACCGGGCAAATCAACAGCTTTCTGCTTCCAAAGTTCCAGTCACAACCATCACATCTGCCCCATGTTGCTACAAGCACACAGCAAACCACTGCATCGAATTTCACAATATTATGTTTAAAAAAGAAAGAATTTTGCAGATTACATGAAGAATTTCAGCCAATTATGCACAACACAGAAGTAAGCCAATATAGAGCAAGGATGCCTTTCTTAGATATCTGAAATTATATTTCTCTAATTTCCTGGAGCCAATCTTTTGAAGAAGAAAATAAAATAAAGGAACCTATTTTACTTGTCAGTTTCTTGACTCCAAATAACATTGCCACCAGTCTATCATTACCAGCCTATTCTGTTGAATCATAACAAGGAGAGCTCAGAAAACGCTAAATAAAGCAGCTCTGTTATTCTCTTAGCACAGTATGTTAAGTACACAGCAGAGTTCTGATGACAGAGATTTGCATGGGCAGAGGTGCACAAACATTACAGACAGCAAACACTTAAGTTACCCAGTGTTTGTCTTCTCTCTTCCACTCTAAGAATGCGTTTAATTCAGAGATTGGGTTGAATTTTCTATTCTGTGTATCTACCAAAACCTGAGTTTATGGTGGAATACACTGACTAAAAAAGCCACTATTTCCAGCAAATGAAAACACAGTTTCACCATATGTGGATCTGCTAATTCATTCAGCTGGAAAAATACTCTACAGTAAACACACAAATAAATGATTTAATGCTAAATGGTTCACCTGCGAAAACCACTGCCCGGTCACACATGGAGTTACTGAAAAGGTCATCTGCTACAAAGGTAAAGCTTTGATGCAACAAAATGGACAGGGTTAAAGAAAAGAAAAGCAAGCAGCAATTTAGCAGAAAGGGTGGAAACAGAGAAGGGAAGGGTCAAGTGACTGATGGAGATAGCACTGCCAATGAACGAGAGGACAGGAGATGGAAATAGGAGATAGGGGTGGAAGGAAAAAACAAAGACCTCTGCAGTAGTCATGAGAGAGCAGAGCCCTACAAATCACAGAACTGAACTGAACTCAGACTTTCTGAACCTAAACATCCCCCGTTACGCTTCTCTTCTCCCGTGCCTGGGTTCTATAGATGTGATCAGTGCTCTGTGCTCCAGCACTCTCCCGGCTCACACGGCAGACAGCCATACAGTGACCAAAAGAGCTCTGCCTGGTATCTAAGAAGCCATGAAATCCATAATTAGAAACATATCTCTGAATATAAATTCAGCCTGGTTACGTAAATCTAAGCATTTCTTTCACACAGTTTAGCTGGCCATCCTACAGATGTATATTCGTTATTTGTCATGACTGGTGTTATATAACCAGAAACATTGTCCTTTCTGAAAACAAAATTAGCAGGCTTTAAGAAATCACACTTAGCTACAGCCCCGCTTTAAGGACACAGCTCAAAATAAGAACTTTCGGATCTACTGCTAATCAGATCCTGCAATTTTTTCATTCACTGCTTTCCTTGCAGGATAAAATGCAAAGTCTATATTGTCTTTTTAGCACATGACAAGTACTGATTGTACAAAGCTATATAAAGGAAGAGTTACGTTTAGTTGTTTGATTCATTTTTTCCCCCCCCCGAATACTGAGCAGTATGATTCTGGGCATTACTGGGAGCTCTTTGCGTATAAGTCTAAGTTCAGACTAGTTTTTCTTTAAATTACTATAGCAATTTAAGTAAATCATGAAAAACTGCAGCAAGACACAAATCCATCTCTGATTAAGCTGAATGAAAAGACAGGCAGAGCCTTGCCATATCATCCTTGCAGAGCACACCTGCAACAGCCACAGGCAGTGAGGCAGAGAGGTCAGCACAGCACAGTAAGAGCCAGGACTCCTACGCTTCTCACTGCCTTGAACTTCTCATGTACTACAGTGATTACGTGAGGCCTCACCAGTGCTTCATACAAAGAAGACCATTTCAATTTTGACTTATTGTTTTTAGAGTGTACAAAAATGATTACTTTAAAAAAAAAAAAAGCATTCTTTACTAAAAATCAGTGTTGCATTGTAGAAATTTGGAAACAGTATGTTCTGACATCTTTAGAATGGAACATTTCTGTTTCTCATCGGTGTGCTCCCACAGAAAGCTTTACTTAGAACAGAACAGTACTTTCTGATGGAAAAACATGCTGCCAGAAAACCACTGACCTGCTCTGAAACGCTTGCTGCTGAAAAGCTCTACAGAGCCGCCAGTTTCTCCTGGTGTTGGAGCCACTCGAGCACTCAGCGCATCTCAACGCCTAACAAGTAATTTTCCTCCTCGGCCAGCAGATGGCAGATTTTCCGCTGCAGCTAAATCGCTGATCTGCAAATACTATCTCCAAATTAGGGTTTCGTGATTGCCACGAAAGGTTTAGCAGGCTTGACAATTAGCGTGCCTTTTGTATCAGAAACGCCACACTTGTGCAACCTGTATTAAATGCTAAGCTCCATCAACAGAGCATAAAAAGTTTGCCAGTTACTCATTATGTGCAAGGTGTATACATAAAGCTGTATGTGAATATAAAACAATAATAGCAAATCCTGCCTCAGAAGGAAAAAAAAAAAATAACATTCAGGCTCATACAGACAATTGGAACTGGAACTCTGGGGTATGAAAACAGGTCTGCATTAAACCTCTGTTCCTCATACTGCTGAGAACCAGAGCCACCTGATGGCCATTTTGTTACTGTCTGGATTTAAAGTGCTCTTTTCTCTCTTGTTTGTTCCATCTGTAGCAATGAGACAAAATACATATTTAAATGACATGCAAAAAACTCCTCAGCTCTGCTATGGGTAGCCTGCTGGGTGTTTACTATAATTCAGACACAACCTTTTAGTTCCACTCTGTAATTCCAGTCATCGTCTAATGCTACGTTCCCAAAGCGTAACCAGCCACGGAGAGAGCTCTGCAGGCACCTGACAGCAGAAAGCAGGGAGAATTAGCAGCAGACATCGGAACTTTATGCGATGTAAGAACCCATTTATTTCCTTGTTTTCTGAAGTCTATTAGCCATCAAGATAATTGCTCTCAATTCAGGAATCACAGCTCTGAGGATAAAATGGGCTTAAGTGGCTACAGAACTAGAAATGGCAACACTACGTGGCCACCGATACTTAGACAGACACACAAAATACAATACCCAGATCCCTCAAATACTCTTAAAAACAACTGAAACAGACATTTTCAATTCCGTGACCAGCCACTCACTCACAACTCCAGATTTCACTGTGTTCACAAACTCCATTTTTGCAATTCAGTTCCCACCATTTTATTTAAGCACTAAACGAAGTTGGTTTGGTCCAACGTAACTAATAACCATGTTTCTATTGCATTCCAAGCAGGAGGAAGGCTGTCTCAAGAAGAAAAGAGTGAAAGTTTTCCTAACTGGGGAAGGTATCTCGCAACAATGAGTACTATAATTACTGGTGCTACTGAACTGGTTTAATCTGCTGCTCAGCAAAAACCAAGCTCCAAAGGAATAACTCTTCCCAGAACATAGTAACAGAGATCACAGAGACCCAATCTTCTGACCCCTTCTGCCATGAATTCCAATATTGCTGATTTGCAATTTGAATATGAAACACCAAACTACTGTTTTCACATTGCAAACTACCCATCTTGCTCTTTCAGTTCGAACTGAGTCACAGAGAACAATAATACTAATCAAGGGATACTGATTCCAGCTTCCCTGCAATCAATCCAGTATTGACAAAATACTTCCTGAAGAAAAATAAATAAATCAGTTCCAGGTGTGCAGGTGAATTCAGAGTGATCATTTAAACAGCCTTACGACAGCTAAGCTGAAAAATCCCATTTGAGCATAGAGGCCTGATTCTAAAACTGTGCTGAGAAGCCAGTGCTGCTCCTGGCTTTACACGGTAGTGAGGCTACTCAGCATTTCTACACATCAAGCCTTAGAGCACTGTGTCAGTGCCCATGGTGTAGAAGAATTGCATTACTTGAAAGAGACAGAACTGGACGCAGGGCAGTGCAGCACCTCCTAGCAGACAGGAAAAAATGTGATTATGGGCAACATTAACCCTCAAAACAACTCTTACATTGGAGAAGTTCTGGGGACTGGTGCAGGTCCTGGCATTAATCACAGCAACACAGTGGCTTACTTGCTTTGCTTTTTTCCTGGCCCAAATGCAGAGATGAGAGTGCTCTGGGCAAAGTTTTGCCATACTTTGTTCTTCTCTTAAACAATTCCACAGTATAACCCAGATTGAAGAAGAAAGAAAACAAGCATGAAGTACAAGATCTCCTCTTTCTTCAGAGCTCCATACAAACACGTGGACAGATTAACAGATTTATAAACAGCTCCTTTGTTTAGGCTAGATTCAGATAAAGTCCCTTTTCCACCATAATACAACCAAAACACCTCTGAAACTTCCACAAAAGCTCATAGACACGATGGTTGTAGCTTACACAGCCTAACACAGAGTAGCTTTGATCTGAAGGTCATAAAGCATCTGCATTCCATTTCACACACCAAGACATTTCTGTATTAGCACTACAGTAGGTCTTCACTTCTCCAGAATAACTCTGTACTTGGACACCATCAAATGCAACAAAATAAATATACAGACTTTATGCAGAAAACACTTACCCATATCTGAGAATAATCTGTCAGTTAGCAACACGAGTGCTTCCAGCTGTTTTTTGTAGATGCAGAATTACATTAAGTTGATCGAGGACTGTACAACAATAACTTTCCACCAAGTGCTTATCTAAGGCAACTAAATTTTAGTCTACTTAAAGATCATTCATTCCTCCTTAGACAGTCACTCTATACAAGAGGTGCAGTGGAATTGCCAGGTCACAGCCTGAACCAATAGCTGAGCTCCAGGTGAGAAGGCATGGCTAACCCAGGGAGCTCAGGTGCAAGCAGTGCACGTAAGTGACTGGAAGGGGTGGAGCCGGGATCCACTCCTCCTCACCCTCATTCAAGGGTTAGCAGCTGAATAAAGATTGCATTCCTCTTGAGCTGTTGCTGATTGTCAGAAGTGGAAAGGCCATTTTCTTTCTTTATTACCTGTTATTGCTCTGCAGTGCCTGTATCCCATTTGAAGGAGCTACCATTACCTTCTTTTGCCATATGGAGTGTTTATTATATAGAGTCATACTTGACTAAGGAGTCGTTTGGGATCTCTGAAGAACTCAAGTAACGTGATCCATAAGCTGGCTGAGCTTCTCTGAAATGCACAGTCTAACGGTGTGTGGAACTCAGAGACATAATTATTCATTCCAGCAAGATACTAGTAACTCTTTGGAGCAGAAAATCACTAAACCTCCTGCTGACATTGAACTAAATGCTTGTATCATCAAGGGTCACCTCAATCATGGATTAAGACTTGATCTTCATGTGTTAGCTCAAGGGATCCATGCAAATCTTAATAGGATGCCATCAACCACTGGCTTCACTGAGGACTGCTTCAGGTAAGAACGGTCCCAAAGTCTGCAGATAGTCTATCTGCTGTGCATGAGACTGACAAATGAGTCAAACTCCTAAGAAGTACACTTACACGTTTGTTTCCTCATGACGTACCTCTGAAATAGCAACTGATGTGTTCATAATCAATATATTGCAGTGCAATTCACAACTCAGAAATGGCACATACAAGTGCTATAATCTCATGGAATAACCACGTCATAGTGAGACACTGTAAGGCACTGACAACAATCAGAATACCAAGGATACTTTCATTTATAGCCTGTACTGATGATTGTTGATCAATCTAACAAGCTGCTATTGGAAAAACTCACTCTGTGCCAATCTTCAGACAGAATTCCAGGCCCAACATTTGATAAGTGGTGATAAAGTGCAAATTAAGAAATTGCAAAGGAAATTCACAATTCTGTTCTATCCAGGCACACTCAATACATTGAACAGGTGGTTGAGCAATATCAACACACTTTTATCAACGTAGCTAAGCCACTCCGTGTTATCACTGCCTTCAGTACACCCTCTAAAAGTTGTTTTATTCTCTTCAGGGTCCTGCTGTGAAAACATGGCAGGTGTGCTGGGTTTGCTGGGCAGGGCATATGGCTTAAGTCATCTCACAAAGTGACAAGAGACTGAGAGAATGAGCAGGGGAGCAATAGCAAGAAGCTGCAATATGTGACAAAACAGACACGTAGAAACAGTGGCAACAGCTTTTGGGATGAGTATTTTGTGGGTAATTCTGCAAAGATCATGGAGAGTCTTTTTCTACAAAGCTTTCCCTGTTCAAGAGATTCCACGGAAAGCAGGTCTGATGTCAGTTCTGTATTCAGCATTAAAGATTGATAAAGGATTAACTTATCATAACAACCTCACTGTAAAAAACAACAACAACTGCAGCTGCATTTTGAAAGGCTTCACAGCACTGTACTGCTGAATGCAACACATCTTAACACAGACCGACAGAATCTGTAAGCGTACGCTGAACGTTTTCAGCACTAATTTTACTTCCTGCTTATCTGTCTGATTTTTCCACAGTTGTCTTTACCCTGGGGAACGGTCCTAACGCCAGCGCAGTGCCAAGCAGCAGGTATCTGGAAGCAGCAGTATTTTCTAAACGACAGCGCTGCTCCTCCTCCCTTCTTTGCAGCATTTCCTCCTGAAAGCATGGGAATGCGCCTGCTTGCTCATCACTCCTGCTACCCTAAACAGCCGAGGTAGCTTTGTTCTTCTGCACCAGCAATTCTGCTCGTGTACACTGAAACTGAATTTCCTTTTTTAGACAGCAAGGACGCAGACTTTCTTCCTCTTCTCCCTCCCTCTGCCTCCCCACCCCCTCCTCCAGCCTTTGCGTGCCCTCATCTTACCTTCAGCAGCAGCAGAAATCCTTGCTGCAGTTTTTTCCTCATTAGAAGCTCTATGGCAACAGCAGCTCTGAGGCAGCAGTTCTTTACGGTTCGCACTGCTCTCTCTTTCCTTCTGCAGAAAGACATGCAGTTCGTTAGCCCAGTAAATTAGCAAAGACAATTCCAGTGCGGTGAGAATTAACAAACACGGTTCTGGTGTGATGTCAGAAAAAATATGCTCCCAAAGGCACAGACTTCTATATCCAGAAGATGAATGTTAGCAATGCAAATGAATAATAGCAAAGGAAACTGGAGAACTCCTTTTGTGTAATGAACTGAAGCGATGTGAAATCCCTGCGATGCTCAGCTTTTCCACACAGAAGCCTGAGAACGGAAAAACTCTGAGCTTAAGATGCACAAAATATCACATCCACATAAGTCCAGGAAGCTGTAAATATTGTGTGATTGAGTCTTTACTCATCACTGACAAATAAACTAAATCAGTGCTTTGTTAAATTCCTGCTAAAACAAAAGGAATGGTGTCATACAAGATCTCACAGTCTCGCAATGCATGGCAACGTGTATCAGGAAATATTTGGGAATGGTAACACGAGCTACGGAAGACAAATGAGCAAAGAAAGAGAAAACTGTAGTAATGGCTGGTTACTGAATATCTGCAACATCTGCTCACCTACATACTAGAATTTTCCTACTTTTTCCACTTTTAAATTAATCAGCAGAATGTGCTACAAATAAAGGTTGAATATGTTAGCAAAAAAATAACTGTATAAGACTCAGAAGATTTACCACGAGCTATGACAGGACCTAGCACAAGATCAAATGACTTTCAACAGCAGAACATATATTTGCTTCATTTATTGAACAAAAAGCCAGTAAATTATCATCTAACCACTTCCCAGATCTGCATGAAATAAATAAATGTATTTCTGTAATTCAGCATGAACTCTCATTTCTGTTTCCTGCTGTGTAAAGAACAAAGGTTTCTGGTCACTGCTGACAGCAGTGTCACGAAGCCCTGGGTTAGCACAAGCAGTGCTGCAGCAGTTCCAAGCCAAAATAATGTGATCACCTGTGTGCTGGCTGTGCTTCATCACTGGATGCTGGCAGAAGCTGCACAGCTGTTCTTGGGCACCACCTGAAAACAGAAGCACAAGTTGTTTGTTATCTTGCACCTTACACGTTCATTTCTGCTGTACCTGGCAGCACTCGCTCAGCATACAATACAAAATGTAGCAGCATTATGGGGTGGGCTACAGCACGAACCATGGGAGCTGATGGTTGGCCTACGGGTGCTCCACAACCCTAAAAAGAAACCACAAACAAAAGAGGGGAAAGGTTACAAGTGAGCTCCTCAGCAGCTTTAGGACGCATTTGAGACCCAGTCCTGACAACAGCACGCATCCCTATCCCTGTGAAAGAGGAAAGCCTCCTAATATTTACATTTTTTCGTACAAAACAAAAATCTCACAAGGATTAACAAAACTAAAGTGATGAAACACACCTCAATGTTTACCTCCACTACTTGTTTTTAAAGCCTTTTACCCAGGTGAAACCTCAGCTCCCCTCCCGCAATGACCGCCTTGCAGATGGAAGCAGAGCACAGAAAGCAATCAGTCCTTAAACGGTTCACAATCTAAGGGGCACTTCTAAAATAGGAGATTATAATTCTCATTTTCCAGGCAGATGAAACGAGGGCACAAAGCTGAAAGTGCTCATCTGTATTCTCCGATGAAGCCAGCACTGCTGACAGAACCAGAACTCGGGAATGTGAGCTGTGCTTACCTCCAGAAATAAACAGATGCCAATTTCTTACTAAATTCAAGCTCTGTGGAAAACTTGCAGTTTCTAGAAGCCCAGGTTTACCTCGAGGCAATACCTCTAACGACACAGCTCATTTTATTAATGACCGTCTTTACTGCTAACATTTACATGTTGGAACAAGCTCTTTAAACGCAAAATACTCCGTTTTACAGATTAGGACGCTCTGCTGGAAGAGATGGAGACTTCAGCACACACACACGGCCGGATCTCTTGAGGCTTTTTGTTTTACTCCAGGCTGCGATGCTGTGGATATAGCCCTGTAGGCTCCAAGAGCTGCTGGGGCACTGTGGGGCTCCTGTCTTGGCACAGCTCACAGGCGTCGTGTCCCCCTTGAAAGGACAGAAACACCGCTCTGTTTCTTGGAGGCTTGTTTAATCAATGAGGAAAGGTACTTAAAATTCAATACAGCTGCAGCTCAGCCAGTATGGCTCTTTCAAAAATGAAGTGAAATCAGCTCAGTGATTAACAATCTCAGGCATCTTCAGGGGATTCCAAACTGAACAACCATGAGAACAAATAACTTACTTAGATGGTTTGCCAATATCAAAGGGAAAAGTGCTTTCTGTATACAATTAAATTTACTTTTTTTCTCAACAATGGAAAAAACATCATTGGAAGAGTTTCTCAGGGAAATACACGACACGCTACTCCAGGGCAGTGCAGAAGCCTTCTAATTAACTTAAAAAACAAATGTAACCCCAGGACTGCCCGGATGTTATCAGCAGCTGCCACCTGCTTAATCGCTCTTTCTTTGCTTTTGCAACAGAAGGAACAAACTCTATCCTGAAAGCATGCGGGCAACTCCTATCAAAGGCTTTCTAAGCCTCTTCCCATTCAGTATCTGCACATTTTTCAAGCACCAGCCCACGCGTAACCTCTGAGGCAAGTACTGCTTCCCCACTTTACAGAGGAAAAAAAACTGAAGTGCAAACGTCTCATTCAATAGAAGTCAATAGGAAGTCTCTAGTATGTATCACCCATTTGATTTAACTGCTAGAATGACAGGGCTGTGGTCACACCGAGTCTTTTAGATACCGGAGAACAGAGCTCAGCTGCAGGCGTGTCCAGGGTGCGGTTACAAACCTCTACAACTGTAAGAAATAATGCAATCACTCAGCAAGGAGAGCATTCAAGGCCTGAAAGTACGACCATTGAGCTCCACAGCACACAGAGGAGTTAATGACTAAAGAAACGACAGAAGTCAAAATATTGTTCTGCTTCGAGTGTTCGCGTTGGGAATACCCGTTATATTACAGGCAATGAGAGGACTCAGGCTAAGAGACGCAACCACACGGAACTGAAGAGGAGCGCTGCTTGGAGACCTGCTCTGGAAGCAGTGAGGGAGCACAGCCACAAACCACGGTGCCTACATTGCAGACGAGTGAGTCAGCCGCTCAGCAAAAGGCCCGATCCACCCCATGGCCTCAGCACCAAGTCTGAACGTCCAGAACACACTGAGCACAGGGGACAAAAAATGAAATAAAGCGGCCCAAATCCCATTGGCTTTGCACAGTGCTCGGCTCCTAATTCATTTAAGCATTTTGGGCAATGTTCCTTACTGGCCTAAGGCACAACGACTCAGTGAGACAGATCTTCAACTAAGAGAGAAAATGCCGGGTCTGGAAGCGCTTTCACTTCACTCGACATGGCCATCATGGAGACCTCATAACTAAAGTCTGATTGCCGCTACAGGGAGCACAAATATGTCTGAAAAAACACAGAGTTGTGGAATAACTTCTAAAAAGGATGACAAATCAAACCTAGCAGCCTGATGTACTGAAATCATCATACTGGGGATGTCAAATTATACCAAAACACCAGAGAATACAAAACAAGCCTCAGTGCATTAACAGTACTGCACCTTACAAACTACTCTTCTTTAGTTTGTTTGGATTGCAGTTTCAGTGGAATGACAAAATAAGTCAGCATTAACGAAGCCCTGGCACTAGTTAAATAACAAGCATGGGGCTCCTGGAACTCAGACCTTTTCTGTCCCCTGGAGACATTCCAGAATCTTTGCTATCCCCTCCTACATCCAAGGGAGCATGCTTTTGTTTAGGCAGGATCCTTTGGGAACGATGAATTGAAAAACATTACCTCTTGCTAACAACACCCTAATAAGTCATCTTGATCCTCAGCATGACCTACCTTGAATAAACTGTGTAAGATGTTCCTCTGCCCTGCTAGCTGTGGGAATTATTTAATGCACGGTATCAGCTGCAGCACAAGACTGGAAGTGCTTATGCAGAAGTGCAGGAAGAGACTTCAGGGTCTTCTAGGATTCCCAAGAAGTACGTGACAGCTTCATGGTACGTTCAAGTCATGGTAGGAGATTTCTAAAAGGAGCTTTCTGAAATTTCCAAGGGATTGCTCAACTAGAGCTCAGCTTCAGGAGGTGTCAACTCCTACTGCTTTCTTTAGATATATCATTCTTCACTTTGATCTGTATGAGTAATGACTGGAAACCCAGCTGCTAAACTAACTGGTCCATCTGTTACCCCGTATTAATAAATGTGTCGTTCTGTTCATTCCCACCAAAGATCTCATGATTCACCAAGATTGTCTTTTGGGGAGACATCTACACAAGTGCATAGCGTGCACATATAAATGCAGCTGTGGATCCTCATGACAGCAGCACAGACAAAGCTATTATTTAATATTTTTTCGGTATCACTTCAGCCCGATGATAACACAAACACAGCACTTGAGCAAACTTTCAGTGGAGATGGCTACAGGAAGCTTAGAAAGCTTTAAAGCCAGAGGATACAGCAAATCCCAGCGTCAATCCCAGATGTTGTCAGTGGTGAAGTCTGACCTTTCAATGCTATACCTGCTTCTGAGATGGCAGCTTACAAGTTTTTTAAAAGGGCCTTCAAAGACTGAAAAACGATGGCCGACGTTCCTAAACGTCCCACGTGCCAAGAAAGCTTTTCCATACATTCTTGCAAATAAGCTAAAGCCAAATACAAAGCTTTAAAAGTACACTGCCATGGTTCAGGAAGGCACTGCTGTGGGGCGGTGTGAACGGCAGCTCCAAGCAGCACCGCAGCCCTCCCACCCCACACGGGCAGACAGGGCCTGGGAGCAGCACGGCAGGTCACCAGAGGCCGTGTTTGTACAATTCAGCTCAGATATTGGCACACGCTGTTACTTCTAAAGGTGTTTCCCCAGCAGATGCTACCATAGGATGGGTACATTCGGCCTCTCCGAGTCTCCTCGCAGATATTCTAGATAATTCTGCACAATTCTCAGTATTCCTGACAAGTAAAGGGTCGTGTTTTCCAAGCACTGCACTTGTTCATATAGAATCACTATGGAAACAAGTTTCAGAGGTGACTCATGTATGCCTATTAAAGAGGGCACAAACGATGGCTTACAACTCACACTATTTGCCTACATAAGAAATATCGATGAACACATTACTGTAAAACCCAAAGGATGCATTAAAACCATCAACACGTGGTGCTCCAAAACGTGAAAGCAATGGGCAGGATCCCTGACGGCCTGGCGGAGCCACCTCAGGGTCCCGTTTTACCCCGCACGAAGCAGGCCAGGCAGCACCCGCTGCCTCTGTTTCCTCTCCTCCCCGCCGGTCCCTCCCGCCCCCAGCGAGGCGGGTCGCCCCTTCCTGCCCTCGGCGCGAGGTAACACGGGGAAGCTGTTCTGTACAGCGGGGCACTTCTGTGTGTGGGGAGCGGGGGGCGACCCTCCACAGTACCCGAGGGAACCGCTCTACCCTGCCATCCTCGGACTCCACAGGGAGAGCTTTAAAAACAGCCGAAGTGGTACGTGCGCACAACACAGCCATACCGCGCAGCCCCTCACCGCGGCGCCCCGCGCTCCCCTCCCCCGCGCTGCAGCAGGGCCGGGGTGGGAAACCCCGTGCGGATAGGGAGGGGGGGCGAAAGGAAGGAGCGATGTACCGTCACTCCACCACTGCTGCAATATCCTTCCGCGCTCCGAGGGGAGGAAAAAGTAGTCCGAGGCTCCACCGCCCTCGCGGCCCCCGGGGGCCAAGGAACACCCGCTGAGAGCACCTCACGGACCAGGCAGAAGGGGATCGCTCGCGGAGGGGCCTCAATCCGCGGGAAATTGCGTTTTTACCCCGCGGTGTGAGGCGTGTATCCATGCGCAGAGCGGAGCGAAACGAGTCCGGCAGCGGGTGAGTATATAAGGCGGCCGCCGCGGAAGCTTTGCCTTTTCAGTTGAGGACAGCGCTGGTCATCGGAACATGTCAGGCGGCTCCGCGGATTATAGCAGGTACGGCGCTGCGCGATGGCCCCGAGCCCCTTCTCCGTGCGGGAGGAATGCGGGCGGAATGCGGCGGAACGCGCTGCCCAGCCCCGCGCCCCAGCCCCTCCCGCTTCCAGACGTTTCCATCCCGCGTCCCCACTGCGTCGCCCTTCAGCCGGGATTGAGTCCCTTCCCTCGGGGTTCTCGTTCTTACTGCTGATCTCCTTAATAACTCCCCACCTCTGAAAACGGGCTGGTTTTAGTTCTGATCCAACATCATGCTGCGTGGTTAAACAGAGCAGTACTTTTGTTGCGGGTACTTATTTTCCTTTTTATTTTTCTCCACTAATTTCTTCCTTTTCCTACGTTCTCCCCGGCTTTGAGGGCCCGCCGGAAGACGCGGCCATGTTCGCGGCGCGGGGCTGAGGCGCGGCCTCGGGGCGCTGTGCCGGCGCCTTCCTCCCTCGCCGCCCGCGGTGCCCAATTTGCGCAATCCCAGGGGTGGAGCTCTCGCGAGACTTGCTGACGCGGACGGGTGGGGGAAGCGCAGCGCGGCCGGCGGCTCCCGCTCCCCCCGCCCCCC
>JACDJE010000006.1:1251225-1469711 GCA_016647715.1 Pavo muticus
CCTTTCCTCCCCCCCACCCGCGCTGACGCCCGGCGCTGCGGCGGAGCTCGCACTGCGCAGCGGCCGCCATTTCCCCGCCGCCTCCAGCAGGTGCCCCGGGGAGGGAGGGGCCGGGGGCTGCGGGGCGTTTGTCCGAGGGGCCGAGGGTTTGGGCAGAGCGTCGGGGTGGCCGGCTGGCACGGTACCAGAGCACCTGCTGGGCCGATCTGTCACGGGCCCCTCGCTAACGCTGGTGTTGTTCTCCCGCAGAGACCATGGCGGCCCCGAGGGAATGGAGCCCGATGGTGTCATTGAGGTGAGCGGTGCTCCAGAACGATCCCCGATGGAGGGAGCTGGGCCACGGATGGAGTAACTCGGGTTTTTTTTCCTTTATTGCAGAGCAATTGGAATGAGATTGTCGACAATTTTGATGATATGAATTTAAAAGAATCCCTTCTAAGGGGCATTTATGCTTATGGTTTTGAAAAGCCTTCAGCTATTCAGCAGAGAGCTATTATTCCATGTATCAAAGGTAGGAGAGTGATTCCTTTATCATCGGTAGTAACGCATTAATTAAGAAAACGTTAAACAGTGAATATAATACTCATTTTATTTCTGTGTTTATGCGTGTTTTTAATCTCTGTGGAACAAGTGATGTGATGGTACACCATCTTTCGGGGCTGACCTGAAATGGAGAGAACTTGTAATGCTGATCACTTATTTCAGAGGGAATGAAATAAAACTAAACGTGAATGACCCGTGTGGGAACAGTAAACGTGTATCCTACTTTTTTTAGGGTATGATGTGATTGCTCAAGCTCAGTCAGGTACTGGCAAGACAGCCACATTTGCTATTTCCATCCTGCAGCAGTTGGAGATTGATCTCAAGGAGACCCAAGCACTAGTATTGGCCCCTACCAGAGAACTGGCTCAACAGGTATTGATAGTGTAGTTAAAAAAAAAAAAAAGCTGCTTGTGTGTTGCATAGGTTTCAGGTTTCACAACTGTGAGACAATAAACAGACTTAAGGGGCTGTAACTCATATCAATATCCATTCAGAACCCTTTTCGTGTTGAGTAATGGGGGAAATGAACTGGCTTCTGCCCCATGAGTTCTCTGCCTGCTTGAAGAGTTGTGCTGCATGTGGAGGGTGTGCTGGGGCAGGGCTGCAGGAAGCAGCTGCTCTGCTGCACACAGTTCTGAGGGAGCATCTTCAGCCAAAAAAAAAAAAAGTGTTATTGAAGTCTGGTGTTCTGAGTGGAAACAAAATGGGCTTTTTTGAAACTATTTAAACTTGTGTGCAGTTGTGCAACATGAAAACTGCAGTGTAATAATGTGATGTTTTCTTGCCTTAATGTTACATTGCATGTCCACGTCACCCTCAGGGCTTGATGTTCTGTTCTATTAAGTGGCAGTACGTGAACAGAGCTTAAAGGATATATAACTTCTATCATGAGCGTAATCCAGTAATGCTGGCTTTCTAAGGCTAAATGACCAGTGCTCAAAATAGAATAGAAAATCAATTGTGTACAATTTGCACTGCTTTTAAAACTAGTATATACCAAGATGTCAGTGCTGTGGTAAAGATTTTTCTTGAAGATAAAACTAAATGTGTTAGATGAGACAGAGGAGAACTCTGGGGAAAAAAAGCTGAGTGGGGCAAGAGCCTCTGACTGAAGGTTCAGTCTTTTGTTTTTTAGTCTGAAGATGTTGCTGAGGTGAGGCTTCTTTGAAAGCCTTAACAGAGATCACAGGGCACTTTCCTAAGAGCTTTCTACAAGTGCTCTACGTGCAGATGTTATGAGCTCAGTTTGCTTCTGAGGCCTTGCTTTTCAACAGGTAGTTGGGAATCACCTTTAGGTAGTTAAAGCTAGTAAGGGTGAAAAATAAACTTCAGAACTGTCCCTCTGACTTCAAGTTTCTAATGGACACCTAAATAAGAGCAGTAGGGCAAAATGAGAGGCAGATCTTCTCTATAGTCTCTAGAGCCGCATAATCCTTTTCAGTCCATAAGCAGCAATGATACAGCACTGAGTGTGCCAGTAGCTGCTACTCACAGAAGGGTTTTATTTTTAGATCCAGAAGGTAATTCTGGCCCTTGGAGATTACATGGGAGCAACATGCCATGCTTGCATTGGTGGCACAAATGTCCGCAATGAAATGCAGAAACTTCAGGCTGAAGCTCCACACATTGTGGTTGGGACTCCGGGCCGTGTGTTCGATATGTTAAACAGGCGCTACCTTTGTAAGTATGGATTGGACTTTTCTCTCTGAGAACTTGGCAATGAAGTATTGTGATGTATGATCCTGAAACTTCACAAAGTATTCCCTTTTTTTTTTTTTTTTTTTGATAGCACCTAAATGGATCAAAATGTTTGTTCTGGATGAAGCTGACGAAATGTTGAGCCGAGGATTTAAGGATCAAATCTATGAGATCTTTCAAAAATTAAGCACTAACATTCAGGTAAGAATCTTACATGGTGGAATTGATGGGTGATGGCTACAGGTGTAGCTGACAACTGCTCAGTTGCTGTCCGGTCTGCCTTGACCTCACAGAAGGTCAGGTTTGTGCTGTGACATAAACATGGCAATGCAGTCACAGATTTTGTTAATGGTTCCAGTTTTCCTGATCAGAGTGACAGAGCAGAAACTGATGTTGTGTCTTATGTGCATGCTAACACAGCAATGCTTTCTAGGTTGTGCTGCTATCAGCTACAATGCCAATGGATGTGTTGGAAGTGACCAAAAAGTTCATGAGAGAGCCCATACGTATTCTAGTGAAGAAGGAAGAACTGACTCTGGAGGGTATCAAGCAATTCTACATTAATGTTGAAAGAGAGGTTAGTATCAGTTACAGTTGTGATTGGAGGAGTTCAGAAATGTTACCTTCTTGTTAAAGCACTGTGCTAAAATTACAGAAGCTGAGGCTGAGCTTTGGTTCCTGTAATAATGCTAGTAGAGTACACGCAAGAAGAAGAACAAAGATGCACTGGATAGAAAATGACTGGGGTGGACCTCTTTCTTAATGTCCGTTGTCCTGTGTCTGAAGATCTGGTGCAACAGTTGCTGCAGAAACTTCATGTGTTGTTCTGGTTTTCCAGGTCGTGTTAATTACAAGTGCACAGTAGGGCATGGTTCATTGATCATGGCTTTATTTTTATTTCTGTTGTGCTGTGTTCAGGAGTGGAAGCTGGATACTCTCTGCGATCTGTATGAGACACTGACCATTACTCAGGCCGTTATCTTTCTGAACACAAGGAGAAAAGTGGACTGGCTTACAGAAAAAATGCACGCCAGGGACTTCACAGTCTCAGCTCTGGTAAGAATTGTTCTTCCCACACAGCTTCTGAGGTGGCAGGTGCATACTGAAAAGCAACACTAATAAAAGCAGGATAAGTTATGATATAGCTGTGCAGTGCTGTATTATCGTTCCCCCTGCTTAAAGAAAAATGTTTCCTTCTATCCCTACCTGCTTAGTTCCCCACAGCAGGTAGGGACGCTGGGTTTCATACATCCTCGTACTTCTGAAGGTATTCCAGTCTGGAGTACTGGAATTGCCATGGTAACTCTCCTGTTCTTAACTGCAGCATGGTGACATGGACCAGAAGGAGCGGGATGTTATCATGAGAGAGTTCAGATCAGGATCAAGCCGCGTCTTGATCACTACTGACTTGCTGGTGAGTATTACTTCACAGTGAACGTGTTTTTGTTTCAGTGTGGTGCCAAAAGCTCCATAATTCAGTGAAGGTTCTTGTAGCCTGAACTACTGGAGCTTCTTGGAAGAGAAAAGACTATGCTCCACTATGGACTACACAGTTGTAGTTCGTCACTAACAATGTAGTCAACAAAAGCAAGTGATAAGTAACATAATCTGAAGATTGTGACTTGCATTAAAGGTCCTGTATTGTTTTCCAGGCTCGTGGCATTGATGTGCAGCAAGTTTCTTTGGTTATAAATTATGACATGCCGACCAATCGTGAAAATTACATTCACAGGTTAGTTTGCTCTGTCCTCTAGTTTGTACACTACACTGAAAGCCATGTTCTGTACAGAACTTGGCACAGATCCTCACTTGCTCTTCCTGTTACTCTTTTGTCACTGAGTGTTACCCATCCATGCATACAATAACTGCTAACAAAGCAAAAAAAAAAAAAAAAAAAAAAGCAGGAAGTAAATGTATTGGCTGCTTTTATGCTTGAAAAAAGCCCTGATGTGCACAGACAGTCCTGAGATGAGGGAGGAGCAGAGCTCTTAAGTCAATTTTTAAAAGCAGTGGGAAAACTTAGATACATGCAGGGTTCAGCAATGGCTGATCCACGTGTTGCTGAGGTGTGGGTGAACTGCCTCTGTGTTCCAGGTTGTAGCAGATGATGACAATGCCATTATTGGCATAGCGTCTTGACAGCAAGGTTGTTAGCTGGATCCTAGGTCCTAGCTAATCCTCGCTTGCTCTACTGCTGCTGCACAGACACTAGACATAAATGTTAGCAAGCCTAGTGGTTTAAATCTGCCTTCACTCCTGGAGGTCTAACGGTGTCCATGTTTTGTGTGCCCTGTTTGCTCTTGGTGGCTCCTCCTGCAGTGGTATTCTTCCCTCTGTGGTGTGTATCTTCTGGTAGCAACTTGAGTTTTGTTTCCCTAGGTTTAGTTTAACTGCCTCAGTGACTGTCCCTAAATTAAGTAAACTGTGCTTTGTTACTTGATGTAAAAAAATACAGGAGTCGCTAGCAGCAGTTGATGACACAAGATGGTGCTCAGAAACGGCGCTGACGTAATTTAGGACGTGGATTCGTAAGCGGCACAGTTTGAATAAAGAGCGAGTCGGTATTTATATCTCTTTTGTCATGATTCTTCACTAAGTTCTGTGAGCCATTCTGTGTGTAGCCCTTACTGATGAGGTGCTGTACTGGGCAGTCAGCAGGAAGGTAGAACTGATGGTGGGTGTAACGGAATGAATTGATGTGTGTAGCAGACTCCTAGAACAGTGAGCTTACAGTTTTGTCTTCATAAAAAGCCTAAGTTTTCCCACTGGAAACCATTCATGTCAAGCTAAAATTGAGTGTGCTGTTCATCTTACTGGATGAACTTCAGAAGTTCTGATTTTCAGAAGATAAGCATCTTGTACACCATGTGCTTGAGATTGGATGCATGTGGTATGGGCTGGTAGTTCCCTGAGGGGAGGAGGGAGAAGGAGCTAGCATGTTGTACTGCAGTACAACCATTACATGAAAGCCTTACTTTGCAGCCAAAAGTGTAACTTTACTGCTCTGCTACTCTCCATAGGATGGACACTTCTTCTGTGCTGTTGGCACTAACTGCTAGTTTTTCTTAACCAGAGCTGATGTTGGTCAGCAGCTAGTCCTGTAAATACAGCATGAACTGGCCACTGGCAGATAAGAACAGCAGTTAATGAATGGATCTTCTCATTTTTGAAGTACGAAGTGAATGGAGCAGTTAACTTGTGTTCTGTTTTGTGCAGGATTGGCCGAGGAGGTCGTTTTGGCAGGAAGGGTGTGGCTATAAACTTTGTCACTGAAGAGGACAAGAGGATTCTGCGTGATATTGAGACATTCTACAATACTACAGTGGAGGAGATGCCAATGAATGTGGCTGATCTCATTTAATCCCTGGAGAGGAGATGGTTTGAATGCAGTGCTCGCTGTTGCTGAATAGGCGATTCACTTGCATTGTGCTTCTTTCTTTGGGGATACATTGAATCTTGTCTCAATGCTCATAACGGATCAGAAATACAGATTTTTGATAAGCAAAGCGACTTTTTGTCGTGAGCTCTCGTGGGGGAAGCCATTGGCTTTATCCACTTTAGGGTTAGACTGTTGGGGTTGGGTGGAAAGTCATGGGGTCTGTAAATTTTTTCTTTATTAGAAATTTATTTCCTAGTTCCATAGAAGTGGTTGTATTAGATGTTCTTTATCATTTAATAATTTACTTATGGACTAAAAGATATAAGTGCTGTATAAAATCAGCCAATTATGTTAAACTAGCCTACCTTCCTTTATTGTATGTACTTACCCTTCAGATTGAATTGGAAAGGCCTTTCAAAATCTCAAAACTTTTATAAGAGCATTAAAATGCATTTTTGTTTGATATGTATTTATTCAATAAAGTATTTAATTAGTGGTAAGTGTGATCTGGACCCTGTTGCTAAGCCCCAGCAAGCAAGCAATCATACTATTGTCTTAGTTAGGGTTAAACCCAGTAAAATTTGCCATATTGCACATGTCTTAATGAAGTTTGAATGTTCAATAAAATACTTCTATATTCACTTACATTGTAAGTCATTTTTTCCAGTTGGTGGGGCCAGGGTGAGCAGCTGCAGCACTTCTAACCACTTCTGCTGTTTGGGTACCTATTAAGTAGTGAAAGAAAGCTTAGATTTAAGGCCACAGCAGCTGCTAACAGCCTTCACAATTCACTTTGTAACTGAGACCTGGCTATTCCTCACCTTCCATAGTGTTTTTTTCACTTGCCCCACCAAAGCCTCAATCCATTTACTGTAGACTGTTTGCTGCCACATTTAATATTGCAGGCTCTTGTGGCTTCCAGTGGCCATAGTGTGGTTTGTTCTTAGTCCTGTTTTCAAATGTTAGCACCATAGGCTTAAATAAGCTAATAGGTCACTCTCATGCTTTTAATCAAACCATGAGCATTTCCAACTGCTGAGCAGTTACTTTATTGAAAAAAACAATACAAAAGTAGGCGGGTCCCACAACCCAAGGTAACTGCTGCTGGAGGAGTTAGTTAGGTGTTCTGTGTTAGCTGCTGCATCACAAGGGCACACAGGCTCATCAACTGCAAGTATTCATCAGCACCATCTGCCAAGCATTTGTCCACTTCCTGCAAACAGAAATGAGGAGTGAGTTAGTTAAAACCCTTTGCAAACTGTTACATTCAGACAGCTGTCTCATATGAGGGAGAGCAACCTGGCTAAGTTGGCAACTGGTTTCTTGTTTGGCTCCAACTTCCCCCAGTGCTCATGCAACCCATCCCCCTCAGACCACAGCAGGAAAAGCTTTCTCAAGGAGGCCAAGACTTCACAGTTCATAAATACAAAGGGAGATGCACTGTTTGTTTGCACTGCAAATGGCTGGGGTGGTAATCTGTTCTACCTGGGTTACACCAAGAAATACTGGAAACTATAAATCAGAGCTAATTACTTTTCTTGAGATAAAAAAGAAGTTTTAACCACTGCAGACTAATAACTTCTTTCCCCTAAAAAAGATGATAACTACAAACTTACTGCAAGTTTCTCAACAATGATTGATTTCTGCTTGTCACTGAAGTCTTCGCTCTCAACAACAAGATCATGAAGCTGGTTTACGAGCTGAGCAACAGCATAGCCCTCATTTATAAGATTCTGTGTAAGGGTAGAAGAAAATGGAAATAATTAAGCAGTAAAACACAGGAACATGGAAAACCAATCTGAAAAACTGTCTGAACAAGAAGGCTGTACTGGAACCTATTGTGGAACTTAACATTGTATGGACAAGTCAGCAGTACCTGCAGCCCAGCATCCTGCCTCACGGTGACCCAGAGTGAGCAGCTAGGAAAGAGCACAGCAGGCACAGTGTGGTGTTTGTTTGCCTAAACGTTGTCCCAGCTTCACACAACTCACATCTCAGGGATTTCGTTAGCTGGAGCCATGCTGAGCAACCTCTGATGAACCTGAAACTCACTCTAAAATTAGGAAAGCTCAGCATCCACAGCACCACGTGACAGAGTTTCACAGCCTTCACATTTTGAAGTGCAGCCAATTTTGATTTATTTTCTTCATCTGGTAGTGAGTAACCTCAGACATGCAGAGAACTGTAAGGCCAGAACTCTTTAGACTAAAATAACCATGGCAACTGAAGGTAGCCTTTTTTTTGTTAAACCAGTAGTGCCACATGGCAGTAAATATTGAGAGGAGTATCCATTAAGCCATTTAAGCAGGCAGAAGTTTAGGAAAACAGAAGAGTTAGTGCAATCTGGTACAAAATACAGAGTGCCATGCTTCATAGAAGCATGCAGTCAAATTCTGTCAATTGTTTACCAAGTGATATTGAAGCAAAACCCCCACTGGAGCAGGGAAGGGTACAGGGACGCCTCCTACATTCAAGATCCAGTTCAACACTGTCTAAGCTTAAACTCATGATATTAGGAACTTCACATTCTTCAGAGTAGAACTTCTGTTTGTATTAAAGAAAATAAATCCACCTCCATAAACCAGCAGATTGTGTCTTCTCCAGCAAGATCTATTTTAAGCCACTGCAGTTGGTAAGACAAACTTACTGTACTGTAAGAGTAACATGAAGTATTTTAAGACTGAAGGCTTATTACAGCTTTATTCAGATACTTCTCATCTAAAGCAGCTTCTGCGTTGCTAAGTAGGTGACCAGTTCAGAGACTAGTCCTGTCCACTGAAGATGCAATTCTAAAGCTCTGAGCTAAGCGTCTCACTATAAATTCCTACCATGCCTAATCTTGCCTACCAGCTCTACGTGCCACCAGTCTAGTTCAGGAGAAAGAGTTACACTGGTAGGGAATCTTGTTCTGCAGCTTTCACAACTTCCTCGGAAGGGAAAGCTCAGCAGACTACCAGGTGAAAGACATTCTTGTTGAAATGCACCTCCTGACTGATCCGATACCACACAGTTCTCAGCTGAGTGCCATAACAGTGGATTCAAGGGGCAGTGACCTAGCAAAATACTCAGGCCAGAGCACTAAGGGACTCTACCTTCACCACTGTTTCCAGTTTCTCAAATGAACCACCCCAGCAGGCAGACAGCAGTCCATCTATTGTTTCTCTGGGGATGACCTGCAACAAGAAGTTACATTTCTTACTTTCAACTTGGTGCACTCAGAGTTCAGTCCAGACTTAAGCTGATGTTTACAGCAGCAAATATGAACTGTTCATAAGGGAAACCATGTCATTCTTCTACACACCAAACCACTCTCAAGTTTCTCAGAGATAGCAAGTACACTTTGTACACAAACGCTTTTCAGACTTAGTACAGGAAAAGCTGTAAAACAGAGCTTACCCCAGCAATTTCAGTGACAGTCTTCTCTGTGATCTCCTTCCCACCCATCAAGCGAGTGGCGCTTTGAAGGTAAGTAATCGCTTTTCTTAAGTCCCCATCTGACACTTTAACAAGGTAAGACACTGCCTGGAAGATGACATGAGAAAATGCCAAGTTATATTTTCACTGTTATTTAAAACACAGTAGACTTTCTCAGCAAATTGGCTTTAGAATATCAGGCAGTGCCTGAAGCAGGTGGTCACAGCCACAATACACAAGTTACAGTGCAACCTCTGCTAACATGAATGCCACTACAGACCTAATGCAGAGAGAAGATCTCACAACCAGGATTTCATGCCACAAATGCGTCACCAAACCTTTCTCAAGTTATTTGTCTCATTACTGAAATGAAACTCGGGACAGCAGTGCACAATTATGCAATGATCCACTGCTTTACCCACACTTGCATTTGTATTCTAAGTGTGGCAGCCTGTATTACTCACAAAGCTTTTGTGAAGCAACATATTCAGAAGGGGCAAAGCAATATACGGTGGAGTGAATTACACCTAGCACTTCACCATCTACAAAGAGGTTGAGATAGAAGTGAAGTACCAGATTTGAACAATGTAAATGAACAACATTACCTAGCAGAACATTTATTTTGTCACTACTCATGTTTGCCAGCCTTAAAATTTCATGTCGATTAGCAAATCTCGAGTAGTTGCAAGTGAAATCCAGAAAGTGTAAGCACTGGGTACATTACAGATTATACAGCTGTACGCACTGCAAAAACATGCTGGCAATTTCAGAATGAAGTATGGTTTAAGTTATGTAAGTTATACTCAGTACAGAGCAGAAAGCCCAACAGTTTCTCTTCTAATCTACTCTGGTAGACATTTGCTTGATTTTAAGACAACCTTGACAATTCCATCCCCATCTGTGTGAGGAGAATAACATCCAAATTATTGTCTATGTGATATTTAGTGCAATTGAGAAGTCTGGAAAGCTATGCTGGCTCAGGTCCTTGCACTGCAATGCAGTTAAGCGCTGGATGAAACAATAAAATTACTCAGTAATCACCTCACTAGTGATTTTCACATTCTCCTTCTCAGAAACATCCAATAGCCTCTGTTGCTGGATTTTGTCTGACAAAGGTTTGAAACGGAATTTGGAGCAGCGAGATGTTAAAGGTTCAATTATTCTGAAAAAGAAAAATGCTTGCCAAATGATTACATGGTCACATTCATGCAGATGAAGCTATGCAGGCAAACTACAGAAACAAACTGTAACACTGTAAAATAATACAAAAGTTGAAGCCTAAGCAAAATAAGAAAAGAAGTACTGAATAGGAAGGTAACAAGTTCAAATAAGCAACAAATTCCTTCCATACCTGCTGATGTAGTTACAAATAAGGCAAAAACGTGTTGTTTTGGATTCTTTTTCCATTGTGCGTCTTAAAGCTGCCTGGGCTGCTGAGGTCATCGAGTCTGCTTCATCCAGGATCACAATCTTAAAAGGAGGACAAACTTTACCACTGAAAGACAAGAAATCTGTTATCCGGGAGACACGCAGCCAAGCTAAAATATCAGTGCAAATGGTAAGTCACGTTTGATGTGAAATGACATCAAGTCAAAGCAAAGCATCGTACGCATTGCGAGCTGGATTGCAGCGCTCATTTCAGAGCAGTGTTAGAATGATGAAATCCACCTGAATCACATAAGTTGTCCTAAGCAAGAAAGTCCATCAAACAGAGCCAGCCCGGGTTCAGCACTTACTCTGCTCGGCTTCCAGACGCTGTGAGCTGAGCAAAAGCCTTCACCTTCTCGCGGATGACCTGTATCCCACGCTCATCAGAGGCATTTAACTCCAGCACTCTTTGTCGGAATAGCTCAGGCCTGAAACATTTGTAGTGCAGCACGTTAGCTGGGAATGCCTGTAACGGTGTGTGACAAAGCATGCCAACAATCCTCCCAGCCCTTTTCAACTACAGCTATTATTTCTGCTAGCAGTACTGAATAACATACTTCGGTAAAACACAATTAAGTTGAGATCGTTAATGTTACGTATGAATTTCTATTAGGTATTTTTAAAATTGATTCCCAGACTGCAAAAAACAATGAAGCATAAAATTAGAGCAGTTACCCAGGAAAAAGCAATAGGAAGCTGCCTTGATAAGCACAGAGCACTGTATGTGTGTCCTACTTATGTGCTGTGAGCAGTGTGGAAGCAGCAGTTAAATCTCCAGATCAGGTCACTGGGGGTGATTCCGCACTGCAATACTACAGTAAACATCTAGAAGATATAATACAGGTGGGATTTAGCAGCACCACCATACAGCTGCACCTCTGATTTAAATAAAACTGAATACAGTGGATTTTGAGTTCTGGGAATTCAGATGATCACACAATGTAGAGTTGTCTAGAACTCATCCTCTCAAGCACTGAAGACAAGAGGAGAAAGAGGCACCATAATCAACATTAGATTTGATCATACAACAAGCAACCTTCTTGTGCATTTTTTGTTTATTGATCAGGCTGAAAACACTACTGAGAACATGTTATAATCCTCTTAGTGAAAGTGCACAGAGTTCACAAGAGCAGTAACATGCTAAATGTTGGCCTGAACCCCAGTATTACTTCCTGCCATAACTCAATGGCACATAGCAGAAAGATCAAGACACAGACATTTTGTGCAGAGCCTCAAGGAAGACATGTTTAGCTAACAGCTCACTAAATACATTCTCAGAATTGGAATTCTTTAAAGGTACACGGGGTTACCATGGCTGCTAACCTCAAGTAAGTACTGCTGGTCCATGTTGGTAACCATGAGTTATCAGGGTCAAACAAGACAGACAGCTGACATCAGAGCTGAAGTAGAACATGAAGCCATTCTTGAGTAAGAATATATGGGAAAGTTTCCAAAAGTGACATAAGAACAGGCAACAACCAGAGGCAGACAATTAGAAGACATGTTAGAAGATGGTTGCTTGTACCAATGCAATACAATTCCAGCTTACCCAAAGAGCTCTCTGGCAGCTGCTAAAATAGTGGAGGTCTTTCCAGTTCCAGGCGGGCCGTAGAACAGCAGATTGGGAAGCTGGGATAGTAAGGCAGTGTTAAAAAAAAAAAAACAGAAACAAACAAAAGAGTACTGAGAATCTGAGCACCTGACAGAAACTATCTACTTCTCTTGCAAAATAATACAAAGTCTTTCACTTTTAGGTCTTTGCATGTAGTGCTCTGAAGGAGGATACACAGTCGCTCTTTTACTGCACAAACAAGCTGTTTGGTGGCCACATCACACAGATGCTTGCAAAAACTGGCTGGAATGTGTAGCATTGGCAAATAATCCAAAAATCCAGAGGTTTTCCAAAGGAAGAAACCTGTGTCATTTCTCAGAGATCAAGTTAACACATCTGTCAAATACCTTCACTAATACATCAGTCTGAGAAAGAGGGAAGCACTAAAGAAGCACACTGACATGGGAAGATGAAAGCAGCACAGGGAAGAGCACAATAATAAAGATAGGATAATATCAAGGAGCACAACACAAAACTTCCCTATCCCTAAATGTCTGCTGGATGTCTGGAATTCACAAGCTGGAAATAAAAGAAAAGCTGAGCTCGTTTGTCAGTCACAGAACTGCTCCTGTATTCCTCACCGCTGTAACACAGCTCTTAGGAGGCACACCTCCATACGAATGGACAGTTACTAACACCAACACAGGGCTAACAAGGTGTTACCTGGGAAGCCACAGGTAATGATGAGTTCTAACTGGAAAATGTTACTAAAGGAATGGAGGACTTATTTTATGAGAAGTTCCTTTATTTATTAATTTTTAGGAGTCGCCCAGGAAAACAGGAGAGCAAGAACTCACTGACCAACATAGACACATCAGAGCAACATCAACAGGGAGAGCACAAAGCTGGCAAGAACCAAATTTCTATACATTAGCCATGATCTAATTTTGGATGAAATCAAGCAGCATTGCAGCTGCACATCTCTGCACTACTATTTCAAGTAGTGCTTCATACAAATGATCAGGTTGTGTTTTAGAACAACTACTTTTGACAGTAGATGTTCCAGTTCTACATTCTTAGAACAGCAATAATATAAACCTCTCTGTCTGGCTTATTTTTGGCTCATGTTCCGTTTCTAAAGATTCAACTGAAGTAGAAGAATTTTATGCTGAATATAGCAAGCAATGCAGACAGAATCAGAGCAGCAAAGCCAAAGACATCTAAAGAGCATAGAGAGATGCAGGGGTGTGTGATCCACAGTCAGAAAATGAAACGGAGACAGACCTCTTAGGCAACAGATATTCCATTTTAAAAACTAAGGTAAGACAGAACAGACACAGCTGTGCACGTGCTGGAAAAGTACGGATGGCAGAACGTCATTATTTTATTATAAAAAACACATTTTGAGTTTTCCCTGCTCTTCCTGCCAATCATTTGTTGCTTGGTTCCCTGGTTAACGAAAAGTAAACAGTGCTCAATACAAACGCAAGGCTTTTCAAGTCTAATTAAACCCCACAGCATTATTGTCTCCCTATATAGTTTAAAAATCTCCACGGAGAGGAAATGCTTCTAAATGACAATAGGAAATTCACCACCAGCCATGTTAGTCAGCACACTGCACAAGCAGACATTTTGTGCAGTTATGTTATCAAGACTCATAACTTCATGGCTCTGTGCTAATTCACACTCTAATTCTCAAAACAGGCATCAGCAGCCTAAAAGCTTTAACAGGAATCGGCGTTTCTGAATTTGTTACATCCATGCTACAGCCACTGCTTTGGTCTCAACCCCTTTTATGCTCCTTTCTCACTGAGGTTATCACCAGTATTTACACTGCTTTGTCAACACGCACAGCCTCATCCTTCGTGCAACTCTGTGGCACTAATTTTAACAGACTGTAACCTGAGCAGGTTAACATTGCTCCAGCCTGGCTGGGGGAAGGCAGGGCACCCGCAGGCACCGCCTGCTCACAGGAGGTACCGCCAGCAGGACAAGCCTCAAGTACCTGCCTACAAGTTTCACTACAAGTGAGGATGTAAACCCAAATTATAGTCCTACTCTTAATTTTCTAGGTTCTCTACCAGTAAAATATAATCTAGTAATTGAAAATTAAAGAATACCATAACATGTGTCAGTTTCTCTGAAAAAAGCAACAACAAAAACAGTCCTGGAAGGCATAAATCAGTTTCTCCAGCTCAAAACCACCTGGACTCTGATCTTTCCAATTTATAACAAGAGAAGTGCTTGCTATTTCAGACTGAGATATACTGTGGTTTTAGAAATCCTGCCCTATTTAGCAACTCCAAAACCAAGGCCCAGAGATACTTAAAAAGCAATTCAATAGAGGACTGACTTTCCATTTGCAACAGTAAGGTTTAAATAAAGCACATGACACAAGCTTAGCACATTGTCACAGCTGTTTCTTTGATCCCATCAGATCTCCAAACTCAGTAAGAAGGCCTGAAACAAGAGTCAGCCACTCAGAGTTTAAATTACACTTCTGCCTTTTTGACAGAACGAGTCCTTTCAAGAACTAACAAAAACATCCACATTTTGAAAGCATCAAATATCTGAACAGCTCTCACAATCTGGTTCTCAAATGGCTTGCTGAGCTTGCGTAGCTATGGTAAAATACGAAGCCTGTAACCACCATACAGAGGAGTTATAATTTGCCTTTTTTCAACTCAGGAGGCCAAAAGTCAGCACAAGTGCACAAGGCTCATGATCTGAGATACAAGGCTGATCCAGAAGTGAAGGGTTTTAAATAGCTGTTGCTCAAAATAGAACTTGACAACCCATCACCTAAGCAACACTGCAAGGCTGATGTGTCCAGATAGAACAGATGACAGAACTCAGTTCTCTTCAGCCATTAACAGCTCCTTACTAATTTCTAGAACTAGACAAATACTACAACACAGCAGCATCGCTACTGAGACCTAGATTTCAGAGGATACAACATTACACAGTAAGGTCATGCTGTGTTCATAAAATAAATCGAATCTGAAGACATGAACTAAATAAATTACATGAGTCTTTCCCAGTTCTGTCATACCAGCTCCATTTTAACCCCTCCTACTAAAATACAAAATACTTCAGCTTTTGCATGCTCTGATTAAATGAATATTTTCAGATATACATAGTCTCAAGCTAATCAAAACAAGAATAAATTGTTTCAGTGTAAAAGAAGACTATGGATACACATTGCACATCAGAGTACACAAAGGCTTCATCCATAATTCTCTGAAGAGCCTGACATGGTTTTTATAGATCTCAGTGAACAGATATCCACATCACAAATGTTCTTGGAACATCCTCACCAGCCAGTTCAGCTAGCATTAGCCGTCCACAGAAACAAACATTTTTGGAGCACAAGAATGCCCCTTCTAGGTGAAATACGGAGCTAAAGAAGTGTCAGCATGTATGTAAGGAAGGGGTTTTCCACACTTGGGGAGGGGGAGGAGGAGGAGGAGGAGTGGAAAAAAAAAACAACCAAGAAACACGTTTAGCAGCTTCATAGAAGCACTAGTAAATCACTCCAACTGATGAGCAATAACTGGCAATCTAAGTTTTTCATAGAAAAGTCTCCTCTCTACTCTTCATCATAAACGCCAGAAGCATAAGCTGAATAACAGCATCTAGAAAACAAAAGCTCCTCCAGCACTGAAATTATTAACAGGAAGTTTACCAGCTCAGATTTCCCAGAAAAATTCCAATGTGTCACAGAGCTGAGAGCTTCACAGTGCTCAGAGAGCTGGAAACATCAGAGATACTGCACTGCTCATCACATGGCATTGGAAGTCATTTGGTTAGCAGCTAGAGAAACAGCCATAGCCAAGCTGCAAAAGGGAAGCTCTCCCCACCACTGCCTACACGTTCCTACACTCGGGCAGACATTACCGCAGCACTCACATCAGCGCCTTCCAAGGACTTTTTCAGCACGGCAACAACTTCATCCTGGAAGGCGACTTCATCCACGTTTTTGGGGCGACTAAAGAGAAAGACATCAAATGCAGTTTATTAACAAACAGTTTCAGCGGGAATGGGAATTGAGAAAGACAACATTTCCCTTCCTGATGACATCGATACAGAAGAGCTACGGTAAATCCTGCAGCTGAGGCCAGAATCCCAACAGGGACTCTGCCAGACGCCTCCGGTCCGCCCCCCCGCGGTGACCTAACAGCTCAGGAAGCCGTCTGGCCGCGTCCGTGCTAAACATGAACACCGCCCCGCGCTTATTTCTGGAACACAACTGTCTCCCAGTGGAGACACCCACAGCTGTGACCCACCCCCGCCCCCAGCCCGGCAGGCCCTTACTATTTCTCCACCCAGGGGACGGGTTTGAGCCTCTTGCCTTCCCCGCTACTCCCCGCCGCGCTCCTCTCCTTAATGGCTGGAGACTTGGTGCTGATCGAGGACGGGCCTTTGAGGAAGGCCTGCATGGCTACGGCTGCGGCCGCCCCAGCTCCTCGCCGTCCCCTCGGCTCAGCGCAGCCGTTAAGCCCAGCGCATCACGACGCGCACAAGCCCATCACCGCGCGCCCCGCAACAACTTCCCGCCAAGCCGCCGCCACTCAAGGCGAAGCGGAGCCACTTCCGCCTGCTGAGAGCCAATCACAGCGCCCCACCCGGCGGAGAGGGCGGGCCCGCCGGCAGGGCTGCGCATGCGCCGGTGTCTGAGGATCGTGAGGTGAGGGCGAGGAGCGCCATGTTGGCACCTCCCCTCGGGGCAGTACCAGGGATCACATGGGCGGCTGGCGCCTCCTCCTTCTTGCCGACCTTACCAAATGCCGTTTCTCCAACGAAAAAAGGTTAAAAAAAGAAACAGAAACCGTGCAGTGCCGAAAGCAAGCGGCGGAGGGGCCTTTTCAGTCGGGATGCGGGAGCTGTTGCGTGGCCACGGGGCGGCTGAGCTGAGTCGTGAGGGAGAGCTCTGAGGAGGAACCCCGAAAGCCGGAGTCTGCCCCAGCGCCCGCCCTGCCCCGGCTGTCATCACGCTCGTACGGCAGCCGCCGTACGGACCTGTGCCGTCCCTCGCTGCTGAGAGCAGCTCCCCCAGATGTACAAAGCGGGGCTTATATGTGCCAAAGTTACTGGTTAACCAAAGGGGAATCTTTTTTTCATTTTCCCATTAAAGCAAAAGAAGAAGAAGGAAAAAAAAAAAGAAAAAAAAAAAAGGATTTGAAATAAGGGATGTGGTTGATGGGACAGGCCCCTTTAAAGGACTACAAAGCATCCCAGCAGATCCAGCAGTCACGATGCCCGCCCATGTTTTCATGCACCAGGTAGCTACATCGTATCCTCCCACTATGTGGCAGTTTCCTGCACAAAAAGAAAAGCAAATCTGCTACCTGCAGCTGCATGTTGTGTACTTGCAGCTGTTCTGCTTTACTCTTTCCCTTTGGCTGCCCCTGAGCAAATGCAAGGCCAGAGAGGCCCAGGCAGCTGCAGAGGGGATCATCCCAAACAGAACCTGTGCAAAAGGGAAGAGTGAGTTGGAAAGGGTTTCTATGGCAACAGATGAACAGTCTTTGGAAAAGGAGGTGCAGGAAGGAATTGAGGCTGGAAATACATCATTCTATTGGCAAGACAAGCCTGTAATCTGTGTTCAGGCAATTTTAAATAAGCTGTTTCCTTTCATCTGGCGTTCTATTATTGAAACATGAAAATGCCTAGGCAGCAAGAGATGCCCATACACATAATTACTGAAGTTGCCCTGTTCCTGATGAAAATGCAATGCTGCTTTTTTCCTCACTGCAATTACATTTGATACTTCCAAGTAATGGTGACTTGGAAATGGTAAGGTGCATAAGCAGATGGAACTGATTAGCATTCATCCTGAAACTGTATAAGGCTTTGTTATATTTTGAAGCTTCCTTTTATTTCTGTGATGTCCCTTCTGTCCTCTCCTTAAAGGGCCACTTTAAATATTCCTATCATTTGAGCGTTTTATCACCTCAGTCTGAGCCTCATGTTCAGCTCATCGAAGGAACCTCCTGTCTGCTAAATTAAATATATTAACATGAAGAACATGAATGTTCTTCATAACAGAACACTTCATTACCTTAGCAAAAGTAATAAATTCCAGGAAGAAATAAGTGAACTCAAGCTCCAGTTTCTTTCTCTCTCTGTCTCTCAAGGTTTTTCTCTCCCTCCAGTGAATAAATACAAAGACTGAATATTATGCTTGCTCAATTCTGCATTCATTTACCATCTCAAGGTCCAACAGACCAAACTTATGTTTACAGTGTTCTCTCATATGCTTGTCTCCAGGCTTTCCCATGGCAAAGACAGTTTTCTATTAGTGTCCCTCAACTGTGGTCCATGGTAACTGTCTACAGTCTAATGCACAGAAGAACTAGTTTATCTGTAAATCCTGATCATTTGGTGCATGATGAATTTGTTCTCTAAAGCACATTAACATAATTGGCTGTGTATCCATAAAAATGCCAGACAGTTATTAAAAACATCACAAATATTTGTGGGTTTTTTTCCTCTTTGGGTTGTGACAGAAAAGAATTTGAGGAATTTGACTTAACTTTTTTTACCAGACTTCCAGAGGGAGAACTGATCAGTTATGAGGTGGGGGGGAGGTTGATTTCAGGTGGCCTTGACGCTTTTCCTTTTTAAGAATATTTATAACATATTTACTTCATAAATTAAACTACTTAGGACTATTTTAATTTATAAAGGCATAAAACACTCAATGTGTTAGCAGTGTGTTAGTATTTAAAACTGTAATGCCCCAGTGGCAGATGTCTCATTACTAATAGTGTTCATGAGCAACCTTCTCTGTTCTCATCCTAACCAGGTCCTCCATCCACACTTGAACACTGCTATCTTCCAAATACTTCGTCTCATTTCACCTCCAGTTGAAGCAGATCCATCAGCTCAGTGAGATGATCCAGTACATGGCACAACTATGTCAGCAAACAGGAGGTAAGAGTAGGAACTCGTGGTGAGGTGGGTGGGGAGGTGAAGAATGTGCATTTGGGTTGCAGGACAGTTTTTTGGCACCTTGGACTGATCTAAATGGGAAGCCTGTTCCCTTTCCTTCTTAGTCTGCTTTTGCTGCCATTTGCAGGTGTACGCTCACCCAGTGGTGTTTTTTTTTATGACACTGAAAGTAGAGAAGTGGTTCCTTAGAATGAACTACATAATAAGACAGAATTCAGCAATTAACCTGATCCTAAAAATCAGGATCACTGTCCAACAGCTTTGTCCAAAATTCAGGTTTTGTTTTGAACAAGGAAAGATGTTAGAAAGTGTTTAAAGAAACCAAGGCAGTATAAATAATTATATATTGATTTTCTTCAGATTTTAACAGCATTTATCTGATGACTTTCAACATTCAAAGACTTCTGACAAAATTATGTAAGCAGTACAGAGCAGACAGACTGGCTTGCATAAACAAACAAGTTCAAAGCAGGATGGCAATAACAACGAGAGGTCTGAATTGGCTTTTTGATGTTTTTTATAAAGACGCAGTAACCAGGACAACATTTGGGTCAGTTCAAGAAAGAGTGACTGAGGGTATGATCACGATGTAGGAAGTCATGGCTAAGTTGGAGCCTGCAAATAGGGAATTATTAATTCCTTCTCAAGATGCAGGAACCAGAGGTCTGAAATCGAGTATAAATCTTCAGACTTAAAACCAAAAGAGGTTTTTTTTTAACATGTAATACATTTTTAAATTGCAAATCTTGTTCCTACGACAATTATAGATAGATTCAAAAAATAACTAGAGAGATTTGTGAGGAAATAGAGCATTGAATATGAAACAGCATCTGATACAAAGCAGGTCAGGCTTTGCAGAAGTATCATCAAGAGGCTAAGTGTGAAGGCAGAGACCCAGGCATTACTGGGTGAGCTCTGTGTGGGAGAACAAGCGTGCATGCAAGTTTTAGCAGAGAACTCCAGATTGGCCGTAGGAGCTGACTGGAAAGACAGTGAAAAGCCAGGAAAAGTCAGTGAAGCACAAGCAATGTGACCATCTTAGAAGCTAAGCAAGAACACTGAAGTGTTCCAAGGAGAACAAAAGTAAGAAAACTTGGGGGATGCTGTCCTTTACTGCATGATTTGTTCCAGAAAAGAAACAAAGTGTGCCTTCTTTGTAGGTGTGCATCAAAGAAGTATCTGACTCATTTACCAGTTTCTTCTGCTAATGGAATTATACTGCACATCTGAAGCATTGCCATAACCAGTCAGAAGTGGTGACAGCATAATTACCTTACCTGATTGTGCCAACAGTGTTCCAGTTCTTCCCAGCCAGTAATAGAACCCTGGCCTTTGATATGGGGATCAAATAGACAAAAGTTAAAGGAGAAAATGTCATTGTACAAGAGTAGCTTGCTTGCAAAAAGAAAAGTTGGGAAAGGAATTCTAAGCTTTTCTGTTATTCCATCTGCTTACCTTTATTTCTGGTATGAGCAAGTCCGCAAGGGCACTCTGAACATCAGAAGTTAGTGGTGCGGTTCTGGAAGGGGATTTGGCTGGAAAACTAAGAGATGGGTGAACCTGTAAGGCCTGTGTGTGGCTTGGAAAGTAGAGCTAAGGTGGTCAAGATCTCATTTTTAATAACCCTTCAGTCTCAGTGGGCTACATGGCTTTTAGTGATACATGAAAGGGGTATATAGTTATTTAAGACAAAAAGAAAAATTAGATTTTTTGCAGTGAGAATTTCCTCTTCCATCAGTCGAGGCCATAGGATCTTGTAAATACTGTTTGTTTGCAATGTGTCATTTTCTGTTTATGAAATTGCTTACAGTGCTTTTTTCCTCAGCTGTTCAATTCAGGGTCTAATAAATGGCTATTGATTTCTCAGGCTGTCGCTCTATGAAGAAATCAAGCTCTTGCCTATTGGCCATCATTTTAGTGAAACTTGTGTTTGTACAGCCCTAGTGCTGCTTTCTTGTGAGACTGCCTGGTGCCTGAAATGTAAATCATCATCTTCCGTACCTCCAGCTCATATATATCAGCAAGGACTTCATGCTACAGAGCAGAAGGCTGTATTTTCAGTAGTGAAAGTACTGGCCCAATTTCACGAGTACGCTGAGCTCTGGAAAAGGCTACCATCACAGTGGTGGACTGAGTTGCTTCAGTGTCTTTGAACCATTCCTTGAGTGACAGACACAGAGCTTTCATTTCTCCCTCTCTCTCTGAGATCCCTATATTCCAGGCTTCTGTTTTTCCCCCACTCAACTTGAGTACTAAACTGAGGCTTACCAGTGTTTTTGCAGCATTTCGAAATTGGTTGAGTCCCTCTGGATCTGCCATTTAGGAATTTCCATGGCAATATACACACTATGAATAGCAGCCTTCTTTAATGCAGGCATCACTGATCTTGGCAGTGTAAAGAAATTATTCTGTGACTTGTAAATCTAGTGGAGTGTGCTACCTCGTGGCTCTGCCTTGCAGGCCTTCCCACCAAATAACTCCAGTTTCCCCCTTTTGTTCATTATGATTCATGTAATACCGCAGGACCCTCAACTCTGATTAAATCATACATAACCCACCACACAGCATAAGCTGGGAAGGAGCAGCGGCTGATTGTAGTCTGCTGTGTGATGGCTGCCTGCCTAGTATGTACATGTTACTAGCTAGTCCGTAAGACAGCCACAAAAAAGAATTGTTCTGTTCTTTTCCCCTTTCGGGCTTTGTATGCCCAGCTCATTTTCAGTGAACCTGCAAGAACCTGTTTCTGTCTCCCAGATTAGACTGAAATTGACCAGCAGGTTCAAAAATTATTGAAAGCATAGCAGACAACTGGAAGGCAGACAAACATAGCAAGAACAAACAATAAGAGAAAAAAGGATCTTGAAATAGCAAGTGTACGTGTGTCTGCAGTTACTGGTACTGAATAACTATGTTGGTATAGGAGCATATGGTCTTAAAATAGCTGAGAATAAATTTAGCTAGAAATGAAACAGAGGTTCCTAGCTATCCTTGATGTTCTCAAACAGCCTTGCTGTAGGAGTAGCAAGAGCAAACCATCTACACCACGTTTCAACGGAGTTTAATTCATTTATGAATGGGATTATACAATGTGTCTCTGCCTGCAGAAGAGAAACAACAAAAGTATGTCAGGAGTCTGGGAACATGATAACTTCACTAGTACTGCGTTCCTACCTGCAATCTGTGATCCTATGAAAGCATCCCAGGTCTTTCATACCCCTCCAGAGGTTATGGCTGGGTGGCAGTCTGCTTCCCTTACACTATTTCCTGATGATAGCATCTCTTCCCTTGTTGATGAAATCTTTTTAATGTTAGTCAACATCTTTACAGTATGAACTTCACTCCTCAGATGGACTCTGCTAGAAAGAGGATCTCAGAACAAATGGCTCTTACTTTAATATCAAAATGTTGGCAAGTGGGTGGCTAACTCAAGTCATCCTCCTCTTCACTTGTTTTCAAGCAGATTTACTGTTAAACTAACTCAGCAGAAACACGGAAGATACCTTTCAGCACAGTTGGTCAATCAACCCAAAACAAACATGACAGTGAAAATACTCAGGCTGCCTTGTAGGTAAGCCACCTGCTTATTGAATTTTCCCATCACAGAGGTAGATAAAACTTTTTGCAGCACCAGCACTGGCTCAGTAATTGTGCTGTAAGATCTGATGTGCCTACAAGGATATTTTACAGCTCCAATTTTGTAAGTAAATGATGTCATGTTCTTTGGCATGTGTGGAGAGGTGGACCGAAGCAAAATCCTATAGATGGATGGGGAAATCTGGAATTAGAGCTGAATCTATTCTGCATGAACAGAGCAGATTGTGTGGGCAGCTGCATGCTTCTCTGTTCTATTTCTTCATTTTACGTGTATAACTATTCCTGTTCCCAGAAATATCTTGTGTGGAGCTTCAGGTAGGCTTCAAAGGAAGAAGTGCAAAGAAATGGAGGTGTGCAAGTCTTTGGTGTCTCTGGTGTCCTGGCCTTTCTCACTTTCTTGCCTGCTTCACTTTCCCTCTTCGCAGCTTTGCACTGTAGCCAGGAGGGCCAACAAAGCTTTTCAGGAGCTCAGCAGCCTTTTGTCCTACGGCAGCTGTGCATCAGCACAAGGCTCAGCTGTGTCCCTGTCACACAGAGGCAACTGCTCCCTGCAGACGTGTTTTGTTCCGCTGATGTCCACTCATGCCTGCGCTGGGGCACGGAAAAGATCCGTGGCCATGTCAACAGGTGAGACTTGCCTGCTACCCAGGGGTGATTTGTTTACCCTTCCTGTGACAGCTGAAGAGGGTCCTTCGGGCTCAGTCACATCAAGATCCCGGGGGATCCCGTCCACACAGCCAGGCAGTGAAGCCTCTGACCACCACGCCCCTAAAGAGCCCAGTGAACAGCTTTCAGCCCCGGAGGGGCTGAGAGGCAGCGCCAGAGGCTGAGTGGTTCTCAGCCGCCAGGCACGCTGGTGAGGAGAGCGCGGAAGAGCAGCTGCTGCTGTTACAGCTCTGCTGCCAGCTCCACTCCTCCTGATGCCATTCCTACCTCCAGGATTTTTCCCTGACTCACAGCATCACCATCCAAAAGTCTCCCTGGAGGAAGGTATCTGCCTACTGGTTTGTCTTTTTATCATTTGCCTCATCCGCGGGAGACCGGAGAAAAAAAACCCATAAGCAATCAGCTTGCCTGTTTCTTTTTCCTGCTTTATTTCCCCTACCTCCGTTCTCTTCCTGTTGTTAAGAGGGTTAAAATCTCCTTTTGGAAGGAGCTTTTCTAGGTACGTGAATGGAGGGCAGTGAATTGGAAGAGGTGAGCAGAAGATGTGAGAGCTAGAAGGGCCATGCTGTGGGAGTGGTCCCTGCTTTGTGTGCAAGCGAGGCAGTGAGTGTGCAGCCTCCCACACTGGGCGCATCTTTTTTTGGATGCTGTGCAGTTCCCTGTGTGAAATGCTTTTTTGGTTAAAAGAAGAAGAGATGTCTCATCAGGAGCTCACCCAGCGACTGACTACAGTTATCACCCATGTGGGTAAGACATCTTTATCTTTCTACTCACTACATTTGTGTAGATTTGGGGGCTCTTTTCCCCGAGGAGGTGCTGATGTTCTGCGCAGGCAGGAAGCCTTTGTGTGACAATATCACACCTGCGAGTGAAATAGGAACGGACTGCAAAACCCATAGATTTGGGCAATTATGTTTTGCTGATGGTTTTGTTTTGTATTCAAGAACACAGTTTTCTGAAATGCAGAAATAGTAAGAGCAGACAGCTCTATCAGTAAGCTGATCTGTGTAAAATTCCCAAGCACAGCCCTTGCAGGGAGGTGTTAGAGAGAAAAGTGAAAGGATGCTAAAGCAATAGCAGCGCTAATGTGCTTAGCATTTGCCTGTGATGTTGGAATAGCAAACCATTCTCTTTCTGTGTACTGTTGTCAGAGAACCTTTTTTATTGCTATTGCTATTTCAAGGAAGGCGTTAGGACAGGGTCTCAAAAGCTTTTCCCCATGCTGGGCTTAATTTTACTGTTTGATAACCTTCAAATACTAGTGAACACAAGTAAGGCCCAGTACTGCTGTCCTTATACCTCTAAGCTGGCTGCTTAGCAGTGCTGGTCAAACTATAAGGAACCAAATAACCTGAAGCTAGTAAGACAGTAGAAAATGCCAGAGATTAAAATGTCAACTGATAAAAGCTTTTGGAACCTTTCTTTGTTATACACAATTGAGTCAAATCAGATTATGGCTGCACTGCATCATGTAAAGACAACATTTTTAATTGAATTGCATGAGAGCACGTTTTATAGCTGTCAGTGTTTGCAATGGATTGTGTGTTGTGAATACCAAATCTGTTGTACAGGTTCCTAAGTGTCTTTGTCTTTGACTTCACATAATCTTTATATGAAATGTGTGAGTGTGACCAAAATGCAGCTTTCAGAGAATATACAGTGAAGATTTTAGACCAAAATTCATCCTGAGCTTGATGTCAGCTGTAGCAGCTGAACTAAGTTTAAAAAGCAAATGGTAGCTTGCTTAAAGAAATAGCACAAGAGCAGATTTATTCTGAATCACATACTTAGGACCAGGTCCCATTTCTCCAGTCTCTACTACAGGGATCAGCCTTAGTGGCCCTGACAACCTGCGCAGGGCTTGGTGTGGCACAGATTACAGTGTGATTTTCAGGAAACTCGGTGTCAGTCTCTTTGACCCAGTGGTGTCAACCTGAATTGCTCTGCAATTGTACAAATTCAAACAGACACAAAGTCACATGAATTCATGTTTTTATTATGAAGAGTTGGGATTCAGGGGAGGCACGTGTGCTTTGTTTTTTTCTTTTTTAGACAGAAGTATTTCAGTGGAACCAGAGATTTGTACATCTTCTGTGTTTCCTGTGAGATTCAATACAGATCTCCATCGTCCACAGTGAGGACTCTCCTTCATGTCAGGAGGGATTTGTTAGAGATAACATAGCATTATTTTAATATCTAGCAATGCAGGAAATCATTCTGGCTATTAGAAAGATCTTAATTAACTTGTGAGCTGTTCCTGAAGAGGTTTCTGGGTCAGGTGTTGGAGGCTGATCACCTGATTTTCTGGTGGCCAACAAGCAGATCACTCCTAAGGAGTGGAACGAAGACCACAGATCTTCAACAGTTTTTTTAATGGTTTTTTCCATTTCACACTGAGACAAGAACCTCCTTTCCCATGGAAGGGTGAATCTCACCATTTTCTTAGCCATTCAGAACCTAGAAATCTGTGGGGCCCGCCCTGCTTGTGGAATCTTGCCTGCCTTTCTGTAGACAGTGCTCATTCCTAATCTAATCATGTAAAAAGAAAAGCAGTCGTACAGAAATGGAAGCAAGGAGTGGTGAAAAAATTGCTACTGACTGAAGGAAAAAGATTCTTCCAAGCACACTCATGGTGCCTCGTGTTTATAAATCACACACTGTAACAGCAGCAGCTGGAGTCTCCTGAGAGTTCAGTGGGAATTTTTAAAGCTCAGAAAAGTGAAGAGTCTCATCCTTAGCAAACCAGGGGGATCCCTTACTGTGAACATATTTCATAGTGTTTCCTATTTTTACAGCATCTATCACCACTCTCTTATTACCTCTTGGACTGACGGCATTCAATCTCTAGAATGCAGCCAACACCTGAATGAGAGCACAGCTCTCAGCTCACCTGGCGGCAGGAAGGACAAAACTTATTCACAAAATGTAGAAGACAAACAAACAAGATCTTTGTGGGACCATTAGAAAAGAAAGACCAGATACATATTTAGATTTTAAATAAAAACTTTGTGGGATCATTTTTTGTCTGTTAAGTAGATGGCACAGCAATTGATTTTTAACGTGTCAATAAGATTGTCACAAGCTGATTGCTGGGGCTCAACTTTTATGTCCTGAGCAGAAGCTTTGATCCCTCATTACTTGACTCATGTGCTAGATAGTCCACGTGCCTGTTAAAGAGCCTCTTATCCTGCTAGAGACTCCATACATACAGGTACCTGCTTAACCCAATTTAAAATCAAAGCATTATTGTTACCTACTTTAAAGCTATCTATCTACAGTAGCGATATTAACTTCACACTTTTCTAGTACCATGCACCCTGCAGCACATCTTCACAGTGTCAAACAACAGAGGGCCAAACGAAATCTCTTTTATGGCCCTGAGCTCCCTCAGCCTGTCGGGGATTACTTCAGATTGACCTGGTACGGGTAAGGTAATGAGGCCAGCACGTGTGTCTGGGTCAGGAGTGATTTGTGAATGCTAGCAGGCTTTCTGCTTGTTATCCAAGATGTAGCACAGAATGTCACCCAATCTTGTTATCAAAACTGCGTCAGGATTCTTTTTTTCAGTTTAACCTACTTCTATGAAATTGGGTTGGTGGGAGGTGTTGGGAAATGATAATCTCTTTTGAAAAAGCTGTCATTCAGGTAGGTGGCAGCTTTCCTGTAATGGGGAGGGAAGAAGGTTCGCTGGGTGAAGTACTTGGTGCTGACAGCAGGAGGGTTTGCACGTGGGAATGGTACTGCTTTTCCTGCTTGTGAAGCCCACCAGAATATACACGCACTGACTACTCATCCGCACTTGGCAGCTGGTTCCCATAAGTCTGGTGCTGGCTCTGCAGCATGTGGGCAATGTTCTGGGCACAGTTACGACACAACGCTTCCAGCCAGTGCCCCATTTTCCACAGAGTTTTATTCTTAAAATGATTGTATAAAATGATGGAGCCAACAGAACAGTCATCAGCTGTCTGAAAAGGAAACAACAGAGCTCCTCACTGTTACCAGCAGAGAATACTGCAGTGCAACAGGGGCAGCATTTCCTTAGAGGCTCTTTGTAACTTCCAAATAAGTTGTGAGAGCTCCTCACATCTGCACATGTATCCAGATAAGCTGTTTGTCAGCACCTCTGGAAGAGGGGGCACTGATGCAGGATTGCAGAAAGCAGCACATTGCACAGATTGCATTACAGTAAAAAGAGCATATATTAATGTTAGCCTTCATCTGGTTTTACATGGTCTCATTCCCCCAGTCTCCCATTTTATGAACAGAAAAATGAATTTAAGCAGGTTGCTAGAGACTGAAAGAGAAGTCAGTGGCAAAACTGGTTTTAAGATGGACATCTCAGGACTTGTACAGTAACTTAGGAGTCTTTTATCTACAACAGATCAATTCCTACCAATTTTGGCTTTACCACCAGCTCTGGGGAGCAATGTAAAATCTCTGTATACGCAGGGAAGCTCTGCTACAGTTTGGAACAGAAAGTGAAGGATGACACTGCATCCACTTGACTGTACAGGAGGAATTTAGGTCAGCAGAATGGAATAACCCGAGCTGGCACTTGTCCAAGGCTGATAGCTTAGCATCACAAGTCACAGAATCTGTTTTATGTTACAAAGCCACAAATAATCTAATATGTCACAGCTGAATAGACCACTGCAATGTTTCTGATCGGTGTCTGTGTATTGCAAGGGCATTCAAAAGAGATTTCTTAAGAAATTACCTTTCAAGGTACCATATCAAGCAGGCCTTCTGTTTCTTCTGTTCAAAGGTTTAAATCAAGGCCATGGAAATTCCCCTGCCCAAGACAGAAAATTCTTCCCTTTGTCTCAGAGCATTCATGCGCTTAAATAACTGTTTCTGAACCACTGGTTCTACAGCTCTGTCCTACTTGTAATGATCTGGTGAGCACAGGAGACTGGTCTCCTCCACTGACCACAGCACACTGGGCTTCTTTACCCAGACATAAGGGAGGCTGGGGATATGCATCTCCCTGCAGAACAATGAAACAGTGCAATAGAAAACTTGCAGAAATATGTTTGCTAAATTTGCTTTGGATTTCATGCTAATGAAAGCGATGATTTGTAGTTCCTTTTCCCATTAACCTACTTTTATTAAAAAATTGGCCTTTGGTTGTCATATTATCTGCATCTTTCTCTCTGTACCCCAAGGAAGCTTTTGAACTGTTGGTAAATTTTGACCACTTCATCATATGTTGAAGTGAGGAAGGTCATAAAATATTTAGTTGGTAAAAAATATACAAATATTGATGGGAAAAAAGAAAAGTAAAAGATGGTATTTCTGAGAAGAAGGCTAATTGACGCATTCTATTAGGCCTCAGAGAATCCAGACATGAAAGCAAAAAGAGGGAAGTGAAAAGTGGCATCAACTTATCTTTGTTAGTTTTCCTGCTTAGAAAAAAGCTTTGTGTTTACATTTTTGTTCCCAGATCGTGGTTATTAGTTTTGTTTCATTCTATATGGCTTTTTCTCTGCAGCTGTTTCACTGGGAAGTGTTTAGTAAGGAACTGTTTAGAAGAGGTTTGTGAATACTGCAGAGCTTGTGCCCAAAAGTGGAAATCAAGCATTCAATGAAAAATGCGCGGATTTGTCTGGTGCACTCTCAAAAATGTAGAATGTTATAGTATTCATTTAAAGCTCATCTTCTAACCTCGTTTGTCAAGGCACAGTCATAAATGAAGAACATGGTAAGTTGTTATAAGTTGGGGATCCAGAACGCTGGTTTGGCAGTCTTTGTCTCAAGCCAAAATATGTATGTGATAGCTTTGCCTCATGGCTATTGAGAAAGAGGTGATTGAAGGTCTTCCCAGAACCAATAGAAACGTTAGTCTGCACTGAGACTTCCCCTCTTTGGAGCAGAACAGCTCAGAAGTGTATCTTTTTCTTCATTCTGTCTCCTAGTACAAAATTCAAGAGGATGTTAGAAAAATCCTGTAGTCCAGACTTGTTACCACTATTTCTCTTACAGTGGCACACAGAAAGCAGAGCCATGGACCAGAGACCCGCAGAACTGAAAGGCTGCTTACAGGCCTAGCTAATCTCTCACTTATTGATATCTGCCTTGGTTTCAGCTGGGACAGAATTGTTTTCTTCAGAGTGCCTGGTATGATGCTTTGTTTTGGTTCTAGGAGAAAAACGATGTTGGTAATACACCAGTGTTTATAGATGCCTGCCAAGCAGCGCTGTATAGAGCCAAGGCCATTTGCAGCGAAGGGCTTAAGGAGCTGAGAGGGAACAGAGTTAGGACAGCTGGCTTTAACTGGCCAGAGGGATATTCTGTACCACATGCCAACAGGTGAAAGGAGTTCTGAAGTGGTGGGAGTTCATCTCGTTCTCTTCTGCTGCTCGGGGGCTAACTGGGCATCGGCTGGGGGGTGGTGAGCAATTGCTTCTGCATCACTTGTTATGTACATTTATATATATGTGTACATACATTTCTCATAATTATTATCCTTTCCCATTTCTCTATCTTAGTAAATAGTTTTATCTCAACCCACAAGTTTGACTTTGTTCTTATCAGTTCTCTTCCCCCGCCCCACAGGGAAGGGGGGGAGTGAGTGAATGGCTTAGTGGTGCTCAGCCACCTGCTGGGTTAAACCACAACAATATTCTCACCAAAACTGGCTGTTTAAGCCTGAGCTTTTATTCTCAAACCAATAAGAGACCAGGATGTTGGGGAGAAAAGGGAATATGAGTAGCAACGATCCACCATCTGCTTCCTGCAGGATTTTCACACCTTCATATACATTTTTTGATGGCAACTGTTGGAGACAGTTGGGTAGTAAGCTGGGTGGAACTGAGGTGTGATCCAGTCTGTCAGTCTATAGGTCACTGTCTATTTCAAATGCCTCCATATTGATGATGTTAAATCTAATGTTACAGCATGCTTCTGCTCTTTATTTTCCAGTGACGTGTATGTATCTACTTCTTGGAGTGAATGCACTGAGGAATGTTTGATGTAAATAAATAGTTGAAGGAAAGCCAGATGGCTGAATCTGCATTTTGCTGTTAATAACAGTGATGCCCATCACCCCTTCCACAGCTATGCATGCCAGGCTCTTGGTTTGTGGCATCCTTAGAAAGCTCTCCTGAGCTCTCTAATTTGGCTGTTGGTGCCTGCAAAGCAGTTGGGGCTCAAACAAATTGTTAAACGAAACTGTATGTCTGCTGTTGGGGTGAGCCCTTCTCATGGCTTCCCTAAACCCACATCTGTCTCAGGGCAGTGTTTTGGACAGCGTTAGCTGTCTATGGCAAGTCTAATACAGCAGAAAACAGGAACTATCCACTTTCAGACCAGGTCCTAGCAAATTCTGTGCAGTGGTTTTCTGTAATTAAAATAGTAGTACTACTAATAAAGAAGAATTACCTAGTTTAGGTCACAAGCAGAAGAAAAATGACATATTGCAGCATCAGGGCTATCTAGAAGGAGATGGCATGGGAGACATCCCAGGGGAAAGCAAGTATAAGAGGTTTTCTCCTGTGTGAGGTCTCAGGTCAGGCACAACGAAAGCAGCTGGTGCTGACAGAAGTCACCACTTGCCAGGAGGGTGGGCAGTTGTGACCATCTTGCACTGCTGAGTCTCAAGATTAAAAAGCAAATAGAGCCAAAAGGAGCAAGAGAGGAGCCCCTGATCCCATTTCTATGTCACAGGGAAGCTCAGATGGCCTCAGTGGAAATTAAACTGCTCTGACATCAATTACAATTCCTGGCAACTTATTAAATACAAGGGCCTTTTTCCACCTCTTGCCTCATCTTTTATTTAATTCCTTTTCTCGCCTTCCATATGGTGCCTGTATCCAAGAGATCCCCTGAAGGGACATCTCCCTGGAGTGAACAGGCTCAGCACTCGTGAAGGTATTTGTATCATCACTCCATCTCCATGAGGAAAGAATAAGCTAAGCAATTTCCTTGCTGTTACTTCCTTCTCCCTTTTCCTGCACTATGTTGAAAGCCTTTCTTAGCCCCTGAGGAATGACTCAGCATTCAAGCTAGGATGAGCCTTTCTTGGATGAAGTTTGGATGACTTCATTTTGAGAGTGCAATGTTTGATACCTCATACTATCCCCTTTTGTTTATCTTTTCCTGTTATTCAGTGCTGGTGTTGTGTTAAGATAAACCACAAATGTTTTTCAGTGCTGGGGTTGTGTTATGATAAACCACAAATGTTTTTGTTAATACTAATGTGATGTAGCCCACTATTGAACCTCTTCTACTTCACTTTAGAGTTCAGCATAGTAATGTCTTGATTCCCCAGGTGGTCAGTGGGTCAGAGACTGAGAGAAATCTGAGTTCTCTACAGAGCTGTCTGCTCCTACTCACTTTAAAAATGCTGGAAAGTGATGTGAAAGGGATAACATGGCACACGGCTCGCTATTAGTCATTCAGCTTTGGTGACTCAGAGTATCCAGTGCAGCAGACATGGCCAGAATTGAAACCAAGGAATATGAGGGAGACAGGGTAAAGAAACTGCCAGCTCTCCCATGCATAGATGGAAAAACAACACTAGTAAATACCTTAAGTGATGTGTAAACCATGGCAGAGAGGGAGATACTGCTCTGAGTTCAGAAATACTCTGAAGAAAAGCTTGTGGGTTTAGTGGAGGAGGGGATGGCGAGGTCCTCTTTGGCAGGTGGACAGACATGAGCTCATTCCAACGGTCCCCTGCACAGTACCTTCAAGTCCCTCTGTCATATAAACACAACATAGATAACAAGAGAATGAAAAGACTCAGCTGCTTCTGAGGAATGATTGAGTTCACGTACTGGAAGAGAGCCATGTCCAGCATGTGAACTCAGTCTGGTATAAATCTGATGCGACAGCATTTGCTCAGGAGTGAAATACATCATATTTGTCATTTGCAGAGCAGCATTACAGAGGTCTGATGCCTTTTCAGAAAAGAGACCCACAAATAATTCAGCTTTAAAGAAGTACTTTCTCCTGTTTTCTGCTGCGTGCAGTAAGGAATAAAGCATTGAACTGAAACAGACGGTCTCAAACTGCAGCGGACTCTAGGGTTTGGTTTGCAAAGAGGGTGTGTGCTGTCTCCTCCTTTTCCAGGCATTGGAGGGGTCTGACGGAACAGAACAGTTTCCCAGTTAATGTGGCCAAAGACAGGCTACCTGGATCAAAAATCCAAGCAATCATGAAATGATTAACTGTTGTATTCACCAGAACAACATGCACACAGTAGCTCAAAAACAGCTTTGCACTTGCTGTGCTTTGTATCTGGAATATTCTTGAAAATGCCCTTAAATCACTGCTGTCATGGTGTTCTGAGTCCTCCGGGCAGCTAGGGGCTGAACAGGGCCAGCCAAAGCACTGATTATCCATTCCCTCATGGAGAAGCGCTGCCATTCATATTGATTTCATTACCCTGCTCACCTCAAAAAGGGATTGCGTCTTTGGTTTGGATTTGGTATATGAGGACTACCATCTATGAGAACACTGGGACTTCCTTGTCCAGTTTCTCAAGGGAGCCAGCCCAGCCTTCCCTCACTCCAGCAGAGCTTCCCTGATTTTCAAGCTACACGAATGCAACAGAGGTGGAGCTCTCCAAGGACTCCATTACAGTAAATGCAGGACTGTGATGGAGAATGCCAAGCTGACTCTCTGGAAGCTTGAAAAAAGATGTACAGGTCCTTTTGGGGATGTTAGTCCAGCTTTTAATTTTGAAGATCAATGATTCCTGTGACCTGGATTACTCAAGCATGAGAATAACAGTTAAATTGCTGCAGAAGTAAAAAAAATCCTTTGAAACATTGCAAGGAAGTGATGGGAAATGATCTCTCATCGATATTACAACAGAGGATGTCTGACCCAAAGAGGTGCAAAGAGCTCTTTATTCCTGCATGAATGAATGAGGAACTGCTGGCACTCAGCACCCTACACCACCAAATATTTTTGTCTGAGTGTACTCAGCTGTGGCTGACCCAGCTATAGTCCATGCTGCAAACAGGTCTGAGAGGCAGCACAGTGCAGGCACTGCTGTGGTAGCTGAGACTTATGACCTACTCTCAGAATTGCCCTGAGTTAGTCTGGGGATCTTGGGTCAGTTCCTTTTTCTCAAGGAAAAATCTCGAGTGCCCCACATCCCTGAGTGCAGGTGATAATCCCTGTGCTTCCACTTACCCCCATCTGTGTCATAAAGACCTTGGATGCAGACCAGCAGCTCTTATCCTGTGTCTGTCTATGCACCCACCAATTGCACCTATAATGTGGGCACCCCAATAGTACTACAGGAGGGCTTTCATAGTATCAATCCATATATTAACACCATATGCTGCAGGCTTCATACGAGAAAGGCTGGATCTGCCACTTCAGCAGTGCAGGCTGTTGCCTAGGGCAACGAGATACGAAGGGGCTGCAAACCATTTTGCTGTTGCTTTCTGTACATGACTGGGAGCTGTATGATTTCAAATTTCCCTGAAGCAATGAATTCTCTATAGCCGGCCCTGGACACAAAAGCAGTTATCTGCAGTTCCAATCCATATATATAAGCCAAAGAATGCTAATGTACAGCATTTTGGTCTGCTGGCAATAGCTGCTAACAGGATGTGACTCTCCTTGTTCAGTACATGATTCAATCTCCAGAGATTTTACAGGAGTTACTCCCAGTTAACACTGGAGAACCAATTCAAGATACCTGGAATATGGAGAGGTGAGGAAAATCTGAAATGAGAGGTGGTATCTCTCAGTACTTCAGGGGAGTGATCACTGCCTTTAAACTCTGGGACCTTTGAGGTACCAGTCATAGTATGTAGGTCGCTCTGAAAGTAATGCCTCCCATTTATTTCCATGGAAGCTCTAACAGATACAAAGAGCACAGTAATACTATTTGATAGAGCACATTCTCAGCTACAAAACACTATTTTTCAACATAATCACCACCATTAGCTATGCATTTTTGCCAGCCATGAGCCTGCAAGCTCTGCTCATAAAAATCTGCGTGGCCATCTGGAACATGGCTTGTCTTTCACATTGCTGTCACTGCTGCTGAAAATGCACCACCCACTGCCTCACTGTACTCATATCCACTGTTTGGTCTCCATAAACGTTCTGCAGGTGTCGATGAATGTCAGTGGGTGCTATTTTTTCCATGTAGAGGATATCAGTGACACACGTTTGCTTCATTCACACTTCCATGTCAGACACCATTTTGTCAGACTGCCCCTCTGCTGCCATCTGTCACAAGGCAACAACATGTAATGGGATATTGGTGGGAAGGTTCCCCAACACCAACCTCTGATACTGTGGGACAACATAGTCACATAGGAGGCACTACTTTCAGAGCAGCCCTTGTATAATTTTTGCATGTAGCAGATTATCCCACTGCCACTGGCATACTGGGACTGGCATCTCCAGTACCATCTTCTGGTATGGATTCCATGTGCTAATAGGATTGCTGTGACTAGAATTAGTGTCAGGAGAGTTTGCTTCTTGTTGTCAGTCAATAATCCTTCACATAACAAAGGAGAAACTATAAATATTTCCCTCCTTTGAGTCTGCACTGTTACCCATTACGCTTTGGTTTAGAGATCTCTAAAGCCAAGGCTTCATTTCATTGCTGAACTGATCAATATTGGTGTTTGCAGCATAAAAGCCAAAGCTAATGACATACATAGAAATAATCCTACTGATCTTGCAATATTCAGATAAAAGGTTATTTCAAACAGAAATAGCTGAGTCTGAGTATGACCCTGAGCTCGAATTAGTGAATAACTAATCAGAAAGCTCACAGCAATTACATGCCAGTAACTGGTGTGGGAAGGTTACCAGAAAAAACTGGTTCATCCTTCTTATGATGATTAGCTCACTCAGCACTGGTGTGATTTATTTATTTTGTTAGGATTCAAAGCTGCCATTTCAGAAGTCTCAGACATTTACACTGTTATCAGTGTTTAGCATCTTGTCCCCTTCCACACTGGATCAATAGAGGATTCACAGGGGGCTCACAGTTCAGTTGGAGGTAAAGTTTTTGGTCCTTATTTTTGTAGTTCAGGAATATCCTGCTTTCTGGCTTTGTTTTCAGATAGGGGAGAATGTGGTTTCAGCAATGTGCAATCATCGCTCTGGATCACGTTGAATTATGCTCTGGTTGTACAGCAGAGCCGTGTGCATAGCTGCATCTTGATTGAGAAAAAGCGAGCAGCCAAGTGCACTTTGAGGAGCATTGTTGTTTGGACTGGAGCTATGAGGAATCTGTCAGAGTTATTCTGTGCCCATTCTGCCACAGCATCTGCAACACAGCTCTGTAACAGGCCGTGCTCTGCCGGTCCTACTCCCCTCCTCAGGGATGGCATGCTGCCATCATGCAAGGTCTCCAGGCCAGCCATAGGAAGGAGGGATGAAAGAACCAGTGGTCCCCTGCCACCTCCTCTGTCCAAGAGGAACCACAGCAGGGCTGCTGCCTGAGGTGTGGTGGGGAGTATCTGTTGGTGTCAGGAAGACAGCTGTGCTGGAGTAGCCTTGTCCACCACCAGTGGAGAGGGCAGCGGGGAGGTTATGTCAGTGCCATTTTGTGCTACAGCTTCTACTGTCAGAAGCCCCTCAGGAACATGTCAAATTTTTGTTTTCCTTTCTCAGAGCAGCTGAAAGACAGAGCATTACTGAGTTGGGCAGAGGAGCGAGGCCGGAACGCCTCTGCCCAACTCAGCCTTCTCCAGGAGATTTACTGGCACTGCAGGTTTGGTACCCAGGAATTGCTTTCTGTTGGTAGAGACCCCTGTCCTGCGGGACCCGTGGGCTGAACCCCATCGCTGCCTCTTTTGTGCAGGGACCACTAGAGGGCACAGCACAGTGTAACCATTCCATAACCATCCCGCTGTACACAAGCCCTGCAGGGGCAAGGCCATCTCACTATTCACGGCGCAGCAGCATCAAGATCCAAAATACCTGCATGGCACAAATTTAAAGGAAGAAGCAGTCTTCAAAGAAAAAAAAGCTGATATTGGTGCTGATATATGGAAAGTCTGGGTACACAAGTTCTTTATTTAAACTTTTCATCTGACCTGGAGTCGACTGGAGAAGCATATAACTTATTTATTAAAGGTTACAAGTGTAGTGTTATTTCTAACAATCAAAGCTTAAATTTTACATGTAAGTTATTTCTTATTTTATAACTCAACAGTGAACACATCACTTTATTTTAATTTCTAAAAAATAAAAGTAAGAAACCAATCTCATGGCTGCTTTTCTTTAGCAAAGGTACTAATTGGTTGTTATAATAACAGAACATAAATACAAATAATCCTAACATAGCCATAAAGAATCCTAATATAAAGAATGCCAATGTAAACATAAATGTAATGTAACCATTATTGTAAACCATAGCGTAAGCATTATGTTTATATTTAGATTTATTTATGTTTACATTGGGATTGCTTACATTTAAGCTGGGATTGACAATGTTTATATTGGGATTGTTAAAGCTGATGTAAGGATTGTTTATGTTTATATTTACATTTCTTTATATTAGTGTTATGATTGTTATGATGCTTACAAATGAACCTAAATACAAACATGAGCAATCCTAACATAAACAAATATAAACATAAACAATAATAACATAAACAAATATAACATAAACATCAACAAACATCCTCAGGTGAGGATGCTCTATCAGTGAAGGCTGGCTAGTGCAGTCAGTACTCTGACCACGTGCTGCTTCCAGTTAGAAAATACTTTCTCAATATAGCCTGCATGCTCTAAAATATTTGCCATATCTGCTGTAGATGCTGAATTTGGGATCAGTAATTGTGCCTGAATTTTAAACTACTTTTGTGTTTTGTTTTCATTCCAATGAATTAGCTCGTTCTTATCAGTTTGTTTAGCTTCCTTCACTATCAGACCTGCTGCCTCTGAAACAGCATGTAATAGTAAGTAGCCTGACACAAGTTGCAACTGCAAAGCCTTAATGAGCAAGATGCTATGTTATAATACACTGCTGAAAGGATAAGGGTATCTACAGATAATATCAAAATAAGTCAGAAAACACTCTAGTGTTGCAACCAAGAGATAAATGTTTCTTGTTACGTCCCCATTTATCTTCCAGCTTTACTGCAGTAATTGCAATTGAACTTAGACGAGCCATACGAGTACCTGGGGCACCGGTTTCCAGCTGAACATTTTTTTGCTTGTGCTTTGTTATTTGTATTGAGAATTTGGAGCTCATTGGTGGGTTTTTATAATGCTTCTGATACAAATTAACACAATATTGCTTTATTTTTTCTACTTCCGATAATTGCTGTTCTTGAACCAAGTATATTTAAAACAAAAGGCAGACAGGGAAATACTGTGCAGAATTATGTGAATTTTTGCTCCAAAAGAGCAGGGAAGGTGATTTCACTGGCAGCAGAATACTGCTAATAGTGGACCTACTGCTTTGAGCTGCTTCCATACCATTTTGTTCTTGTTTCTTTAAGCAGAACTTCTTTACATTTAGCGATTCCCTGTTAGCATAAACTAACTCAAAGGGATCTCAGTCACGTGGGAGGTGTCTGCCTACCTGTTTTTAGCACATTCTTCTCTCAATTTTTACTTCTGTGCTGTAAAAATTAAGGCAGTTATTCCTGCTGTTTTTGCTGCCCTTGGGCCTTCTTCAAATGGTTCTCAGGTGCATTATTAAAGGAAACTGAAAAAACACATATATTCTTACAGTGTCTCACTGTATTGGCAATTAAGTGGGAGGTCTTCCATTTCATGGGAGTAGCAATCTCTCTGTGGTGCCAAAGTGCTCAGTTGAGAATCACTTGAGAAGTACAGAGCATTGCTTAAAGTTATATCCCATGAGGTGGGCTTATGCCTATTGGGATTTGGGTCCACAAACAGATGTGTGATTTAGATACATCTTATTAAGTTAATCTGGGCTGGTCAGCAGAAATATTTGCAGTGGGGTTTCCTAGCAAATTAAACAGTAATTTCTTATCTATCAGAACACAGCACTGCTCAGCTTTAGGCAGTTGAAGTCCGTAGTGCTATTGAAGCCAAAAGCACTGTGCTTAATTCACATTAAGCAAAAGTCTAACCTTGTGCAGACAGGCTTTAGCATGTCCCAGAGTACGAATGGTGGAGTCCTGCTATCAGGACTATGGTGTTGGGTTGGTGGGAAAGGCTTTTGTCCACTGTCTCTTGTAAGACAAGTTATCTCATGCAGCTGTATGCTGCTCTGCTTCTGAAACTACTAGACCTCTTTTGCACTGTGCAGACCTACCTGCCTGTTAGCATATAAGGTCCCCAGACCTTGCCTGGTTTTGACAAAGGATTGCTACTCTTGGGTTCTTGTAAATTTTGTGAAAATCTTGTGAGAGGGCAGCTCGTTATTTTACACTAATATTAGACATTACAGAATCAAGATCAAGTAAAGCAATGAAAACCAGTGTTTGTGCTGGTTAGAAGAGAGAGGAAAAGGCCTGGAAGCGTGGTTGTATGTGATGGGGCAGCATCTCTTTCGTGCTGTGCTCTGTGCTGTATGTGGCATTCCGGGTGTGGCAGGTAAATGGAGTGCTCTTGCTACCAATGCACATACTAACAGGTTATCCATTCTTGCTGTTGTTTAGTTAGGGGGAGTAACTGTTTTGAGTGACACAGTTCGTATCTATTTATCTTCAGTTTCCTCAAAGGATGCAAGCATTGCCCTAGGGAATGTGGAAGGAGTGTGTTTGATATGTATCTGCTAGCAGGGAGAACCCAATCAGTCAAAGCTGTGGTGTTCAGGAGGATATAGATAGGAGTTCCTTTCTCCCTGTGGACTTCTCAGGTAACTGAGTGAACCTCAATGCACACACATGCAGACAGGAGAAGGTCAATCGTCCCTCGTGCCCAATATCTCACTCTATGTAGTTACTGATGCTGAGTGTTTGAGAGACAGCAATAAAACGTTGGACACTCTTTCACTGTACTTTGTAATGTGAGAAGCTGTTTCTCCCTGTTCAGCTAATGCTTGGCATGTGTCCAGAAGCCTTCAGTATCAACAACCCTTGTGATTCTTAAAGATTCTATTTTTATATCTGTGTCTTTTTGGTTTCAATTTATCTGCTTTAAGTTATGATTTACAACAGCAAAAAATAAATTATAAAGTGCTGCTTCAGTCAGGGAATGTGCACAGCTACTCCTCAGGGAAGGAAGCCATCCTGGTGGCCTTAGCTGAACAGATCCAGCAGTTGTTCTGCACTGCTGTTGCTCCAATGATTGATTGTTGGAAGGAAAAAGGTGAAGAGGGAGAGAAAGGGGAGCAGTGCAGTGCTCTGGATGCTGGCAAGAATTGGGGGTGCTGTCACAATGGAGCTGAGGCAGCATGCCCACACCAGAGAACAGGGAGGAGAAAAACTTGTTCCCTTCTTAATGTTCAGAGAATTTCTCTTCCAGCATCCTCGCTACTGCTGGAAGGCAATGGCACAAAGGCTGTGCCTGTGCATTTACTCTGCTGTACTGATGGCAAGGTGAGCATTGTGTTTGAGGTCAGAAAACCAGGATGTTACCCCAGTGGGTACAGTTCTGGCATTATTTGTGGATTTGGTTTTTTTATATGATGGTAAAGGGAATTTGACTGACCCCGGATGTCTGTGTGAGTCCAGCTTTAAGATGGCAACCAAGCTTTTTGGCAAGGCTGTCTTATGATCTTAGCTGTGCCCACTCCAGGTTTGACAGCTCGCACTGAAGACCTTGAGGGGATTGGCTCTGGAGTGGAGGCTCATGCTGGAGGACCTTTCCCAGAGAGGCAGAACCAGGGCAAAAACTGTGAAGTCAGAAGGGCAAGGAGAGAGAGTAGGGCACTAAAGCATGGCACAGCAGTAGGGTACAGCTGTAGGGCACAGAAATAGGGCTTGGTGCAGTAGCTGGTGGGGCAGTTTGTGCAGGGAGGGTATGCACTGCCTGGATGGAGATCAGGGGTGAATGGTGTCCTTCAGGGGTCAGTACTGGTACCACTGTTCTTTAATATCTTCATCAATGACATTGACAGTGGGATTGAGTGCACCCTCAGCACGTTTGCAGATGACACCAATCTATGTGGTGTGGTCAACATGCCCAAGGGATGGGATGTCATTTAGAGAGACCTACACAGGCTGAGCAGAGGGCCCAGGAGAATCTCATGAGGTTCAACAGATCCACGTGGAAGGTCTTGTACCTGGGTCATGGCAACCTCCACTATAAAAACAAGTTGAGGGGCAAAACAATTGAGCACAGCCCTGCCAAAAAGGACCTGGGGGTTGTAGCAGAAATGCTAAGTCACGGCTTGAAACAGTGATTGAGCACCTGGTAGGGCCAACCCAAGGGAGCTGAGGTGCATGCAGTGCACCCCTTCCCAGACCTCATTTAAGGATCGCTATGTACCTGAGGCCTTCTGAAGGTTAGCAGATTCTTTTCCATTTTTTCTCTGCCTATGGCTGTTGCATTTGATCAAGTCCTCACTTGCTGTGGCCTAGGACTTTCTGACTCTGCTGTCACTGCTGTGCTTTCCACTGCATTACGGGGGTAATAGCAGATGGCAAGCTGGATATGAGCTAGCAGTGTGGCCAGCAGGATGAGGGAGGTGATCCTGCCCTTCTGCTCTGTGCTGACGAGACCTCACCTGGAGTAGCATGTCCAGATGTGGAGTCCTCAGTAGAGGAGAGATGTGGATCCATTGGAGTGCATCCAGAGTAGGGCCATAGAAATGATCCAGGGGAGGGAACGCCTTTCCTATGAGGACAGGCTGAGAAAGCTTGGGCTGTCCAGCCTGGAGAAGAGAAGGCTCTGGGGAGACCTGAGGCAGCCTTTCAATATTTGTTGGGTGGAGGGGATGACTATGGGAAAGTAGGAGACAGACACTTGAGCAAGTTCTGTTGTGACAGGACAATGGGAAATGGTTTCAAACTAAAAGAGGGGATATTTGATTGGAAGAAAGTTGTTTTGTTTTTTTCTTTAAGACAAGGATAGGGAAGCACTGGCACAGGCTGCCCAGAGATGTGGTAGACGCCCCATTCCTGGAGACACTCAAAGTGAGGCTGGGCCAGGCACTGGGTACTTGATGGAGCTGTAGGTGTTCCTGTTCACTGCAGGAAGTTGGACCAGATGACCTTAACGGGTCTTTCCCAGTTCAAATGATTCTATGATTCTATGGGAATAACTTTGCTCCAGCAGTGACAGAGTTCTTGTTTCCTACTGTTGAGGTGACCAGAAATGTTTTCCTCGTCAGTTAGGAAGTCACTTTAAGCAGATCAGAGTAATGAGATTCTGAAGCCATATGGCACTGGAATTAGTACCTCCTAGTGCAGTGACTGCATGCTGCCATTGCAATAGTGCTCCACGCTGAAAGTAATTCCACCAGCAGAGATCCTTCTTCCACGTGTTCTGTTAACTCCTTGGGGTTTGAAACAATGCCTTAAAAAAAAAAGACAGGAAGGAATTCTGGCTTTTTATCATTTGGAATAGAATAAATGGAAGCTAATAGAAAACACCAGTTTCCTAGCTGAACAGATAAATGGATGTTGCCTGTAACTGCACTGACTGTTTGTACTCTGAAAATAAGTTTTCAAGCTGCTGAAATGCCTTTTGGTTTCATCAGATTCACAATCTGGAGGGTGAGGAAGGCAGCAAGAAGGTCACTGAGGTATATATGAAAGAAACAGTGTCTTTCAGCATAGCTAACAAAAAGCACAGTTCAAACTTCAAATAAAACATCACACAGGAAAGTTTGAAGCAGGGATTTCTGGCAATGAAATATGGATTTTTTTTCTTATCTTCCATGCATATCAATCTAAATAGCAGCAATGGATTTAGATTCTTTCTTTCCCAGCCTTGCAGTATACTGTGCGTGCATGAGGGGAGCTGCTGGTCTCCATGAATAAGTTAAGTATCATGATGCTGATCTAATCTGTTTGTTTCTGACATCACTAGTGGATAGAGAGACAATTTTGAGTCTTATCTACTAAACTTTCTTGATGATCCTTACAAGGCTCTGTTGAAAAGAGACATCCATTTCCCCTCAGTTGTTCTAATGACTTTGTAGGGTGTCCTGTGGCTGCCTCAGTGCCTCACACAGCAGAGGCAGACTTCTATCCCTCCTTTCTCTGGCCCATAAATATTGTTCCCAGACTCACTTTGCATGAAGAGACAAAAATTGAGGTCCTTTGGGACCCACCAGTATCGAGATCCATTGCATCTGTTGCTTGTTTCATGATTATAGTGTTACCAACCACTGGAGCACTGCCTCTTGGTGCAGAAGCATATTATTTCATTAGGAAAGACACAGGACTTGAACCCAATTAACTGATTTTACTTTAAATTTCTGGCTGTCCCTTCTACACACAAGAAGGTGAAGGTGCTTGCTGTCATTACTGTATCCCTATCAAAAAAAAGGCTCAAATTCCAAGATGAATAGGTATTTCTAACAAAACGAGAAAGTAGGGCAGTTCCTCAGGCTTTTTGCTAATGTCAGCTGAAGATATCTGGGATTCCTTCTTATTTTTGATGAAACTCTTACACTATTTACTTGCTTTTTCATTGCTAGCCCAACCCAGACACTGTTGCTAAGCAATTCTGGCAGTTCACGAGCAGAAAATGTCCTCTTCCTTATTGTTTTCAATCACGTTGCCGTGGTTGTCTGGAGCAGCAGGGAAGTGACTGCCCTCCATTCTGTGACAACCTCTGGAAACACTCCTCTCTTTTGTATCTGTTCCCTCCCCTGTGCTCTTCTGTGTTTACAGAGCACTAACTTGCTTTCAGTCAGGCTGATACCTTTTTATCTAAAGAAAGAAAATGTTGAAAACATCAATTATGAATGCTGAGTACATATTTGGTAACATGCTACATAAAAGCATTACTGTAAACTGCTCACCACAGCAGCTCCTGGGCAGACACGTCTGGTGCAGGAGGTAATTGTTTGTGTGGTAGGAAACAGTGCAGCTCTCAAGTCTCCAGAGTCAGAGGTTTCTGATGCTGGGGGAAGCTAGTCCAGCTGCTTGTGAAACATAGCTGAAATAAACTTGCATGAAAATATTTCTGTCCATCCATCCTACCCCTTGCACCTCTGTACTTGGTCCCTGAGGTAAACTTTGTGCCCTGTAGCTAAATGCTTGGCGGGCAGGGGTTTGGCAAAGATTGAAGGGAGACCAACTTTATGGCATGCAGTAAACCTAGGGGAGGGGAGCACAAATCTTTAACAGTAGGGGATCTCTTTCATAGCTTTCTATCATCAAAAGAAAAGGGTTAGGAAGCTCAAACAGCTCACTGTGGCAGGGAAGCACTGGAACTGGTAGGGAAGAAGTAGGGCTGAGTTAACACTTCTGTGCTTTAGCCACCAGGCATTCTTGCTTGTCCATACAGTTATTCATCATGTTAGTAGCAGCATCACGTAAGGCTTTTGGTTTTTTTCTCCTGTGCATCTTTGTCCCCTCTCATTCATTCTCTGATTTGTGTTTGTTTTCTCCTTTTCCCCTGTTTCCAGGGTTCAGCTGTGATCTGAGATGGCCACAAGCTGAACAACACTGGCTGTAGCTATGAAAAGTGCCAGCAGGTGATAGTGACCGAGGCAGAGAAAAGCAAAGCCTCTCCTCTTCGCATATAAGATCCTTGCAGCAAGCTTGTTCTGTGCTCGGGTCCCTGCATTTGAGCTCTGGTTGCAGGCCGGCCCTGAATTATTAGCTTCTTGCTGTATTCTTTGCACTGTCACCAATACTGGTCTTGTGCCCATTTGTGCATTTCCTATGCAGTTCCTCCCCTGCAGCAAAGGTTCCTTTTTATTTTACCACATCAGGATCGAGCACTCTCTGCACCCAGTTTCCTAAGTACTAGTTTCTTTACCAGGTTCTCTGATCAGTAAAGTTTCATTATGGGAATAGTTAAGAGTGGGGGAAAAAATCTCAAATATCCAGCACCTTCAAAGAGATTTTAAAACATGTGTTCAATATCCAAATATGAGTGTCAGACTTCTGTTAAAGGAGGAAAAGTTTGGGTGGGGGTTGCCCAGTTAACAGTGCATACCTGCTAGCAATACCTCCCTTCTGTTCTCTATTTGCTACTCTGTTCATTTAGGTTATCAGATCTTATGAGCAGGGACTGTGCACAGCAGCAGAGGGCTTTTCTGTACAGTTGCAGCTTCCCAGCACCACCGCCAGACATATGAGTAATTGGCTGAGCAGCTCTGCAGAGCAGTCTCCTTGCAGTGTCCAAGCTGAAACGCAGAAGTCAAAAAATCCCAGTGTTAATCATGAGGAATCATAGAATCAAAAGCCTTGAAGAGAGCGAAAGTCGTGAAGAAAAATATTTTCCTAAAGAAAAATTTTGTGGACAAATTTGGTGTGTTTTTTAAGGGGCATCCTGTGATCTTGCAACGTGCTTCTGAGATCCTTTCTCCTCATCGTAGCTTGTAGGATAGCTTTAAATTAATAATAAGGAAGCCATTCAGGGCATTGGCTGTGTTGAGGTTCACAGCTTTCATTCTGAATGAGAGAATAAAGTAAACTGATATTGAAAGCAAGGAGGGAGAAACAAACACAGTCAGTAAGCCTATAAAAGTCTTAGCCAATTGCAATGGCGAACATCCTGCTGGCGAGGGTGACCTTGAATGAACTAAGTGGGATAAAGTCACCAGCCTGGACTGGCAGCTGAAGAACCAGGCTGGATTCCAGCGAACAGAGAGCAGATTCCTGACAAGAGTCTCCTGAACTCTGGCAATGGCTTCTCGGTGTCGGAAATGTGGACAACAGGTGCCCAGGAATCTACCTTTCACTGCTGTTCGGATAACAGAGGGAGAAATGAAATCTTACCATGATTTCATAGGAGGATGCATTAGACTGGAGTGTATGGCAAAGAAAGGTATGTGCAGCATCTTTAAAAGTAATAGCATCTTCTCTTAGTTGTAGCTGCACTGCATTCCTAGGAGATTTACAAAAGGAGCTTGTTTTTCTAATGTGTTTTTTTTTTTTCTGAAGAACCAGTGGTGAATAATTCAAAGACAACGGGCTGAGCTGGATATTAACTCTGGTATGACCGTATTATTTGGCTCGGCTGGGTATGGCTGGGATATTTGCAGTGATTTGGCCCAGAGAAGGTTAAAAGGAATGCTCAACTCATTCTGAATAAATGTTTGTTTAACACTTGGGTGTTGGGCACTGAGTTTTCTGTACGTGTGTCCGGAGCAGGTATTTGTTGTGCATGTAAAATACCCCTTTGAAATTAACGTAAGGAGATGTGGCAGTGGGTCTCTTGACCCAGCTGACCCTGTCACACTGATTCTAAATTACTGTGTGGAAGGTCAGTATCTTTCTCACTGTGAGTCTGTACCATTACAGAAACTCAGACTGTCAGCTTGTGCTCTGGATGATTCGCTCTGGGTACAGGGCAGTATTTGCTGAGTGAGTTCCTAGTATAAGGCGCTGGTGTCCTGGCAATGCGTGTTAATTGCACGTTAACTCTGAAGTGGAATAACGTTAGTTTAAATCCATGCTGTTGACTGTTTCATCATCTTTTAAGGCTGCTGAATCATCGAGCATTTTTTCCAGTTTGTTGTCATTAAAGAGCCCTTTGCTATCATTTGCTCTATTTACCTGGATATCTACTTTCCACACCTGAATCCAGAAGTATATTGACAAAAGATCCCCAAAAGCATGCAATGTGATTGCACTTTCAATTACTGATGCATTACTATAACTTAGCTCTTCAGCAAAACTCTGGTTTCAAAATGGTCATGGGCTGAAGCTGCAGCCTGTTCTGGTTCTTCCTTGATCATTACTGTTTGGAAACCTGTGTATCTGAGAGCTGTGTTCAATCTGGGAAATCGAGACCATTCTGCAGAAAAATAGATGGGCCAGAAGCAGGTGATCTGCTGGCAACTACTGCTTACAGCAAACTGGGGTTTGCAAATGCTTTCTTTAATAGGGCTCTAATGCACAATGCCAGGGTTTGAAAACTGCAAAGCCATCCCATTGTAGCTCTGTTTCTGTTGGCCATTTATCAGTGCTGATTTTTGGGCTTGGTGCCTACCTACACATTGTTGTATTTGGCTGACTTTTCACTAACACTGATGTTTCCAGTTGTGCTCTTTGTAATGAGGCATTCTGAGTTTACAGTGTAGCACGACAAAAATGCCTGGTATTTGAGTAAATGAACAGAATTCCTCTCCCTTTCTCTTGAGTCTTTCATCAGGTCCTTCCAGGTTGTTTATGGCTCTGGGGGTCTGTGGACCTACTGGAGGCAGAACGCAGGCATCTGCTGTTCTTTCTCCTCCTGTAGGTAGTAGAAAGGGGAAGACACTGCTTTTGCCATGGTTACTGTTCCCAGGGAAACACCTTCCCTGCCTAGCATGATGAGAGATGACCTGGCATAGTGCCATGGGCAGAAATACTTTGGAAAATCATTTTCTGCTAGGGAACGGGGCTATGAGTCAACTCAGTCTGAGCATGGTTCCATTTTGTGAGGCAGAAAAAAGTATTTTCTGCTTTCGTTTTAAATCCTACCACAGAGGCCTTACGAAGGGAGGAAGTTACATTATTGTTAGTAACACAGTGCCTTCAGCTGCATCTATTAGAGCTGCATGAGCTGTGAAAACTAATTGGTGACAACCAATTGCATGTAGTGACCATGCCTGCCCCATCTTGCTAGTCTTTTGCTACTAGCAAAGCCCTGTTGGCAAGCTCTAGGGTTGCATATGTGCCTTTTTCTGAGGATGGCTCTGTTTGAACACAGTGACAATGCAGTGTAATGGATCTTCAGGGCATATTCTAAATTAACTCTCACTTGGAAATACCCTTTCTAAATGTAAAGATCCAGCTGTGCTGTTATCTAGCACTAATTGGCTGGTGCTTACTCAGTAATAGTTCAGGCATTCTGAAGTACAAAGCATTTTTCACATACAAACCACATCTGTGAAGCCCTGTAAATACTATTGGGTAATTGCATCTATTGTACTACCTGTCACAGTGAGAGGAGATGGAAGACACAGGTAACTACAGCAGAAACTGAGGCCACACAGGTGCAGTCAGGCCTGCAGCAGCAGAGTCCTTTCCTGTGGAGGACACAGCTGAGTGCCTCAGTTCTGTTGGCTTGAGCCTTACAAGGTCTGAACATTTTTTCTGCCCACAACTAGAGCACGTGAGAAACATGTATTACCACTGCTCCAGAATGATAATTGTGAGTTTCTGATGCCATGGCATTTGCTGAAGAGGAGGTAGATTTTATTTTTCTGTCTAATCTATTAACTACTAATAGATCAACCTCCTGTAGCCATGTCTTATTTCAGACCATATTCATCCTAGTGGATCCAGAATTAAATCCCTGTTGTGTACTTAGCTCTCTACATGTATGCTGTTCTCTGGGTTTAATAAAAATGACAAATGCAGCTGCAGGTAACCTACAGTTGATCAGCAAAGCCAGTAGCAGGCAGTGCTGGGCTGGGCTAACCCAGCATCTGGTCATGCGAGTTCAAGGCTTCCTTTGAATCAGTGTGATTTGTTTTGATGAGTGATTCAAAGGGTGGTTGTAGTCACCTGTTCATATAGAAATGAAAAGTCCTCAGTCCTCCCTAGCTTGCTATAGAAGATAGGGAAAAGGAACCCAGCCAGGGGCAGGATATTGCAGTAAGAGCTGGCTTGCAGGTTCTTAAGTCCCCTTTGCACATTTGATATGCAAACAACAAGTACTGTTGTGAGCATCAGTAACCCTGAGACTCTGTGGGTCTGCAGTATGCAGGTGTGATACCTGAAAACCAAGGGGAAGGAGCCCTCAGAAAGACAGACAAGAACTGTGGTAGGGACTCCAGTCCAGAGGTGACCCTCCTTGTAGTGCTCATAGCTCCACATGAGATCTTGAAACCAAAAGCAAAGGATAGCCTCTCATCACGAAATACATCATTCATGAACAGAGGCTCCAGTCTTGTCAACAGTGACATGACTATTCACGTCATCCAGCTGCTGATTAACATCTTTTATGCATTAGGACACCTCCTGCCAAAATTGTCCCCTCTGTCCCCAGATACCCTTCATATATCTTGCACTGTGATTCTCAAATCCTCCAATAGCTCACAAGGGACCACACAGCTAAATGGGCTTGATGTGGATGGTTGAGTGTTGGTTGAATGGACCATGTTTCTGTGTGCTGTCAAGCCTGAGGCTCCACGTGGACTATATATTTTCAACTTAATAAATGTGTGATTTTAAACTGTGCTAGAGGCTGGTGGCGTCATAAAACAGGGCAATGAATCTGCAGATGCCGAGGAATATGCAGTTCATTACTGAAGCTGTTCAGGATTTTGCAGATGCTGCAAAAACAGGCAAGATCCTCTTTGTCAGTAATTTGGAGATTTCTCTCTTGTGCTGACATCACATTTCTGATTTTGTCCTTCCCTAGGGCAGAAGAATGCTGCAGTTATGACTGTCCAGCAATCACGGGCACTTGCTCTGTCCCACTGCTGTGTCTCTGTTACTGCAGGAAATGAAAAGCAACTCTTCAGATCTGTCTGTTCAGGAAGGAAAGGGGACTGACAGATTGGAAATGGATGAAGGGCAGTTGAGGATTTAGACAGAAAATGGCTTCTTTGGCTCTGTCTGCAGAATGAAATCCCATCTGAATGAGGCCAGGATGAAATTTCTTGTACTTTTTGGAGCACCTCTTCCTTAAGTAGTGAAATAAATGAGAAATACCTTCCTTTCCCACATGGCTGGCTTTTTCACAAAGGCAGTGGTTATTGGGGAAAGTGACTGAGATTGTATCACATGTAGACTGAAATCTGCAGTGTAAATGGGAGGTATTTCAAAACTCATTCAGATCCAGTTGCAGTGCCTCCTCATGCATTGGTCAGAATTTTTTCTTGCTTTATTTGTATTCTATATCTATTATTCTCTGATGTAAAATGCTACCCAGGGAACCTGGCATATTTCCTTTTTTTTTTCAGTCAACTCACATTGTGAAGGAAATAACTGAAATATTCTGGTTTCCACAGAGATTTCAGTAACAAAGATCCTTATCTTAGCTGCTTTTGTCTCTCTTCACCTCTTCCCACTGATATGCAAGCTGCTTTGCTGCTATTGAAAAGTACTGAATGCTGCTTACCTAATCAAAAAGAGTCCAGAAAATGGTAATGAACACAGAGAGGGCACAGACTGATTTCCATTTTAAAAGTTCTGAGAAATAAGTGCTGTGAGGAAGATCAAGAGAACAAATTCTCAAAGGGCAACTTGTAGTAGAGGCCTTCTGGGTGTTTGTTTCCTCGTTCCTCCTGGGATGCCAGAACAAGAAACAGCTCAGAAAAAAAATGGAAAAGCATTAAACAGGGAAAGACAGATTGCTGTAATTTGTAATGTTTTGTTAACTTGCAGAACTGATGATAGCTCAGTTTGTTCGGGAGACTTCAGGGAAAAATGATGCTGAATGTACAGGGAGGTCAGAGTGTGTGCAGAGCTCTCACCCTGGTTCTGCCAGTGGAGCTTATTCTCCAGTTTTACCCACATATGCCTCTTCAAGTGCCACTTAAGGGCCAACTTTTGTTGTGAGATGTTGGTCTTGTGTATGAATTCTGTTGCTTCTTTTATCGTCTGGATCTTTCGGTGGATTAGCTTGCTCCGTAAGGTTTCTTTGTCACGGATTCTTCTCCTTCACCCATGTGACACTATCTAATGGAACTACTGGTGCTCAAGTAGAAAAGAATGCTTTGCTGTAGCCTAGCTTCCTATCTATGAATATTTAGACTGTGCCAGGTGTCTTCTTTCACAGATCTTTGTCCCTCTTGCATCATTCCATTTCTCAAGGGTACAGAATCCTTCAGCCTTCTGCAGCAGACAAAAAGTATTGACCAAACATTTCTTATTTTACCTTTTTCTAAGCCAGGTGACTCAGCAAGTCTGTTCTGCACAGAGGCTGCACCTCTTTCCTATTAAGATCTTGCTCCTGTGTAAGTCATTAAACTCAGGATTGCAGAGTTCCTCTTATTTGTCTGAACTTCAGTCACTACCTGGGTAGAGGGCCTCACAGCAGCACACTCTAAGGAACTACAGTCTGTATGACTGAAGATCTGATTATGAAACTGAGATCCTGTTAATTAATAAGGTCATTCTCTGCTAGCATTAGGAAGAGCTAAGGTGAGATGGGAAGAGGTAAAGCAATGGGATACTTATCAATCACATCCTCCCTTGAAGCTGTGCAGGTTGACTTTACAGCTAGACTCAGGAAGGATCATCTGCCAGTAAAAAGATGTAAGTGAGGGACATCATGAATTTTTATTTTAGTCAAAACCAGAAAAATCATTGGGCTGGAAATTAAAGTGAGAGCTTTGAACACAAGCCAATTTCTCTACATTAGGCCAACTGCAGGGGAAACAGTGGATTTGCATTTGACTACAGCTTTTAACATAAGATTAAAGAGCTTTCTAAAACGCTGGTTTAATCCAATTTCTGTGAACTTCTTGTGTGTTCAACAAGTCAAACACAATGAACATGGTGGTCCCTTCTGGTCCTGCAGCGAAAGAATCCAGGAAGAGGATCTGAGTTAGAGAAAGTAGGGTATGAGCCGTTCCTTGGCATGCTTTTGGAGTGCCATTCTTACCGCTGTGAACACATGGATGATGTATGCAGTCAGATGCTCCGGTGGTACACTGGAACTGAGAATCAGGTCCTTGAATTTATATACTTTTTTTAAAGTAAACTTTTGTTAGTACTGCAGATGCTCACCAGTAACACAAAATTGAAGCATTAATATTCCAAATGCTGGTGGGACAATATATGGATGGGACAAAATATTGTCCAACTGATAGAGGCAGGAGCAAGCCTTCTGAACCTGGCAATAACATCCTGCAGAGGTACACTGAAATTACATTTACTGATTGTGCCAATGAAACATACCTGATGCTTTAACACTGATCTATGAACTTAAGAAAGTTCTTATTTCTTGATGAACTTTACTTTGAGCATCCCTGTGGATTGAGGGGTGAATTTCTTTGTGCTCCTTTCCAGACAGGTTCATTCCTCTCCGTGTCCAGGAGCCCTGTGTGAGGTTAGCCGTTTGTGTTCCCTTGCAGAGTAACATTTAGCCTTCTGCCTCCACAGCTGGATCTGCTCCTTTGTCTGCAAAACTTCTACAGGCAGGATTTAAATGTTTTTTAGGATCTAATGATCTGGCATGCTTGCCAGCAAAGATTTATCACTTGACCATAACCCCTTGGAGAGCTTTACCCTCCTCTGCTCCCAGAGACGACGAGCTTCTGCTTGAAGGCTGTGAGTGCTGCCCAGGAGGGGGCACTGCACGACGCCAGACCTGGGCTGTACACAGCTCTGCCTTTCCTGGGGCTGACATCGGAGCAGAGCAACTGGGCTGTTGTGTGTTCGCTGTGCTGAAGATCCCACCCTCCTGAGAGCAAAATGTAGCTGGAATAGGAGACAGCTTGATTGTAAATCGTTTATATGTGAACATTTGTGTCAGTGTGGAAAGCAGAGTGACATTAAGCATGTGCTATGGCTGGTAAATTTATTTGCTTAGCATGCCGTTTAGGAGAGGCTGAAGAAGGAAAGCACAATGTAAAAACATGCTCTGCATCTTGCTGCTCTCCTAGTCTACCTTCATCCACCAAGTCTGCAGCTGTCTTATGTGTCTGGTGCTCTCATCTGGTGAAGCTCTACTTTGATTGGGCATTTGTCTGTAACTGCATACAGAGTTCAGTTTGTTTTCTCACGCTATACTTCTGCAATCACTGTGTTGGTTGGATGATGGGAGAATGATGGAAGCACTGGGTGTATTATTCTTAAGATGGACACTCATTCCAGTAGCCTGACTGAATTAACAAATTTGGCCTGCTGTTTATTTTACAAGTAGAGGAAACTGAGGTCTGCTTGTGAGCTGGATTCCTGTCCCTGTGCCTCCATTCCCGTATCAGTAATACAAATGACACTTCTCTCTTCTGAGGCAGACTGATGGCAGGGCTAGTACAAGAAATGAGGTATTACTGCTGCACTTCCTGGGTGACAGCTGCTCGGCTGCACTCAAGGAAAGGAGCAACCTGTAGCTAAAGTTACTGAGCTCCTGAGTGTGTGGTAGTGCAGGAATGGCTATCTCAATAAACCTGGAGATAAAGTGATGAGACAGCACTGCCACAGGTATAGCTGCCATCTTACTGCTGTCACATGATCATGGAAGCACACGTGTTCTTTCTTCATGCTCTGTACAAACTTGTGTCCTGAGGTATTTGTTGGCTGGGTATTTAGAACTGCTCATTCCCCTGTCCAAATGCTAGCTTTGTGTTTCTGACTGAAGTTGTAGATCTCGTAGTCTTTTACTTTGTCTTTAAATAACAGTACTGTGCTCTGCCTTGTGGGTGTGCCTTTGGGGTAGTCCTCCATGATAGCTATCCACAGCAGTGCTGTTGGTTTCCCTTGGCCCTGAATACCCTACTATTTAAAGTTATTTTAATGAGAGCACTTTCTATGCCTTAGTCTAGGCAAGCAAATTTGTTTTGTCTCTGTAGGGATGTACTTTTATTTGTCCATGCTAAGCTCCAAATGCCTCTGAAGCGTGCAAGAATCTGAGTGGAGGGCTGCCTGGGAGGGAAGAAGCCAGCTGCACCTTGGGGAGGGTTAAAGCTTGGGTATGGTGTGTGTCAGAGGTCTCTGCTGTGGTTTGCGTTGCGGCAGTTACTAAGCAATTTGTGCAGGCTGCTCCAGGAGAGCGTCAGCTCTTTGGTGCACCACTGGTTAGATCCAGGACTGCTTCCTCGGAAGGCTGCCTCCTGCCATCCTTCCCCTCTCCTCGTATTAACTCATTACCGCAGCAGGACTCCAGAGAAGCCAGCCTGCAACGCGAGGGAGGGCATGTGCCTGTGAGTGTGCTTGTGACTCTGAGGGGGAGATGCTGCTCTTTGAAGTGCTTCTATTGCTTTTTCTAATGGGCATCTGAACTGAGGCGGTGGTGACAGCTTGGAGAAAACTGCTGGAGAGGTGGCTGTGTCTCCGTAGGCAGACAGGGTGGCTGTGAGCACTGTTTGTCCCATTACTGAGCTGTGTATTCAGAGTGCTGCTGGCAGCAAAGGCTGCTATGGCTCACTGTCTCCAATGGCAGTAACCAGGGAAATATTTTTGAGTTAACTGGTCTCTGTTCAGGAGTGAGCAAGAAAACAGTCCTTCAGCTCCTGACCTGAGTGGTCCCTTGTAATGTAATTATATGGGTAGTCACTAAAGCGATTTTGCTGGATGCAATAGTTCAGAACTGAGCCAGTTACTAAGATTTTCTTAGATAACATTTCAGCTGTGAAAATGTCTGCTGGCAAACTCTGGGGAGGAAGGAATGAAGTCTGCTAGCCAGTCTGCCATATCTCTTGATTGTCTTAGCATTAAAGTATTATAGTGAATGTATTTGAGGTTTGCAGATTGCCACATGTGGTTTTTGTTATTCATGATAGATTTTAACAGTGTGAAAATGTGAAACTATCTGTTACTGAATTCTGTTCTGTGGAATTCGTGTTCCAGCAACCCAGTGTAGCTGTGAAGCATGGATTTTTGGGAAGATAATGAATAAACTTTTCTCTGGCAAGAATTAGAAACTATCAAGAAATGTTTACTGCTGAGGGGCTGGAGAAGGTGCTGGGTCATGCTGCTGTAAATCTAGATTCAGTCCTGGAAGGTGTTGCTGAGTTTAGACCTTGGCCTTGGGTGTCTTTTAATCAGGAAAGATTGTTTTGTAACAGAGCTGAATATAACACTTCCTATGTAATATCTCCACCTTCACCTTTGTGCTGCGTGACATCAAGTAACATCTGTCTCAAAGCAATTATTTTGCTGTGCTAATGATGTGGAATGGTGTTTCTTTTGTTGTTTGCTGTTTATGGATGGTACACGATTTTACAGCAATATTCTATCAAGGGTCTTCATAACAGGATAGGATATAAAGCCACCTAACCTGAACAGTGAGAGTGTATGCTTTTGTAATTCTGTGTATGTTTTCAAAGTTTAACTCTTCTGGCAGTCATTATTTGTACACACCAAAGAGCCAAACAAGAATAAAGAGATGTTTTTTCAGGAAGTGGTTACCTGGAAAATGCAGCAAAATCAGTTTCTTCTGTCAGGGAAGTCTATACCAAAATGTTTTAAAGTTGGCTCAGAAAGCTGAAATAAACCTCAGAGAGTGAATGGTAACAGCAGCAGCACTCCATATGATAGCAGCAGGGACTCATCCTCTTGGGGTGGTGACAGCCTGCCCACCTGTTTGACTCGAGTGAATAACTGAGTTTTAAAGTACAGGTTAGCCTGATTGAGAGCTGTCAGCTTCACTACTTCTGAGTCTTGGGATCCCCTCGGCTCAGGTTTTAATTCTGTGTCTGAACTTCCTGGCTGTTCTGCCATCTTAGAAAAAGACATATTTCAATGTACACGTTCTTGGAGTGCTGTTTCGTTCAGCATTTCCTCTAGTTTCAGCGCGGCTGCACGCAGACTTAACCTTGCCCTAAGCATGTGCCTGAGGGGTGCACTGAACTGGCAGCCACCAAGAAGCCTGGATCTAACGCCTCTGGTCTGGGGGGAAGTTCATGTCTGGGTCCAAAGTAACTTGGTTCGCTTGCATTTCCAGTGTAAGGAAGGAACATGCTGGACTCCTTGTGACTTGAAAGGCACTGCAAGCAAGTCCTCAAGAAGTTCTTGCAGTTCGCTAACAGTTGATGTGATCTGAGGGTAAACTAGAAATTTCCGTGTTGCATAATGGCAATGTTGACCTGCACATGAGTGGGAATTCTGATTCTCCGCTGTGCCTGCCTGCCTGCAGTGCTGCAGAGGGATAAGAGAACGGATGGGATTTCCTTTGTGTTGTCGGCTGGATTTTCAGTTCTTCCGAGTACAGCAAAAGATGTGTAGCACTTGTGGCCAACTCGTATCAGTAACTGATCCTGCTGCTTTTCTGTCTGGGCTAGAAAAATAAACAGACTTTATCAAAAGGTAAACAAAGGGCACAAATGTTGACGAAGGGAAATGAATAAACTTTTTAAAAAGAAACACAAACACAAAGCTTCTTTCTCTTGTGTAGTAACCTGGAATTGCTTTTTGGACTTGAGGAAAGCAGATGTTTTACTTAAGGACTTGCATGGGAAATTCTGGTCGGACAGAGTGTTTTCTAGTGCTTCAGACTGCCTGAACCTTCTTCAGTGGCGACATGCAAGCTTGCCTCTCTCCTTCGTGTATTTAATTCTTAAAACCTAACTTAGCTCTGCTATACACTTTGCGAACTGTGTGAGTTGTTGACCATGGCCAGAAGACACAGGAGTTGAGATTATTGGATCTGTAGGTTAGATAGTTAACAACTAACTTCTGAGCTCTGGATTTGTGATGCCTTTTGGTAATTTTAAAGAAGAATGAGAATGCCTAACATTGAGTGTCCTTTTCGTGCTCTTCAAATGAAATCTTTGGCCGTTTGCTTTACCCTGTCTGGCTCTTGTCCTCAACATCAGCAGTCTGACTTTTTTCCCCAGATCCGCAGTTTTGCTTGCAATGCTGCAAGGGTCATTCTTGACTGGACTTGCACAGCGTAAAAGTGGGCTGATGTACTCCAGCCATTTAGCAAATATTTTATTTCTCTCCCAGCTGTCTTCCTTCCCTACTTCTCCCACAGTGTAATATAAACGTGAACTAAGTATTAGACTGCCATTACGAAGAGATTCACCTTGCTCTGGAAATTTGTAACCCATTAATGCAAAATTAGTGACTTCAGATGGGGGAATTGAAGCAAGCCCCTCCCTCCTTGTCAAGAGAAGGCCAAGCAGTTGTAATGTTCAGTCACTAAATAACAAAGAAGCCCCAGTGCCCTGTTATGGCTCCTTGCCTTTGGTTGTCCTTCATGGAGCAAAAGGCACTGGTGTGTCAATCTGCTTGGCACAATCCAGTCTTTCACGCCAGCAGATCATCTTTCAAACACTGTTGGAAACCATCAGTTGCCATTAGCATATAAACTGGATTCTCTCTGCTAAGAGAGGAGCAAACAAGATTGTATTCATTGTAGCTTTAATCAGCTGTTGTTGGCATAGCTCTGAAGGCTGCAGTCTGTGTGCTGCGCTCCAGACCTGCTGCAGGAATGAATACAGCTGTGATGAGGAATAAAATAGGCAAGTGTGTGTGGAGGACTCTGAGTGAGGAATTATGAAGTGTAACTGAGTACTTTTCCTCTTAAGATTTGGGCAGTGCAATGCGAGCTGCCTTCCCTAGAGATGTGGGAGGGAGGAGTAGCAGTGTTGGGCAGATGGCTGTAGTGACCACTTTTTTTCCTTCCCACTTGGTAGAACGGCTTGGGAAACCGTGCAGGGCCTAATGCTTCTGCAGTGAAACTGGTCTCACGTGCAAAAACTGGAACAGTTTCTGCTAGGAGCTGAACATAGAGCAGTTTAAGAGGAGAACAAGGAGTACATGAACAGACTTGTTTCATTTTTTTCCTGTAGTATCACGTCCTTACTTACATTTTAATTGTCCTGGCAAGTTTAATTAGCTCAAGTAGTGAAGATCTGCATAGTATGTGTGAAGATTCAACTTCAGTGACCTGTGTATGGTACTGGCATTGTTTCACATAGTACTGTTCGATCAATTAAACTATTCTTCTTTAAATTTGAGAAGCTAAGCATGCCAGCCTCTTCAAATAGAGTTAATACCACACAGAAGCCAGGAAATGCTTGAATGAAGATGACCAAGCTAACTGTGCCAGCCATTTGGCTGGTGTGTGTGTTGATAAGATCTCCAGTTGCACAGCTGCACACGTCTTTGCCGGAGGACGGGACCGCTCTGGAGTGACGAGGGGTCGCCATATCTGCAGATATTAGCAAGGTGCAATGAACCAAGGAACGTCAAGCTCCCATGGCTTGTCAGCTTTCTTAAACTTTCTCACTGACTTTTGTGCCCTGTGTAGTGAATAAAAACATGCCCATAAGCTTTTCTGAAGCTATGAACCTGCAGCTGCTAGGCTGACATGCTGATGTCATGCTGGTAAAGTAGGGTTTTTTCAGCTGTGGTATATATCCCACAGGAAAAGAGCGTGTTGCTTTTGCCCAAATGGCCGAACTCCACATCTTGCATGTATGTGGCTTGCAGTACACAGGCCAGGAAGCCCACAGGGCATCCTGGGTTGAAGTCTAGCACTCAACATTAGGCAAAATGTCTTGGCTTTAAAACAAACTCAGACCTGTAGGATTGTTTTTGGTTGGATTTTAAGAAGTTTTTCCAGGCTTTTCTTCTAGTCAAAGATTAAAAACTTCCTTTATCAGCCCCAGGTAATCATACCTGGGCAGCTTAATCTAGTGGGTGGCAACCCTGTCCATGGAAGGGGGTTGGAACTAGATGGGCTCTAAGGTCCCTTTCAACCTAAGCCATTCTGTGGTTCTATAATATGTTTCCAAGGACTGGAACTTCTATTGCAAATTCTGTGCTGTCATGATGTTACAGAATCATCAGTATTGGACAGTATATACCTGAAGCACTGGTCTAGATGAAGATGCAAGAGGGCAGGTATTTCTTTGTGTTCTTGCTACAGGCATTTCTTACCTTGTGATGTGATTTGCCTTTGGGGCCCACAAGACACCTTCCTTTGTTGTTTCGGACTTCATTAACCTCCTGTTAGTTTTTTCTTCTGCTACATCTTCTTCTCCACTCATGTCAGTGAGTGAGCTATGCTATATTACTTGCATGTGCGACTCTCAGTCAGCAAATGTATTTTATACCACCTTTCTCATCATCTGAATGTCTCCTGCAGAGTGTGAGGTTTACAGAAAATCAGTCCCACGTGGCTCACTGGAGAATGTCTTGTCCAGACATGGAATTAGAAGAGACCTGTCTGGCACTCTGAAGTTCTTCTTTCCATTACTCCATTTTATCCTTACACCACAACATTCTCGTGGTAGAAAAGCATCTTTAGAAACCAGAAATGAGCTACTTTTAAAACAAGCTGCTGAAGCAGCAATATGAAGTGGGGTGGAGGGGTGGAATTCTGTTCTACTCAAGGCTGTTTGGTATCAATGATGCCTTCATATTGGCAAACATTAAGAGCAAACCCTTGCACTGACAGGCTGGCTTACCCTGAAGCAATGAGCAAGTCTGTGAGAGGCTAGAGATGGCAGCATGTTATCTAGTTCATTTTCCCTTTCTGTTGAGCCTCCTTGTGGCAGTTTCTACCACTGCAGAAACCTTTGCTCCATTTACGTGACTGGTGTGAGCTCAGCCATGGTCACCCCAACCTGAGCACACCTGTCTACCTGCTGGGCTTCACAGTTGTTGCGACATTATTGCATCTTTCAGACACTGAAATCAGCAGTGCTTTCTTCAGTGGGTGCTCCAGGGTATCTCAGTTCCGAGACTTCCTGTTCTGTTTACATATTTGAATTATTTTTATTCCTACTTCCATACTTTTGGTATTAGGTCTAAACACCTGTTTTCTCTTGTCCACCTCTGTCTTGCTGCCAACCCGTGGTTTGACAAGGACGTATCTATTACTACTGAAGTGATTCAGCAGTATTTCAAGAAGACTGTCTGAAGGATGCTAGGAGTCTTTCTCCAAAGATACGGAGATCCTTGTCAGTACCTGTTGAAAACTGCATATACTATAGGCCCTTATGTTATGGGGTCCTTGGATGTAGTATTTATCTGTCTCTACACAGGGCTGTCATTATACTCTTTTAAAGTGACTAATGGAGAAATTGGGCTTATTGTGTACTTGGCTTCCTAATAAGTAACCTTGTATATTTTATATGGCTTGGTTTTGCCTTTGCTTAGCTGCAAGCAAGTCCAGAATGGGATCTGTGAGGGAAACTGCATACTAAAGCAAAACAAAAAATGTAATGGATTACTGTTAATTTGTTTGCTTTGCCAGTTTCAGTTTCCTTAAAATGTGGAGTAGTCTTGTGACTATTGGCTGGTATCTCTGTGCTTCCACCATACAGATAATGAATTGTCTGTCTGGATCCTTCCTCCTTCCACCTGCTAGTTAAGCTGTTCAGACTGAGTTTAGCAAAGAGACAAGCTCTACAAAGCCAGGACTGGTTGTTGCTTCTGTCAGCATGGTGGCTAAAGGCCCAATTGTAATAGGTACTATTACTGTAATATAAACCTGGATCCTGCCAGTTAAGCTGGCATATATTCCCCAGTAAAGAAATGTTGCTGATTTAAACTGCAGTGAAGAGCAGGAATTAGCTGTTCTAGTTAGTGCCTGTTGCAGAAAGACATCACAGTAACTCAATGTGAGATTATAGTTGCTGGTCACTGTATAGATCACGCAATCTACACGTGCATAAATATTGTGATGGTTTTCCCCCAGCTGCTTATCAAGATATTTTTAACTTCTCAGTGTGTACTTTAAAAGAGCAGGCTTTGTTTTCATGACAAGAAAGCCTCACAGCCCTGATTTCCTCCTTTTACTGTGTACTTGCTTGTAGCGGAAAAAGCATCACGAAGGAAACTGTTCTGGGTTGGCTGCTTACACAAAGTCCTTAAGAAGAAACCGGGGAGTTTGGAAAGAAATGTGGTCCTGTGTCTGAAATAGACTTTAGTGTCTGAAAAACTGAAAAGCTGCTTTAATATGGGAGCCCAGATTCAGTAGATAAACATGGAACATGAATTAGAGAGGGGCAAGCTGTCACCTTGATTGAATCTGTGACAAGTTCTGGCAAATCTACTGGAGCTGGTTTATGAAAAGCTCTCAGAAATCGCTAGGCAATAGACAGAAGTAAGTAGGCTGAGGATGAGACCGTAAGTACCATAAACTTATCCATGTTGGTCATATCACATCTGCATGAATAGTCAAGCAAGGCTCTTTTCATTTGAGTATCGTCTTTGTTTTGCTGGGTTCTTGGAGGATGTGAAAGTTGTCATTAGGGTTTCATTAACTCATTGAAGATTTCTGTTTTCACTTGCACAGATGAAATCATGCAGCAGGAGATACGGCCGCTGGTTGCAGTGGATATAATAGAACAGCTACACAGACAATTTGCTATCTTGTCAGGTAAGAAGCTTCTCGTAATTACATTCTGGGATTCTCTTGGAAATGTGCTGGAATCAGTCATACTGACTGTCACTCTTCAGTTCTGCACAGCAGTCACAATAGCATTTTTATATTGCCAGTGAAAAGGGCTGTCATAATCAGACCCTTACAGTGCATGGAACTGATAAATGCCAGCTTTCTGAGTCTGTGTTTTTGAGACAAGTTAATTTTCTGTGCTTTCCACAATGGTAAGAAAATAAATAAACCTTTTTGTACATGAATTTACACAATGTCCAAGCATGCTGCCTGTGGGAAAAGTTTTGGTTTATCAGGGAGTTATTCATGTCCTTCCCCCTCTTCCTCATTTGCCTTTGTTTGAGCAATGATTCATTTCTATAGCGTAAGGTTCTGATCTTTTAAAGATTTGATTATTCCGTATTCCTTTGTTTGTTTGAAGCTTGCAATCACACAAAGTGATGCAGTTTCTGCCCCAAAGAAATAGTTGATATTGAAATATTTGCCAAATTATTTAACACACTTACTTTGGCTACTGCAGAAGAGAAATCCTTAACTGGGTCCTAAAATGCCTTCTTTATACTTTTTTAAATGCTGACTTCAGGGCCTCTGGCAACTTTTGTCTCTTTCTGCCTGTTCTGCAAAGAAGGAAACTGAGAATTTGCCTTCCTTCTTCCCCATAGACACACAGTAAATTTTCGTCAGTTTCCACAAAGCACTCAGATTGTCACAATAAGGTATTCTTGGACAGCCTGTTCCTCTCTAGTGGAAAGGAACACTGGGTACACAGTACGGAGTACACTGACATGGCTCTGCAGATGATCAACTCAGCAGGCCCAGTCCTTGCCGCATCTTGCATTGTTAAGTATGCTCCAAGCTGCTGACTGAAATCCAGGCCTTATGTTACATCAACAGACTTTTGAGTTGAATATCTAATTGCAACTCTATACATTCCACTTGAAAATTTGCAGGTAATGTATTTATATCAATTGAAAATGATTTCATAAACACAAATTGATTTTTTTTGCAGTCTTGAAACTTTTTCTCAAACTCCTTTATCAAAACAGAAAGCACAGCTGAGTATTTGCTATTCAGAGCACCGTGTTTAGCCAGTGTATCAAAATGCATGCAGTTATTTGCCATCACTTGACTCAGCACAGCACAACATTGCCCTCCCCGTGCTCTGCCTTAAGTCAACACAGCATTAGTAGCACACTGATGGTTTGGTTGTGGCTGAGCAATGAGTGCATGCCTGGGGCCACTAAGGAAGAGCCACCACCTTTATAGTTTATAGCATGGGGCTGGGAGCAGCTGCACTGCCAGCTGTGCCAGGCTGTGGGATGGCTGTAGAGGATAGTGAGTAACTTGGTATTATTGTGAAGTGCACAGATCCCACAACAAGGTCATAGAAGCAGTAGGTACTCAGGGAAAGCTGGGAGCACCTTCTGCTTTATGCTAGCTGCTTAGCTGCAAAAATGACTGAGTGGGAGTCAGGGAGAATTTCCTAATGTGGGGGCTGTTGTCAAATTTGAAACCAGTTATCACAAAGGACTTTGTCAGGAATGCTGTTCAAATCCCTTTTATTAGCGCTAAGCTGACTGCAAAATATTCTAAATACAAGGAAGGAAGCAGGGAGGTCTAATCATTGTTCAGCTCCTTTTTGGGCTCGATATGAGCTTCAGTCGATCCACAGCTGGGCTATTTTTCTGCTCTTTGTAAGCAAGAAAACACTTATCAACGGGTCTCTCTAGAATGCTCTGCTTGCTTTTACCACTCACCAAACACACAAAGCTGTTGAAACCAATATTGTTTTCAAGGCCTTTGATTTAATTGAGACTCAAGTGTCTGAAAATGTTTATATCAGTGTAAACAACATGGCATATTAGGAATTCAGTGCCTCATGTGCAGTGTCTGTCTGGTAAATATACAGAGGACTGCTTTTCTTAAACTCCATTAGCTTGCAACATTTGAGACCATTAATAAAAACTGAATCTGGCATGGAATGAGCAACTGGTGGAAAGAGCCTAACTAAACATGCCACAGAAATGCTAGGGGTAAACATGTATTAAAGAAAGAAAAAAGCCTTACGGACATATCATTTCAGCAGTGCCTGTGTTCTCACCTGCTATTTTAGCAAATCCAACTCTTCCTGTTTGATCTGCTTCTTTCATTCTTAGAAGAGATTAGAAGGAGGTTTAAATAAGACTGTTTAATCCTAGGGTACTTTGAGACTTTTGGAAATAATTTTCCAGAGATGGCAGGGCTGAGAGGCATACAAATTCATTAGGAATTTGTAATAAATAGTTCATCAGCATGCAAATATGTGTAACAGACACCAACAGTGAGTGGTCTTTCACGTTCCACCTACATAAATAATCTAAATAATCCTATTTGAAGATTTCTTAGGTTAACCTAAATTCTTATCTGTACAGTCCTGAAATAATACCCTGATAAGAAACGGCAGTATAGTTATGACTAAAGTTTGTTTAGAAATTAAGAAGTCTACAGCTAAATTTGGAAACCCGGGTACCCCTGCTGAAGTCTCTGGAATGCCTGTGGCAGCCCTTTGAAGGACATAACCTGCTCAGAAGCTTCTTTAGCCCAGTGTCGTATGGCTGGTGAGCACTGGTGGGCTGGGAAAAATGTAAGAACAGAAATATTCCTTTTTGTCCCTTTGCTGCAAACTGAGATTTAGGCAAAGGGCAGAAATAGATACACTTCTAGAAATGCATTTCTCTAAGGCTTACATGTTTTTTCCTGTAGCAAAATGAGATCGTGGTGTTTTGATTTGTTGGGTTTTTTTTCACCGAATGAAAACAAATCCGGGTGCTCTCCTGCCTCACTTACTAAATTAATTTACACATAATTACCTCATCTTCTTTTATTTTTTTTCTTCGTGTGACTGTTCTTTTTCCTCACAGCATGCTGCTTTTCATTAGGCACGAGCAACCACAAATATTTTGGTGCTTCAGTGTTTCCTTACATGGAGACCAAAAATCTCCTGATGCGTAGCTTATTTCCTGGTGTTCCATGCTGTCACACTGCAGCTCAGTAGCCACTCTCTGACAAAAACCCTCTGCTCTTTAGTCTCATCACAGTAGGCAGGAAGGCACTCCCTGATCGCTTGGGGACTGTTTTGGGCTGATGGATCGTGAGCTTTACTGAATAGTTTTATAAAAATGGTCTATTATGTTTTATAATACGTGGGGATATTACTTTGACTTAGTGGGCTGCAGCCACCAGAGAGCATCTAGATACTTCTGCCATGCATGCACATGCAGAGCTCAGTGATGTTAGCAATGCCAGTCTAGTTTGTGCCACAGCACAGCCTCTGGCACTGTTGAGCTCTCCTGTCAAGTCCTGTAGCCCTCAGATCCATCTGTCCAGTGATAATGAGAACCACTAGCTGACTTTTACAGAGTTATTTTCTAGCTGATGTTTTTGGTTAATATCAGCTTTTTCTTAACAGCTGGCAGATGAGGTCAGAGTTAATGAAATCGCGATATTCCTGTGCAGAAAAGCAAAAAAGAGAGTAGAACGATTTAAACCAAAGGCTCTTTGTTTTCCCTGGACATGACTCATTAGAAATACTTTCCTCAACTACTGCTGTGTAAAACTTCTCAGAAGAGGATCAGGCTGTCTTGTCGTCAAGGAGTTGATGGGAATTATGCAGCTAGCTAATAAATCTGATGTTTGATTATGTCCTCATCTAGTTATAATGAAAGTATTGGAAACTGACAGCCTTCTGCGTGTCCTGGTCCTTTAGCTACCAGACTAACACCTTGGTTAGTACTGTACTGTCCTTGCCAAGAAAAGGGAAACACTCCCAGGCCTTCTTCGCAGGACTGGTCATGTAAAAGGCTGTAGTGCAATGTGAAAAGGTCCTTAATCACATAGCTCTACTTCAGTCACCTCTTCCATCTGCTGACCTAGCCTTGCTTAGCTTCTGAGATCTAGTGAGAGTGCTGGCTCTTGTGGTAAAATTCCAGTTTTGAAACCACTGCTGCCTCTTTCCTGTCCCTGAAAACCGATCTCTCAATTATGGGATTACAGCTGTGACAACATAGGAGTGCTTTGCGCACATAAACAGCAATGTTTGTGTTACCGTAGCTGTTAAGGGTACTATATCACAGGGCTGGGTAGTACTAAGAAGTCATTCTTTTCCTGACCTAAACCAGTTTTTACTGAAGAATGGAGACCCTGTGGTAAAATACTCTTCCTGTCCTGCTAATAGGCTAATAACCCACTCTACTAACCTGCTCTTCTGAACTAATATCAACTTCCTTTTCATCTGCAGCTTCACAGCCTGTTCTTATCTCTAATCGCTCTGTCAAAGAGCCAAATCTGCCAGTTGCAGCAATAATGGATCATGTTGCTAAATCACGAATTTATTAGACAAGCTGTCATGAAATGTGTTAGCAGATATTCATTTGCTTTTTGTTCTGCTCCTCCTAAATCAATGCACTCCAGCGGATTGGTAACTGACTCTGAAGCCAGTTAATTTCCAGAGCCTGGAGGGCATTTGGCCATCTGCTTCCTGCTTGAACCGAGCTTTTTGGAAAACCTGGCCTGACCCTGTGAAAGGACCGTTTGGAGCTTGTCTGAAAATCTAAACCCAGGAAGTATGGTTCAACTTCAGTGAGAAATTCAGCATTCACAGCCCTTAATGGACACAGAGAAACAAAACAAAAGCTATTCCAGAGCATGGAAAAAGCAAACCTGACCTAGGCAGAGAAAATTCAGCCAAGACATGACTGAACCCTTCATCTATCTGACCACAAGATGAACTGTACTCAGCTCTGCTATGACTAAGGGAGCTTTCTGCATGTGGGCGAACAAAAGTAGTTTGCCTGCACGTCAGCAGAATTTGAAAGGAAACTTTGCAATATTAACTGATGAGTTGGTGTCTGTGGCAGGCTGGGGAGGTGCGCACTGCAGCCAGACTTTTGGAACTCTTCCTGCTGATAGCCTGAATTTTTTGGGGTTGTTTTTTTTTTTTTTTCATTTTGCTTTATTTTCCCAAGGGATTCAGAATACTTGGTAATATATGGTTAGAAATTACCAGTCTGGCTGTTAATGTTACAAAAAGAGCTTCTTGCTGTGGAATGGGACTTGAATATATCCCATAAGCGTCTAAACCATTCCAGGCTTGGTGCCTGGTTGGAAATCATAGGTGAAACAGAAATGGGGGTGCTTGACTTCCTAGGACCCCAACTGTGTCCAGGAATTTAGCCTGTAATTATAGCTGCTTGTTGCTTTTACATCTGTCATCCCAACATGCAACTCCAGCTGTGTGAGCTCTCAGAATGCAGCACTCACACCTCATTTGTCAATCACACCCTTCATACTGCTAAGAAAAAATTAAACTTTCTTTGCTGCCATGTCCTATTGTCCCTCATGCATATTCTTCCTCTAAAATGCTTCAGCTATTTTATTGCTGCAGCTGAATTCTGGCCTCACCTTCACTGTAATAGCTAACCAGGATGCACTGACACTTAGAAGGTCTGTTACTGTGTCCTGTGATTTATGAATTTGCCTTAAGAACTTGAAAAATATCTAATAGGAGCAACTGGGGCTCTGTGCTGTGTACCTGGGCCTTGGACTCCATGCCTTGCACTCCCTTGATTCAATTTACATGTCATCTCTCCTACTTTTTTCTTCCTTCCACACTCGCTGCGTACTTCTGTCCTGTGACCCAGGTTCTTCCTGTGCCTTTGCCCCTAAGCCACAAGAGAAGAGGAAAAACACTGAGCAAGCTGGGGAAGAAAATAAGGAAAGTGCTCAGGAAGAGGAGAGAAGGGATGCTGTCATTCTGAGTGACACACCAGATGGGAGGTCAAGATGATTGTAATCCTTTCCACTCCAGTCTTGCCTTTTTCTAGGCAGCTCTGCCTCCTGCTCATTCAGCTCCTGCTGATGTTGTCTGCTTCAAGGACAGGAATAGGAACCAGTGGCCTTTAATACAGTGAATTTGGATTGGATGTGAGGCAGGATTCTGACTATCTGCAGAGGTAGAGAGCAAAAAGAAGCTGAACATCATGAGGGAAATTGATGAACTGATGAGTGGCAGCATGTATTGTGCTTAGGAGATAGGTGAGTCTTTACTGGCAAAACTATGGGGCCAGCTCTGACAGCAGCCTGGATATAACTGTGAGCAGCAGCACCCGATGGGCAGCTGCCAGTGTCCTCAGGGCAGGGTCAGGAGTGAGCCTGGCATGAGTTCAGCCAAAGGATGGCCCTGAGCCTGCCCTCCCCTCCTGCCAGCTGAACCTCCAGCTCTGGTTGCTGCTGTTTGCAAGGGCGCCCTTCACTGTCACCAGCTCCTCTGTCCTTGGCCTGCAGCCAGCGTCTGGGGCTGCCAGGTGTTGGAGGAGGCTGAGTGCTCCAAGAGAGCTACAGGGTGGCATCTAACGGTGCCTGGAGGAGCTGCACATTGGCGAGGCAGAGGCCTGTGCATTGCCTGAAGACAGCTGCCGGGCCTAGCTGTGCTGATATCTCTTTTTTCAGTGTATCTTTATTTCTCCTCTGACTGCACCAAACTCAAGCTATTATAGCCTGCTCCTCCCATGCAGCACGTAAGCTAAGCTCATGCCTCACGTTGCTTTGGCTTTTTGTCAATCTCCATTGCTCCTGGCAGTCCTTGGCCCCCTTACTTTGTTGCACAGACGCTGCTGAATGGAGCGGACGTGCCCTGGCTGGCCGTAGTGTAACTCTACTCAGCTTTGTGCTGCGTTCATGTCTCATTCCGCTCAGTGCTTCTTTTCAGTCTCGCTCCTTCTGCCTTTACCTTCTACTTCAAATGCTTTTTTCTTGTTTTGAGAGGAGTTTTTCTTTTGCCCTTCAGTGGACCTGTTGGAGCCTGTTCTATCCTTGGCTGCCTTAGTAATGAATTGTAAAATTTTCTGGTCAGCAATTAGGGTTTTTTTTTCCCCACGAGTGATGCGTCGAAGCATGGATTTCAGACGAAGTCCTGGCAGGAACAATGACTCTATACAGAGTCTTCCGACCAAATTCTGTGTGCTCAATCCTGATGGCTGTGGAACTCACTGAAGACTGTCCCTGCTGGTTTGTGGTTTGTGTCCCCTGCTGAAGCATTGAAAAGCCAGCAGCAGTATCTCAGGGATGGGAAGAAATCTCTTGACAACTCCCTGGAACACAAGAGTTGTGATGGCTCAGGGAAAAAGAAGGGGCTGCAGCTTGCCAGTTCACATTCTGCAGAAATTTGCATACTGCAGCAATCTTGGTTTGGTGTCAAGGAAAAAAAAAATGGCACAGAACTCTTCTCATCAAGAAGAGAGCATTTTAAATACCCTTAATGTATAGGTAGCTTCTACTCCGTATATATAACTGGATATGAATTGTTTTCCCTACTAATGCTCCAGATTTAGATGTGTGAGTGACCTGTTCCTAATATTGGCGTTATGACTTGCCACCCAACACTTCGGGCATTCCTGCTTTTTCTCTCTCATAGTATTTAAGAATTTTCCATGACAAATCTCACTCCAACTTCACTCTGATTTGGCAGTATGACAGGAACTGAGAGCTTCCTATCTTTATTTGACATACAGCTGTATTAAAGAACTTCTTGAGCATTCTTCTGTTTTAGTTGTAGCAGTAGGCAATACCTTATCTTCAGGGAATGAGATGGGGGCCCAAGAGCTGTTAAGGTTGTGTTGCCCTGTCAGAGATGAGATGCTGCAGCCTTTTAGTCAAATGCTCAGGCAGCCTTCAGTCTGTTTACACCCATTTTGCAGATGGTTTATTATAGGAGAAGACCCTGTGACAAAAATACATGCCCACATACTTAGTATGCCTCATCAGCCTGCCTTATCTAATTCAGCAAAAAGAGGCTAGAGGAACTCAGAAGTGAATGTGGGTGTAAGAGAACAAGAAGATAAAAGGGACATAAAAGACATTTGAATCAGAATCGTTTGAGTTGGAAAGAACCTTTAAAGGCCGTATAGTTCAGCTCCTCTGCAATGAACAGGGACACCTACAGCTTCACCAGGTGCTCGGAGCCCCATCCAGCCTGACCGTGAGCGTCTCCAGGGATGGAGCACCACCACCTCTCTGGCAGCGTCATAAGTGCCAGGTGAAACTTGTAGTTTATACAGATTGTGAATATGACTGCAGGTAAACAAAACTATCAGGTGCTTGAAAGAGAGAATCTAGGGGAACACTTACTTTGTACTCCAGATTCAAGTGCTTCTGCTTTAGCCTTGGATATTACAAGTTATTACATTTCCACGTTTTAAGAGAATATTCACATTTCTGAAATACATGAGTAGCAAAACGTGGTGCCCAGGAACCATGTATTAAATGCCATGGAGTGCACTGAACTCTGCAAGAAGAGTCAGAGCAGCCAGGCATCCTGCTTAATATTTCTGGTTTTTTCTGTTTGTGCCCAGGAGGTGTCAGTAAGTATCTGTAAAAAACCTGACTGGGTGCTGGCTGCAGGTCCTGATCTCTTGGCTGCTGCAAACCGTCTGACTTAGGGGAAACTCGACTAATTTTTCCCTGACAGTGTATTCTGCATCAACACTGAGTGCAGATCATGCAGCATGTGTGCCTTGAGGCCGATGAGTAAAGCATCAGCATTTGCCCCGTCCCAGATCAATGTGGAGACCGTGGCTCTGTACAGAATATGAAATCAGTTCAGTGCAGTGTGAGTTTTTTCCCGGCATGTTGGCTGAATGCCATTTGAACTGCTGTAGGCCTGTTTTCTCCCTAGCAGGGTGAGTTTGTTGGGTGATTTAACATAACTGAATCATTTTCAGTTGTAACTGAAGTAATATTTGGCTTCCAGAGACAAAAAGGGTGTCAAAAAGCAGTGTTCTGACAAGGTAACACTTCACAAGAACTCAAGGAGGAAAAGAGTTTCCTTGTTCAGAATTTTAGGGAGATTTTCTCAGACTGAATGAGAAAAGCTGTTTTAATAATAAAGGAAGAAGTTGGTTTGGCTGCCCAACAGGGGCAGAATTGAGCTAGTTCTATTAAATGAACAGGAGCAGGATCCATAACTAATATAAAGCTGTGGAGCATTGCGGAGGATCCACTTTCTTTTTCCCAGAGTCTGTGGGAAAAAAAAAGTATAGATTAATGAGTTGAAGGTAGAGACTTGTTGTAGGCAGTGTAGTGGGGGAGGATGGAGAGTGTTCATAGCAGCTATTAAATAAAACAGAGTTTCTGCACATATTTCATCCAAACATTCTGTCCCTCAGCATCCCAGCTCTCCATGGGTGGATGACAAAGAATCCAGTTGAGTGGGAGGGTTGGGCAGAGGCAGGATCAGGACTAGTAAGGGACTCTACATGGAAAGAGCGGGGAATCAGTGGAGCGTATCTTTGCAGTGGCCACCAGACAGAAGCAGGAAAGCTGGTTTGTGGCATCAGCTGTGGTTACCAAAAGGGAAAAGCAGTGGTCTGTGGAAGCAGACTTGGGGGATTTGGAGGGTCCTCTAAAGCAATGAGGGTTCGTATTTTTTCCATGAGGTTCTGCTTCCTCCTTATGCTCCTAATGGGGTAATGTAGTGAATATCTTCCTTGAGAAAGGTTACTTATTTTTGTGTCCGTTTCACAGCTTGTCCTTAGCTAAAGGGAAACCCAAAGCATGGCCTTTCTTTGGGCAAAACTACTGTGAGTGATGAATGACTAGGAAAGCTCTGTGCTGCAGGTCTGAGCTCATTGTTGAGTTTGTAGAAAAGGCTTTGGCCAGCTGAAAAACAGAAAGGCTTATTCAGAGATGGCGGCGAATGGAAAAAGACTCAGTGAAAAGCAATGTTATGTCCTTAATGCCGTGTCTGAGTAGCATAAGACACTTGTTTGAAATATACGTATATATATATGTTTATTTGTACTCCCTTATGTGCTACTCCCTCGTTTGTCTATGCTATGCTCCAAGTCCAGGCTGGTGAGAAAAGTCCTGTTAACTCTGCTGTGGCACAAGTGATGCCCAGGTTTGATATCAGAATCAAATTAGGATTGGTCCTGTAAGTAAACAGGCTTTATGCTGTGTCCTACAGCATCTCCTATTGCTGAGCTTTGGGTCAGGAGAACTCTAAACCTGCTCTATTACAAAGCATTCAACTCCACGGTTACCTGTCTCTAATGGTGTTTGAATACAGATGTTTGGATCAGGAAGTCTTTCAGGCAGGAGCATTCTTGACTTTGCTGCCTATGACCTTCATGTCATATATAATGAAGACTGATGTAAAGAAACAAGGAAGGAAAGTAATTCTCATTAAACATTCTCCACACTTTGAGCATGTTTGTATCGAAAAACAACCTAAGACTAGATTGATTTTCAGCCTGTGTCATAAGTTATATGAGTATATTCAATGCCTGTTTGCTCTCTCACTTTGTTTCCTTCAGTGTCTAGAAGGTGTCTAAGAATGTTGTACAAATATATAGGGAAGTGTTGTAATGTTATCACAAGAAATTACTTGGAAATAGAAAAAAAATAATAGAAGAAAATACGTAATCAAATTATGCAGAACATTCATGGAAAAGCTGGATTTGAGGTTAGAATCTCAGCTGGTGTAAAATTAGGGTAATAAAGCTATGGTGAGTTGTAGTACCAAGTAGGAAGGTCATGGAATTATAGAAGGTTTGAGTTGGAGGGGACCTAAAAGATGATCTAGTTCCAACCCCTCTGCCATGGGCAGGGACACCTTCCATCAGATCAGGTTGCTCAAAGCCTCATCTGGCCTGGCCTTAAACACTTCCAGATGATCATTAGAGCTCCTTTATCTCATGTATGCAGCATCTGGATGTTTTTTAGTGAGAGATGTTTACTGACCAGTCTGTCCCAAGGTATGAAGTTGCTCTCTAATCTATTTACAATCTTCCTTTCGCAGGAGGAAGAGGGAAGGATGGAGCACCAATTATTACCTTCCCAGAGTTTGCAGGATTCAGTGAAATACCCGACGAGGATTTTCTGAATGTGGTCACGTACCTAACCAGCATTCCCAGGTAAGGCTAAGCATAAATGCCTGTTTATTTCCAAGAGATCTTTGCTTCTTCAGTGGCTCACTTCTTTTAGTGGTGCTACCAGTATGTACCAGCAATTCTGCGTCCATCCAGCCAGTATGATACAAAAGTATTGTGTGCAAAAAGCCCCAGGAAACACTTACAACATTTGCATGGGAAAGAAATCTTCACGCAAAACAGATTTTCTGTTCAGGGTTTTAACTGGATGAGAGGGATGCAAAGATCTGAAAGGTAGCCTTAAAAGTAGCAGATCAAAAGGGGGCTATTTGAGATAACTCTTGGGGACACAAAATGTAACAAGTGAAGGGTTGTGTTTGGAAAGAGCTAAGCTTACATAGGTCCTGTTAGTGTTTGTTCTGAGTGTATCTGTGTGAGGAGAGTGGAGAGTCTTCGTTCAAGCAACAGGCCTTATGGAAAGGCAAAGTTATATAATGTTAACCTATCTCATGTCTCTGCCCTTCAAGCAAGAGGAGATTTCTTGACACCACCCAAGGAATATGCACAAGCTCTGACTGGGCAGGCTAGCTTTGCTTGAACAATTATTAATACTCAATGTTGGTGAAAATGCATTTGGTGAGAATCCCTCTCCCTCTACCCCAACAAAGGAAGTGCAAAGTTTTGGTTTTTGTATAAACATACAGTTTGTTTCATGACAGCCTACAAGCCAGGGCTTGGAATTGCATATAGGATACATAGGCAGATGAGCGAAGTTAGAGCATGGTGTCTGTGCTGTTAAGCTTACCAAATGTCATCCAGGCAGGGCTCCAGAAGCTGGGAAGTCTCGTTAGGAATGAGAATCTGTGACCTTGTCGTTGGCTGGCTTAGGGACATGTCAAACAAGCTGAGGGCTGTGTGTGGGTTGTGTTCTCGGGAGCAGACACATTGAAAGCCTTATCATATTGAAAGAATGAAAAACAGTAGAGATACTCCTCTCATGGAACAACTATCAGCGAGTCACTGGAGCAAGGTGGGAATGAGAGGTGGGTGCCTTGTTGACAGGGTTCTAGCAGCACCTTGTGCTTTCTGGTGCTTTGTTTACTGGGAGACTGCTCTACTAGGATGTTTTCTTTGCTGTTTGCCTGCAGCTGTGCAAGTGATGTAAAACAAACTCAGTTCTACTACTATGAGGAAACAGGCTAAGGCATGGCTGCTGAATTACTTTTTGTTTATCTAAAAAGAGAGCTTAATATTTTTTCAGTCCCCTGATCCTGTCTCTGGACCATGGCTGTTTGTGCTAGTTAGAAGCACAGCAGGGATTTATTATTTCCTGTGGTCTCATGTATAAAGGTGCTTAGAGGATGATGAGGGGAAAACGTGCCTCCTTCAACTTTAGGTAAGAAGTTTTCCAGCTCCACCTACATGTATTCCTCATGTTTAGCTGCCAAAGCAAGCTGAGAGAAACCACACGCTGTGAGTTTAACAGCTTCATTGTTTCACTGAACTCTGTAGGTCCTTTGTTCTACCAGGAGAAACCCTTTTATTACTTCATTAGCTTTATAATTGGATAACCGGCTTCAGGGGTTAATAGAGCAGCAATAGTAGCTAGTTTGCTGATTGTTTGTATTTGATATGCTAGGGTGATTCCCAGTAATGTCATATGTTGGAGAAGTAGCGCATTACATTGTCAGCCTGATGGACAGAAATACTTCATGCTTCCTCAGCCACTTCACCTGGTGAGCACTGGAGCAGTGAGCAATGAATGAATGAATTCTTAAGACTTAATAGGTCACGAGAACTGCAATACACCATTTTTAGAGATGATAAGGTATGCATAGGTAGTATCTTACACTACAGACAAGCTCACAAGAACTTGTGTTGAGTGACTATCAGTTTGATTTAAATTACCTGTTCAAAGTCAATGACAGGCTGGAATGTGAACCTACATTTTCTGCGTAACAGCACGTTGATTTGACTCCTAGATTCAATCAGAGATCACACCATCAGGATACAAGTTATCCAAGGAGTTTTCTAGTATTTGTTGTAGTGCTTTTAGAAAGATTGACTGTACATTTCTTGATTTTCTATTTGAAACTTGTCACCTTTTGTGTAGAATTAAGGGATGAAGGTATTAATTTAGAAGAGGAAGAACCTGAGTGGCAAGCTTTGGTTGTATGATTTATAGCATAGTTATATGAAGTAAAATCTGCATGTACATCAATAGTGAACCTGTTTGGGTGCAGCAGAGCTTTGTTAATCTGCAGTTGGTTGATCCACACACAGAGAGTGAGTCCTTCCTTCATCTTAGGGACTACATTTGTTACTTTATTCCGTGCTACTGTATGATGTGTACTATCACAGCTTTCTGGTACATATTTTCTTCCTGCTAGTAGTTCACATTTTGTTTTATTCTTAGGGAGGATGTTTAAGTATCAAATGACAGGATAAAGATTAGAGAACAGTGTCAAACTCTAGAAGAGTTACAGAGGGTATGGTCATGAGTCAGGTAGGGTGAAGCATCATTTGAAAAGCAGTTCCCCTAGTTTAGGATAGAAAATAGTTACATGTTCATAGCTCAATGAGCCAGAGAAATTAGTGTAATTTTCCAGACAACTGTAGAGAGAACATCTGTCTTTTGTAGTGCCTGTATCTCTGTATCCTGCAGAATAAGATTTATTGTTCAGATAAGGTCGATGGTCACAAATGGCATCATTCAGTGAGTTAGTAACTTTCTAAGTCTCTCTGGAATGGCTGGTCTTCAAAGTCCATATGACAAAACATTAAAAAGATAAAGGTGGATAACAAGTGTTGTTATTTGGATGCACAGGCATTATCTTCTCTTCGAAGCTGCTGAGTAAATTTGCTTTTTCAGCCGTGGCATAGTGCAGTATTTTGGGGTGGGCTGTATGCAAACATAGCATTTCTAGGCTTTAAAATATGAACTGCTTTCAAGGATGGCAGATCAGCCCAGTGAGACTTTTGTAATCTTATTAATTTTCCCTCTACTTCAAGACCTGGTCACAAGAGTACCCCACAAAAGGGGCCTATGCACACACATTGGATAGTATGGTATATGCAAATACACGTCTCTATACAATGGATGCTTACAGTAGATATCTGTAGAAGGCCCTTTTTTGCTCACTTTACTCCACAGCCAGGACTCCATTCCCTTCCAACTGAAGCAGTCTGCTTTGATAAACAGGTGCCCTCCTCTCATTCCCAAGAGGTCAGGAAATTCAGCACCTTTGGGCCTCCTCAAATCAGTGTACAAGGGCTAATCTGAATTCAAAGCTGGGGATGGAGCAGCTTAGTTGATTACACACATTTCATTCAGGGAAAGGGACTTTACTTGCTAGCCATGTATTACAGTACTGACACTGAGAAATCATTGACAGTGTCTGTGTTTTTAGGCAAATTGCCTTTCTCACAGTGCATGAATGAGGCCTCAGCTGTACATCAGCTTGCACTGATGCTGCCATTTTGGCAAGGCTCCGTCCCACGGCCGCTTGCTTATGTGCATCCCTTAGTGCTAAATGACATTCAGACCTTGCTATGGCCTTTCTTTTTGGTGTGCTGACTGAAACAAGATCACTTGCTGACACTCTCTGTTTCCCTGGCTAAACTTAGGCCTTAAATCAGCCCTGTCTAGTCCAAAAAAAAAAAAAAAAAGAGAGAGAGAGAGAGACCTAGAAATACCACTGGCCTAGCTCAGTGAAGATGGTTGATACCATCCTGAACATCAAGATGAAATGCAGGGAATAGCACTGCAGAAGGCTGAGGCCTCGCTGTGTGCCAGGTTTACAGCCCCATTTTCAGTTTTTTTGTGTCCAGAGGTACATCTCTTGTCAGGACCTTCTTCGTGTTGCATCAGCCACCTGTAGCAATTGGGATTTACAACGTACAGTCTGCTAGAATGATGCTGGGTGATGTAGACATCCCCTCACATTTCTTCTGTGATCTGCTCTCCTTTAGATCGTGTGATCTTTATAATTTGCACACGAGTTATAGTTCTGCTTTCCTTTGATCTTTCCTTGTATTTAAATCCAAGAATAAATCCAGTACATCAGTATCTATTTCACCTTCTATTTCCTCGGCCTGTCTCTTTAACTGACCTGCAGTGCTGTGTGATTCGCAGTGGCAACTGGTGAGCAGTGCTTCTATTCCCATATGTTCGTTATTCCCAGCCCTCCCCCATGACTTTCTCGCCAAGCCTCATTTCATGAGAAAATTCCTTTCCTGCTTCTCTTGTATTTTCTTGCCTGTATCTATATTTCATAAGCTCTTATTGCTGTTATCTATGAAGCTAATTTTTGTTATTGTAACTGATGCCTGGATGCTTTTGTGCTGTTACAAATCCCTGTGGCAGAAAAACATTCAAAAAAATGAACTGCTACATCATGGAAGGGTACTTGGGGAAAGACAGACGTCTCTCTTGTAAGCGATTTATTCTCTGCATGTTCGAGGGACTGTTAAAAATGAATCTTAAGAGTTAGTTCTGAGACACAGAGGCAAGTTTTACTTGGCACAAATACTTCTGTGTTTGTTTAAATCACAGTTGTTGCCTTTGGCAGATGCTGTCTTGTCAGTTACTTCCTTTGCAGTTTGCTTACCAAGGTGTGATTGTAAGGGTCTGATTCTGAATTCTTCTGGGCCTGCAACCCTCTGTGTGCGAACATTCCTTTTAGAAAGCCCTTAGCCAGTCTCTCAAACCAGGCAGATGGGCAAAACAGGGCAATTTCCATGTGCAGGCAGCTTGTGTGAATTGGTGCTTATGGACAGAGTTACTCGTGGCTTAGCTACGTACTGAATTTTACAAACAGCTTTTCCTTGTATTTATTAATATGCTATTAGCTGAATATTATTTTTCTTTAGACCAACATCAGCATTTTGTTATCTTCAGCTAAATATGCCTATTTTGTTCGTCATTTGCTGTATATCGTTGGCTTTAATGGAATTACCTCAGATTTGAGCCTGGCTCATATATCCAATTATTGTCTGAGAGATATTCAGCAGCTGCAAATTGATTCTGTGTGTCTGAGCTGTGAAGACATAATTAGATGCTGATTACAGTAATACATTCTCTTTTACTTTAAAGTAGAGGTCATATTTTGGTGATCCATTTGGTTCATTTGAAATTGTCCTCTTCCATTCCTGTTTTCCTCACTCTGACATGGTCCTCAAAGTCTGGCGTGGCTGTCAAACATATAAAAAGGCCAGCGAAGGGTAAAGTTTATCCCCTCCCTCTTTGTTTCTGTCTGAGGCTTCTGACTTTCAACTTCATAAAGAATTTGCTAATTTTTTGAGTTACAACCAAAATTCCTGAGATGTTATCTACGAGGCAGCAACATCAGTGGTCAAGGCAGAGGGAAAACACCGGAGCTCCTACAAGTCCGCATTAGAAGGATGGGAAGCCTGTCCACAGAGGTGCTGCCTGGTGAGCTGGGAGTGAGGGTGATTTGCCCAGGCCTTTCATGCCCTCCGGATGTCCAAAGCAATTTTTGGTCTCAATCAGCAGTTTGTTAAAAACAATGCAATTTTTTAAGTAGCTTTGGAAACTCCCAGGCTGTGACTGGCTTCTCACACCCATTCTGTAATAATCTGCAATACACAACATTTCTCTGGTGCCACGTTCTGAATCTTTTTTTTTGTCTAAAAATCTAAAGCAAGCACATATATATGCACTGTGCTTTTCTTCCTTTTTTTTTCCTTTAGAACACCAATTTGTCTATTGAAGAATATTTGTATATATAAAAAGGAATAAACTGGTCAATTATCATCTCTGCTTTAGAGGCACTTCTGCAGCTACATTTTCCGTCCTCTGTGTAAAGAGCTGCATATTTCACTGCTTAAGATGAAAGGTCATCTATTGTCTTTGAATTTTATAGTTCCCAGAGGAATTCTGTAAAAAAAACATCAGTGTGAACTTCAGCCAGTGCTCGTAGTGCCGGTAAGAACCACTGGGAGCGCTTGCATGGCATCCCAGACTTGCACAAACTTTTGCTTCTTGGCTGCTGATTTTGATCCTGCAGAGCTGCAGCAGAAGCTCTGTTGGTATTGTTGATGCTCTTCAGTGGATTATTGACATGAGTTCGCACAAAATAACCCAATAAAATGGTGTTCCTGGTATGTAGCTTGTATGTATGATGGAAAAGGGATAAAGGAATTGCTTTATACAACTGATCTTGACCTTACTCCGTAATTAGATATTTAATTGTAGCGTGTCTTCTGAGAACAGCAACACTTACACCCTTTGCCTGCCTCTCTCTTGTATAGAGATGATTGTTATAAGGAAGTTCCTGGACATTTTTCTCAGTGTTTTTGTAGGTTCCCAGGATTTCTCTCCAACTCTGAGAACTGTTGGAAAGCAGGGAGGAGCACCCCTGAAGCCAGCACACCAGAGTGGGATTTCTGAGAGAGCGGGAAGGGGATATTTCTGAGGTTTACACACATGGGATGGAGCATCAAATCAGTGCCCCACAGAGCCTCCTTGAAAAGTCCTGAGAAGGAGCAGTAGCTTATTTTAGCCAGTGCATTAAAGTGATACTTGCAACCCTAGAACCAGCCTGTAGGTGGGTGAGATATAGAACTTTAAATCCTGCTTTGTCCACCAAAACACCTGGGTCATTGTGTGCTAAGGCAAGGTGGTGACTGGGGGGATATACTGACACCATGCAGCTGAGTGCCTCTGTCAGCTGTCGGCATACTTGGAGAATGAAGGCTGAAGTGGGATGTCTAATAAATTAATTTGCAGAGAAAGCAAGATCTAAGATTTTTGCCTTCAGTATAGCACAGTGTAATTTGTGATCCTGAACTATTCTTATCATTTAGACTTGGCAGCAAAGTAGATAGCAGCTGAGAGATTTAGCGAATAAAATATTCCTGTTATGTGTAAGCTGCTAGCCTGACGCTGGGAAGAGAAAATTTGCTGGCTTCTGTGTTCATGTGAATTCCTGCCGAATATTCTCTCCACTGTGCACTGCATTTTGATAATGGACTTGGAGGATGATCCAACAGACGCTGAATCTTACTGCAGTGCATTTCATTGGAATGGGAGTATCTTCATGTAACCTAGCATATTTATTTCTTCTGTTGTGCAGTCTGGAGGCTGCCAGCATTGGATTCATCATCATCATAGACAGACGACGAGACAAATGGAGCGCAGTCAAGGCGTCCCTGACACGGATAGCAGTAAGTGCCTGTCTTTGTTATTTATCTTCTAGAAATTCGGATTATCTGCTGAACCTTCAGGACAGGATAAAGTCCCATGTGCTCATTTTTAGTTCCTTTTTTTTTGGCTGTGAATGCAGATTCTCTCCAGCCCCGAAGCTCCTGAGTTTTAAATAGGAGAGGGAGGAAGCTGCAGTAACAGAAAACGTGGCCTTATTTACTGCTGAATTAGTACAAATTCCATATGTGCTGCATTGACTGCAGTATGACTTCTAGTAATTTGAAGCTGTTTCCAGAAGAGTCTAACAGAGGAGCCCTTCTGTGCATTGTGAGGAGTGACCATGCGGCCTGCTTGTGAAGGAAGCAGATCCCAGTAAATTTGTGTCTGTGTGGTAGTAAGTGATCTGTTAGAAACTATCAATAGCTCATTTGTGAAAGTAAGTTAAGACACTGTTTTTCGGTATTAATAAAAGCAGCTGTTCTATAACATCTATTATCTGGAACATGTACTGTGTGAGGTGCAAGTGCTTAGACACAGAGAATGAAGAGATGACCATTCTTTTTTAGCTGCCCTCTTCTTGTTTTTTTTTATGCTTGATGAGCTCAGAGGAGGAGTGTGTGGGAGATGTAGGCTAGATGTTGAAGGCAGGGCCGTGTCTGATGAATGTGTTGAGTGCCTGTGTGTGGGAGAAACATGTGAGGTTAGAAATATTAAAAATCCTCTTCAGAGTGAGTAGACAGGTCAGTCTGGGGAATTCATTTGTGCCACCTGTTTCTTTCACCAAGTCCAATGAGGGCAGCCATTTTTATAAGTAGTCAATTTTACCCTCTACTGGCTGAACCAAAAAATTAAAAGGCAACCCATGGTGTGGCAGTGCAAAGGGGGCTCGGTGCGCTTCATATATGGGTGCACCAGTGAAGAAACTTCAGTGCTAAATCCCTACCAGAAATCTATATACGACTGAGCAGTAAAATCCCCAGGCCAGTGTTTCTGTTGGCTGATGTTGGACATGTGCTGAATGGACCAGTTGATATCATCAGCAGCTGGACTGGCCAAGATTCAGTATGTCCTCCCCACTTTACTCCCTTAGGAAACACTTGGCTGAAAATTCCCTTGGCCTTTCTTCAAGGCAGAGATTTGCTTTCTAATAATTTTATGTTTCTTGCAGGGAGCATTTCCAGGAAACCTACAGCTGGTTTTTGTCCTGCGTCCCTCACGCTTTATCCAAAGGGCAATCGCTGACATTGGCATTAAACTCTATCGAGATGACTTTAAAATGAAGGTACCGGTAAGCATGGATTTTTTTGGTCCATGTGTTTGCCTTACTCCACATCTGCAGTTCTTAGATGTCAGCAATTTCTCATAACCGAATAATTATAATTTGATTGCAAGTGGCAACTGGGGACTGTGATCTTGGGTCTGTGTGGTATAGACAAAGTCAATAAAGCCTAAACTGAAACCTGAATGACATCAACAAGCTTTGAGAGGCATGTAGACACATTTACAGCTAGCTCCATTACCTGGATCAGATAAGTTGTTTTTTGTTTAATTTCAGTGGTTGAAACATACTGGGAAAGGGCAGAATCTGTTTGTATGTATAGTAATAGTTTCTTTAAATTGTGTCTGTGGAATTTTCTACTATCAGTTGCAGGAATGCCAAAGAGTAAATTACCAGTGGATGCTTCACAGGATTATAATGGATGTGTTCCCATATGAAACATCAGTCTAGCTATAAAATGTGACTCAGTTTACACAGTGACATCTTAACTCAGCAGAGCTGCTCCCCTGATGCAGACAAAGGTAGATCTGCTCAATCCAGTGGCAAACATAGATTAGCACTTCAGAGCAGTGTAAGCCTGGGGCAATTTCTGCACTATGGACTGTTGATAATCTTATAGTGCCCTGTTAAGTGCCTGATGGTATTGCTCATTTTTAGTGCTTTTATGATCTCTACCCCTTCAAGATTAAGAATATGATTTTTATTACTTTTAATATGCTGCAGGTTGATGAGGATGTGATTTAAAGCAGGCTATAAATCCTGAAAGAGTTTAAGTTTGACATTATTCTATGAGAGCTCTTTTTGGAGTTGTTCCTAGCTGTGTGTTTGCCTGTGGTTTTAAAGTGTTTCATAAATAAACTTGAATGATGATTGTTAATGATATTTCATCCTGGAACTTAATCATGCTGTATTCCACAATTACTTTACTGGAGTGATTTCATATGATTGTTTTGGATTTTAATTGTGGTTTTAGATCACCTTACAAAAGACCCATGGTTGTGTTCCAACCATTGCTGTGTTTATCAGTACCTAGGTTTAAAGTTCCTGTGCTTCCTGCTTCTACTGTTGTAAGAGACAGCAGGCGAACAGTACAGGAAAGAAACCATGAGTTCATTTTGTGAAATTATGTTAAATTGTAACACTGACTGTAGCTCAGTACAGGTGGCTTTTTGGTGATTAAAAGGAAATTACATGTAAAAATCATGCTTGGTTACAAAACAAAATCTTTTAATTTTATAGCACTTTAGAAAATGTATGTTCCTGTACTAATTAAGCCACAGTGTTACCTTAGCAACTGTTATACCAGAGATCGTACTTCTAGCAATCTAGTTGATGACAGTGTTGCATTTCAAATCCTATTTAAAACTGTCACAGTTGGAACAGAGGCTGATGGTAGGCAGGGATTAGGCACTGCATTAACTGTTAAATATTAATTTACCTTTCCTACATGCAGATCAAGATACGTATTTTGGTTGGAGTCTTTCTGGACATTCAAAATTTTGAGCTAACTTGGGTATGTCCACGTATGTCTTAGAGAGCAGTCTTACAAAAACTAAGAGTTGTTTTGATGGGAGTTTATGTGAGCGTTTACATGCCATGCTTCTGCTTTTGAGGCATATGGAAAATGGCTGCATCCTTGGCCTGCCAAGGAGCAACATGATATCAAACCATGGGTAGTTCAAGAATGGTCATATGCTTATAGAAGCCAAAATCTAAAGGAAAAAAGCTGTGGCAATTACATGAACAAATACATAATGAGAAATTACTGTCAGTGGTGGAACTGCACCGTGGTTATGTGTGTTTAAGGCAAACCCAGGTCCTAGGAACAGTGATTGAAGGACTCATTATTTCTCTCTGTCCATTGTGTTTGGATCTGTTTCAGATCATCATGCTAAATTCTGTCTCTGATCTTCATGGCTATATTGATAAATGTCAGCTGACCCGGGAGCTGGGAGGAACCCTGGAGTACGGCCACAGTCAGTGGATACATCACCGAACTGTGAGTGCTGCTGCTGTTCTTACACATGGACCTACAAGTGTCCAGGTGATGAATGTAAAGCAACAATTAAGTAGTAGTTCTGCAGCTGCACTTCAGCCTACAGATTTTACCAGAGGCTCATGGAAAGAGGAGATCCATTACTCAAACAGAGAAAATTTCCCCAAAGTTTGTAGTAGAAGTAGTAATTTATATCTCACTATTGACCTGGACTAGGGCCTACAATGTTATTATTACTCAGCTGAGCTTTAGCCTCATCGTTAGCTTTTGAATAATAGATGAGATTCATAGGCCTTCAGCTCATGGCTGCATATGCTTTAGCACCGTTCGGAATGAAAGGTCAAGGCTGTCACTTTAATAAGCAATTATATCCATGTTTGTAAGAGAAGAAAAATACTCATAAGACTGGATTTTATTTCCCTTTGTTTTCATTTCTGAGCTGTGTAAATATACACTTCAGATGAGTCATATTTTGAGTAACTCAAGAACAATTAATAATTGTAGGAAGGCTCTTTTGTTGCCTTTTAAGAAACTTGTTACAGGTTTCATTATTTGTTCCCTTTTTGGGTTGGTTCATATATTTCAGTGGCTGCTTCAGAGCAGTGTAAGCGTTTCATTATGGTTCCCAGAAGAGGTGATATTTAAAAAAAACAAAAAAGCAGACCCCAGACTTCGGCATGTAAACTGCCAAAATGTTGCCTAATCCTATCTAAGTGGAAAGGTGCAAAGCTGGATCTGTGTCCAAGGAGCTGAATAAATTTTCCTGAGGCTGTGTGCAATGTTTCCATCTGTCTTTGTGGGTCTGCTTGCAAAACTGATATGTTTAGAGCTCATGTCTAAGGAGGCCCAATGTTTTGCTGTGTTCTGAGAAGCCTTGGGTTTAGGTGTTGTTGCTGACCTGCAGCTAGATCTAACGTTCAGAAAAGGCTTTTCTGTGGTAGCTTGGAAGTAGTCAAAATAACTTTCACCAAGCATAGAGACTTGAAGGCAAAACCACAGTCAGAACTTGGGAATATGAAACAACTTACTACTTAAACACACAAGACTGAGTGGAGGCATGTGTGCACCTAAATGAAACATTCATGAGCTCATGGTGCCTGTGGAATCAGTTAGCCAGGGAATCCCTGCTGGGTGAGAGATTGCCATCAGGGAAGTGTTGGCCTATATGGCACCTTGAGAAAGCCTGACCTTCAGTCTTGCAGGTGCAGTGTCTTCATCACATTTTCTGCTTCTCTTAGTGTTCTCAGATCTTGTCCTGCCTACCAGGGTTGTGGATTTGTTTTTTTCCTGTTTTCTTCTTAAATATGTTTTTAATCTTCTTCTGAAACATCTTTAAAGTGTTCCTAAATGGTACTGACTCAACAATCTCACCACATTTTTCTTTGTTTCTGCTTTCTTATCTTAAACAGCTAGGAGTCTGTGAGCTTTCTTTCTCACAGAGTACGTTAGGCTCTTGGTAAACAGCTCTTGATCATGGATGGCTTTGTCTGTGTTGCAGTCAGAAGTGCAGCATCCTAACCAACTTTAATCTAGTAGTTTCACTGCAGAGAATATGTCACAGCTGCTAAGAGCTGAGCCAGATCGTACGTCAGTCTATGCTGCTTCTGCTGAAAATAGACATGAATTTACAAGGGGCAAAAAATGAAGAAGGCTATGAACTCTGCTAGCATTGCCCCATCTGGAGCATGCTTTATGATTACATAATGTGGAATGTAATTTATCACTGCACCTTTTGAATAATAATCTACCTTCAGTTTGTTTTTCACAGAGCACACTGCAAATTTTCAACTGAAATAGTTGCGAATTAAGAATTCCCATCATTGCTAGAAAAGGGAATACAGCTTGCAACAGCTGTGAAACATTTGATTGGGAATAAGAGCATCTTTAGTACTACTTTGTGCCTCAGAACACTGTATTGTTCTGATAAAAAAATGTAATGAGTAAAGACCTATTTGGAACAATGCAGTCTTTGATTATCCTAAAGAAACCAGGGCACGATCATGAAAAAATATCCCGTGCAGCTCTTGCTACAAGATACAAAGGTGTTAATTGTATCTCATAAGTCTGAACAATATATTCTACTCTGAAAAGGCAGCATTCTTACTAAGCCTTCCTCACTTTCACTTTCTTCAATAAACCGACAATATTTTGTCAAGGTTTAAGTTGGTGCACCCAAGCGATAAGGAAATGATGCTCCAATGAATTTAAGCATTTCAATTATATTTGTCGCTTGTTCTTGTACTGCTGTGGTAATAGGGCCAGACAGGATGAAGTGACTAGAATACATCACGTACAGGTAGGCAGGAGAGAGATGCACAGTTTGAGAAGCCTACAGGGAAATGGATTGCTGCTGAGTGAACAGTGGCTGTATAGATATAAAAGAAGGCTTTGACGTATATGCTTTGGTGTCTCCTTAACTTAAATAAAGCCTTAATTAAAATCTTTAAACACAACAAAGACTTCCAGCAAGCATGGGCGAAGGATCTGAAGCTCCCGTCTGGGCTTTGAAGCTGATGTCCTCTGTGGTTTCATTATGTCTCTTAAGCTCTGGAAGTTCCCCATCTGGTTCATGGATATGGTAATACTTGTAAGTCCTGTGAAAAGATCCTTTGTGGCACAGGATTCAACCTGTAACTTCTATCACATCTGCTGAAAAAAGGCAACTAGCCAGCTTTACGGGCACTGCAGCACAGTGTGTTTGAAGAGCTGAGCACAGCTAGCATGCTAGTGGTAAGTAAGCAGTCTGTGACTCTGTGCTTCTGCTATTCCAGGCTATTGAAAACTTCGCAATGACAGTGAAAACAACAGCACAGATGCTACAGACCTTTGGAACGGACTTAGCGGAGACTGAACTTCCCAATGATGTGCAGTGTACAGAGGAGCTCCTGTCTGCACACACTGACCACCATTGCAAGCTGAAGGTGAATGGTGTCTTGTGACAACTCCATTTGTGTAGTATATGGTTTTTAATTCAACAAGTTTTTCTGCCATCATTTGGGATTCTACCATCTGAAAACTACTGAATAGGAGAAGAAAATTGGATTCAGGAAATTGATTAAATGCAGCTATGGAAAAGGACTCCACAGGTTCAGGAATAATAAACAGGGAAGTGTCACTGCTGCTATATAGGAGGGTATAATGAGATCACAACTAGAACAGCATGGGCTCCTGATGATGTTTTCTTCAGAAAGGATGAACTCATGTTGGAGCAGATGCAGAGAACATCTGTAAGGATAATCCAGGAATAGAGTGATCTATTTAGATGATGATTGAAATATTACAGAATGGATTAAAAACATTAAAAACAAGCTAGTGCCTGTTTAGCCTTGCATTCAAAAGACTCAAAAGAAAATGCCATTGCTGTCAATAAGCCCCTTAGGTTAAACACAAAAGGAAATCTGTTATTTTAGCACAAGTACAGAAATGACATTAGCTTCAGCTGGGAATGAAGAACAGAGTTCTACCCATAAAAAACAGTGAGATCCTGGAGCTTTCTTCCCATAGAAGAAGGGTAATAAACAACTTTTTTTTTTATTTTGGGATGGCATTTAACTGTTGCTTTTTTTTTAATGATCAGTGAGGTTGCCTTTAGTAGCAGATCTGTCCCAGCCACATGTTGTAGTTGTGTTAAACAGCAGGACTTGCTAGCCATTCTGATTCTTTCTTGAGGAAGATAGGAAAATGTCATTCTCTGCCTCCAGCAGCCACATAATTGCCTTCAGAACCTAAGGAATTGCCATGGCTTGAGAAAAGCTTTTACAGCAGATTTGCTGGGTACCAAAGACTGGTCAGAAAGAGTACTCAGAATTCTTCAGGCTGTCAGGAACTGCCTTGCCTCTACTGCTTTTGGTCAGAAGATAATGGTTTCTCCCATTATCCACATGTTGGAGCCTGGCTCTTAATGCCAATTTCCTCTTTGATTACATTTTTATTGTAGCTTTCCTCACACTCTAAAGCTTCTTCTACAGCTCTAAAGCTGCTACATAAAGCATCCCCTAGCTCTTTGGCTATGTCTTTGCTACTCTTTCTCATAAAAGCTGGCAGGGCAGTGCAGGTAATACAATGGTAAAGGGTGCCCTTGTTAATCTTCCCTCAGTGGGATGGCTGAGCAGCTTTGTGTAGCAGCAGGAAGGGTTCCTGAAGAAGGCTTTTAATAAGTGTTTCTATACTGGCATCTTGGGAGCTTTGCCACTCAAAGCAATGTGGAGGAAGCAAATGTGTTGATAGAAAATCTGTGTGAAGGATTCAGTTGAGAGAAAATGAATTCTTTGCTGAATTGTAGAATCAACAAAACTGTTCTTCACTGTCTTTTTCTCCTCTCATGGACTCCTTTCAATTAGTAGCACATGGACATTTTCTATACTGCCCTATTCCAGTTGACATTAACTCCCATATATGACCTCCAAAGATTTGGTGGTGTTCCTTTGTGTGGCCTCCTTCAGTGCTGGAAACAGGAGAGGGCCAGGAATCCCTAGCTTATGGGAAAACAGTAATGTTTGTGTTTCACGAGAATCCCTTTGTGACTTACAGTTGGATTTCTGAAGAGTTTTATTGAAGAATTATGCTGTGAAGTGGAGACACCTTAGCTGATGTTAGTTTTTAAGCCTTATTGTCCTTTTTGTTGCTCATCTCTTATGCTAAGATACCTTCTCCTGAGGTTGACTCCTTGGCAGCTGGCATACTGTGGCTTATCGTGTCACAATGTTGTTTAAAGAAATTCCATTAAGAAGTGTGATGTCGCAGCTGGCTGAACAATTGACAGCACACATGTAATTTGTGCTAGAATATTTTATTCTGAAAGTTTCCTGGTCAGAATGCAATATGCTCAGAAATTATGCAATATTCTTTTTCTCAGAAATATATCTACTGTTCAAAATGAATAGATTTAGTATCTGCATTCATAGAAAGACATATCATTATTGGTAAGCATTGGTGTTTCTTTGTTCCTAGTATTTACTACCTGCAGAAGTATCCTCCTTTAGCATTACTACTTTGTCCACCTAAGAGATGGGAGTGTTCTTAAATATGTACATGCAATTTGTATAGCTTGTTCTTTGTTCTTCAGGATGAGCTGAAACTAGCTGTGAAGCAGGGGGCCACACTACTGACGTGCATTAGGGAGCCAGTCACCCGAAGTGCCAACAGCAAACTCAGTCCAGATGAACTGGAAAATGTGGCAACAGTGGAAAGGTTAGTGAAGATTGACTACCTTGCACAAGTTGCTAATTTATTCTTAAGAAATGCAAATGTCATTTATGTCCTTACTTAAATTATTTAAATATAGATACCATAATTCCCACTGGTTCAGTTATTCAGGGTTTATTGGATACGTAACTAAGCAGGGCTTTGAGGAAGTTACTGGATTAAACTGGAAAAGTATGTTCAAACAAGTCCTGAATTTCGTGGTAATTTTTGGTTGGACCACTACCTACCCAATGGAAGATTTGGTTGGGACTTATTTTCTCTGTAACATCTTCCATGTTTCTGTGCCTAGTTAAAATGTGACATCTGAATCCATGTGATCTGAAAGAGTATGTGCTTGTGCATGGCTGTGGGAACACTGGAGGAGGATCAGATGTAGATGATACTCTGAAATATGCACCTTCACAGATGTATAAAGAGAGTAATTACTGTTCCTTCCTACAGTGCTGGTTGTCACAAAGATTTTAGTCACTGCTTAGAAGTTTCTGCTGTTCCATGTAATGCAGTAGATAGAGAAATGTCATGCTAGTTTCAGTGTGTCTGCATTCAGTGAGAACAAAGCTGCCAAATGTCAAACTGATATTTTTTACTGGCTGCTTTGAAACCCTTTAATCAGTCTTCCTTTAAATAATAAAGGAATTTGCAAATTCGTCTTGAATTCAACAAGTAGCTTTGATTAAAAATAGATTTTTCATGGATAGATTGAAAACAGAACTTGTTTCTGACAGCAGTGTGAAAGAGCTATTGGTATTTGCCCTGATTACTTGGTTCCAGCACTCCCTGCGTTTGCCTGGTCCCCTGCCTGCCTGAAGGATGGCCAGATATTAAAAAATAGAATTCAGAGAAGAATATTTTTTCTTTTTTTCATTTTTTTCCTCTTCTCTTCCCATTTAAACTGTTCTACTTTGTAATATACATAATAGATCATTGAGAGACTGTGAGAATGACTCACTAATGTGCTGTTGGACACTTCACTTGATACTGATTTCTTTGTGAATAAATGTTTCATTATTTATATGAAGTGAAACGCTGTCAATGGGAGGCATTATGAGCTTCTAATCCATTGTGTTTGGGAGAGATGGACAAGGAAAAATGATTCAGTTGTTGCCTAGTTCTGATGGGTAAAGAAAATAAACAACTTGTGGAGTTCTGCTTTAAGCATTCCATAATTAACAATTGCATTGTATTCAATCTGTATTAGCCTGGAGCTAATTATCTTTGAACATTTAGGTGGAAGCTGGGGAGAGACAGCTGTCTCTGCTGCCAGCACATGGAGCAGGTCTGTATTCCTGTTGCAGGTCAGGAGGAGGGACCACAAGTGCCACAGTAGATCCATATAGTTATCTGACATCATCACACTCCTGTCTATTCTACTTCAGTTTTTGTTCCCTTTTTCTCAAGGGAAAATTGACATCGAACATTGTTCTGCATCTTCTATAGGTATAGGCTTACCACCATCTCCAAATTGTGCTTTTTGCCATCAATTGATGTAAGTTAAAAGAAATTAACCATAGAAAATAACTGTTTTTCATTCTAATTTCTTAATAGGTTGTTGGCTCAGTTGGATGAAACAGAAAAGGCTTTTGATCAATTTTGGACCAAGCATCACCTAAAACTAGAACAATGCTTGCAGCTTCGACACTTTGAACATGATTTTAGAGAAGTAAGTCATTGGCTGGTCGTATCTAGTCTTTGGTAAATATGGTCAAACCTTTCCCATCCTCAAAGTAAAATGACATTCTATAAAAGAGGTCAGGAGAGAAGCCATTCATTATAAAATAAAATGCATATTCAAAAGTGAAAATCTTGGTAATAATCTAATCTCTTACAACATTTCAATCAAGCACAGTGGGGAAAGTGCCAGCCATTCAGGCCAAAATGTGAAACACAAACTTCATGATAAACCATTGTGTGCTTATGTGTGATGTTACCAAGTATCAGTTTCTTCTGTGACGCTAAGCACCCGACCCTACTAAATCGGTGGAAAACAAAAATGGAAAGCCCAACCATGAATGCAGAGGATGGAATAATACAGTAAGACAGATTCCAGAGTCTTAGATCTTCAGAACTGTTTGGGCCTAAATAAATCCAAAAAAAGGGGGCAGCTCTTTAGAGAGTTATTTGGTTGGTTCCTCATTCTTCAGCTTTACCATTTTGAAAGGAATTGAAAAACTAAACTTGAGATGCGGGCTCCTGTAAAAGATGGGGGTGAATGTTTAGAAGTCATAGATTTGTTGTAACTTTATGAGTGTCTCGTGATGTGTATGCTTTGTTGTTTTTCTTTTTTTTTAACTTCTGTTTGTTTTAGGTAAAATTAACATTGGATAATCTCATGGAAGCACAAGCAGGTTTTTCTGACGTTGGAGACAGTGTGACTCGAGTAGAGCACCTCATAAGGGAACAGAAACAACTGGAAGAAAAAGGACAGGTTTGTGTTCAAGATAGTATTCCAGCTGCTCCAGACATGATTATCTGGATGTTTCTCTGTCACTGCCCTTATATCACACTTACACTCTTTTCATGGGTCACTATTTCTAATTGCAAAATTCAGATCCTAATTTCCAGAATCCAAGGTTGTTCAAATCCAGTAGTTCAGGTCTGTTACCTGGAAAACTTGCATCAGTTGAAATATCTGAGTTTAAAATCACAAAAAGTTAGGGCCATCTCTGGAATCTGAAAAGCTCATGAGACTTAACAGGTTCCATTGGCCAGATACCTTTTAAGACTATTTCATTCAAGCTCATAGCAATTTCAGGAGCACTCATACCTTCTGATATATACCTTTCCTTTCCTGACATTTGGACTTTGTAATTCCATCACCTGGATAATGATATGCATTACTTTTAGTATTTTTAGAAAGGATTGAATGAATAAGCCAAATCAGAAAAGGATGCACATGAACATATGCAAAAACTGATTATGATATTTTTAAGCATAGGATTAAAATTTAGGAATATTTTGATCTTTGCCCATCTCTTCTGTAGAAGTCTAAAAAAAATTAAGTTACAACAACATACATTTCCCTTCCATTGTCCATATCACATAACTTTTTGCCCTGTTAGCCACCTCTAATTTCATCATATTGTGACTAAGCTTAGGAATTTTACTTGGAAGGATCTGAAGAATTTTCCAAAATCTATATTCAAATCAAAGATAAACAAAAGCATTACAGATCTGTCAATTAGTGAGTGGAAAAGAATAGTTTTTTGGATTATTGGGAACTCAGTGGAGAAAAACAACACCACCCATATATATCAGTGTCCTCAGTACATGAGAAGGAAGACATAACACTTACCAGTTTAGGCATGGAACTACTGCAGTTAGGTGGGGTTTTTTTTCAGCGAGGATCTGTCTGCAGCGTACCTATTAAAGCACTAAATACTTTCCTCTTTGACATTCATGGTATTAACAGACAGCATTTGTACTCAGATGAAGCAAATAACCAACAAAAGCTGATGTAGTTTGAATTTTTTCTATGAAATGGAAGAAGCCCATCTGTATTTAAAAGTATTCAGCAAAGAGCTGTTAACTAATAGCTGAGGAGAGAAAATATTTCAGTACCACAAATTGTTTAAACTCATTCTGATCGACTTTGCCCTGGGAAAGGCTAGGAAACTTCACATTTATGAGCTGTGGTTTAAAAAGTTGTCACATGTGCCTCTTATCTTCTGCTTCTCTGCGAAGATGCCTGATCCTCAGAGAATTTATAATCTATAGCTCTTCAGATATGAGCTCAGCCCACACAGCCTGAGATAATGTGATTCATCGCAGGACTTTGCTCTGGTTGATTCTCTGTGTTGTGCTGCTTTACTTTCAATTTGGGTTAAGCATACGATGGAATATTTTTGTGTAGATGTATGCTCTGTATGATTTTAAGGCTGTTTAGGTACTCATCTCTGAATGTAGTCTGTGGAGGCAGAATGAACAATAGAAAGAAATAATGCTAACGATTAAATTGGTCTTCAGTGCAAATTTAAAAACACATCAGCTAGTTGAATATCCCAAACTGTTAGCTCCAGGCTACAGCATGGGTTACAGAGGCGCATTGCCTTTACCTACACATCTCCTTTTAAGATGTAACTTTGAATTGATTCTCATTAATTTCACAGGAACCTTTGGAGAAAGCCCAGACTCTAGCTCTCCATGGAGAACAGCTCATCCAAAACAACCATTATGCAGTTGACTCCATTAGACCAAAGTGTGTTGAACTCAGGCGTATTTGTGATGACTTTACTAATGAGACCAAGAAAAAGTACGATATTCTGGGGAAGTCTCTTGAGCTGCATAAGCAATTAGATAAGGTGAGTGAGTCTTTTGGAGGGCAGCCCTACTGAAGGCTCTACTGAAAATAAATCTTTTTATAAGCATAGGCAACTTAGATGAAGAGGACAAAGATTTACTCTTTTTTTCCCCTCCATTTCATTCAGAAACCATTGCTATAAAAACCACAGCAGACACTTCCTGTAAGTATTGTCTTAAGACCATGAAAAGCAGAGTATGAAACTAAAAAAGAATTGAGATAGGGCTAAATTTGAAATGAGAAACAAACGCATTCTGATGCTGAAAAATGAACAGCTTACTGCCTGTTCTTTTGTTTTTCAGTTTATAGGATCCAGCAGGAATAGAAAGCTAAATGCTCTGAGAATGTCTGAATGCTAATTCCTTAAAGGAATTACCAAAAATTATTCTGAAAACCTGCTTTGGACTATTTTTAACTGAGTTTAATGCGCCTAAGAAGTTTTAGAGAATATAGTTCATATAGTTTAAATATTTATTTTTGTTTTTGGATGACTGTGTAATTAAACACTGAAATGAGGTTGTACAGCAGAAAGATTTGATTTGCAGCAACTACAGTAGCATTCTTCTTCCTTGCTCAGAATATTATTATTTTGTGTTACTGGACCATCATCCCATGAGAGGTGAATTTAATTTGCTAGTGTTCTATGTCTCTTAGGTGGGGTGCATTGTGGACAGGACCTGTTGCATGCTATGAAGTAACATTCATTCCCTTTAGTGACTCTTTAGTGCAAATCTGTATTTCATGGGGTGATAGAAATGGCACTTTACAGCATGGACTTTCAGTGACAATGGAGTCCTTATTGTCCCATTTTTCATTAAAGGCAAGCCAATGGTGTGAAGCTGGAATCTACCTCTTAGCTTCCCAAGCTGTGGACAAGTGCCAGTCACAAGAGGGAGCTGAAACTGCACTCATTGAAATAGAGAAGTTCTTGGCAACAGCAAAGGAGCACCAACTCTCTAACCCAAAGGAGTTCTACAATCAGTTTGACACGATTCTCACACCTGAAATAAAGGTAAAACACCTCAAATGTGTACGCACTCACAAACAGTGATTGTCTTGCACATGAGAGACTACTGGGCTGTATATGAGTCTGCACAAATATGCCTCTTTCCCTGCAGCGAAAGGGCACGGAGGTGAGCACTTGGGGCAAGAGGTTTTCCTCATATGAGCAGTTCTAGAATAACACATACTTCTTCAGGGTAGTGCAAGAAAATTGCATGACTCACGATGCCCTACTTGGTGAAACAGATCTATGCAAAGTACGTGGGCTGGGTTGCATTATCTTTAGTTCTAATATACCTAGTCTGAGCAACCCAAGTCCCATCTTAATTTGCTTAGTCCAGCACTTACAACCATCTACTGTTTGCCTTTTCTTTGCCTAGGCCAATGCCCAGAGGATTTTACAAAAACTAGAAGATGTACAAGAAATGTTTGACAAGAGGCAAGTGAGTCTGAAGAAGCTAGCAGCCAAACAGACCCGTCCAGTACAACCTGTTGCCCCACATCCTGAATCTTCCCCGAAACGAGCATCACCAAAGACTACCAGACCAGCAGGAGTAGGTGGGCCATTAATATCTGCATTCAGATACTCAGCAGTGTTAGGGGTTTTTTTTATGCATGGTCATGCTTAATTTTTTTCATCAGAATGAAAACTTGTATCTGATGTTCAGTGTCAGCTTTGTAGGCCCAGAAGTTAAAAATGAATGTGAAATAATTTATCACTGCAAGCATACAAACAAGGATGATTTAAAAAAAATCAGGCTCTTCTTCCTAGGTCTCATCTACAGAGCAATTTTCTGTACAGTTTCTTATTGTCATATATTGCTAATCCTTCACTGAAAATGCAGCTGCAAGTATGTGAAGTAAGCATGAAGATATCTTTTAGAATGCACATACAGTAACGTTGTTTTCTCCTCTGCATAACCATTTATTCACTTTCTAGTATTGTTCTTTAGTAACTTGAACATCGCCTCTTGGAACTTACAGAAAGATTCCTGTTTTGAGGTTAGCATGTGCCTTTAACCAAGGGCTTTTTAACAGGGAGTCTTCTGCTAGAAGACTGACTGATGTAGAATAACTCTTCACAGAGTCTCTGACTTTTTAAGCCCCACAGTAAACTGTAGAAATGGTTACTTTAAGTGCCATGAGCAGTATATATATATGTTCACATATAGTGTTTAATGGCATCCTTTGGGTCTTATCCAATGGCCCATTACAAAGCATCATTCTCTGAATTTGCCCCTTCCCCCCTCAGAATGCCAAAGCACTTAGCAAATGCTGTGCGGCCGGTAAGTATTTTCAATTCTCTTTTGGAGAAAGAAAACTGAAGCTTAAATAAAGCAAGTGATTCACCAAGGGGTTTCACAGTCTGAGTCTGAGATGTGGCTGAGAATAGAAACGAGGACACTGAGTCCTACTCCAAGCCTTGAAAAATGAGGCTGTGATATTCTATTCTTCTTGAAGCTACTCTCTGTTGGGATTTCCTCTGTGCCCCTTCTTCACATTCATGGGAGCAACACAGAGTCAGCGTTTCTATATGGGTAGAATTTATAGAGAATCATCATGCAAACATGGGAGGCTAAGAGCAACTTCTTGAATCAGTTATTGTAACTCGTTGTTATTTGTTACCTGGAACGTGCCTGAACATCTCTAAAAATTTGCAAAATAGAATATGGTAACAGGAAACAACAATGTTCCTGGGCTCAGTAAACAGAAAGGCAGGCAAAGACAATAAAATGTAGTCAACAGAAATAGAAAGCATGAAAGAGAGGCTTTTGTCCCTAGGCAGCAGATGTAACAATGCCACAGCAGAACTGCAATAGTTGTCTGTGAAAGGAAAGAAGTTGTATTCATTCCAGAATACATTTTGTTTAGTTTAGTTTTGTTTTTACTTGCTGACTCTCTATTTCCCTAACAAGGAGTGGTAGGGAAAATTCAACCCAGTGCAGTGTGCTGATGGAAAAAAATCTTAAAAGATATGAATGCTTAAGCATGAAATGCTCTGGTAATGTAAGTGGCACATTTCATTTTACCTGTGCATACGTGTAGATGACACAGGCAGAGCTGATATGAGAAAAAGGGCAGACTTCTATCAGGGAAATGACTGTGACAGTTTCTTATAATGATGCCCTCATGTTCTCTGGTGACTTGTCCCTTTTTGTGTTGGAAGGAAAGATGTGGCACTTCAGAGAAATGCCTTTGCTCAAGTTTACTTCTGACAGCATCATTTTGGCTACCTGTTTGTGGACTGCATTTCTGTACAAAGTTCCTTGGGGGGAGTGAATTGGAATAGATTTGCAAAGTCACACCATCCAGACTAGTGTTGCCAGTAGGTTGTCAGGCACAGTGGGATATGCCATAAAGCCTCAAAGATAGCATCACAGAATCATAGAATGGTTTGGGTTGGAAGGGACCTTTAAGATCAACTATAATCTAAATTATTAGGGTTGACAGTAGTTAGCATTTCTCTCTTTTCATTCATTTTTAATTCTTCCAATTTTCAATTCTTTGGAATGAAATTTTCCTCAGGCTCTCTTATTCATTTTCTTGGAAAAATTCAATAGAAATGGTTCAGCTATCTCAGTGAAGAAGGCTGAAACCTGCTTTGTTTTAGTTACCTCTGTGGCCAAAGCTGAAACATCGCAGTGCCAGTTGATTTTGTTCCTTCTTTTGGATTTAGCAGAGTTCTATGCACTTGGAAAAAAAAACTGCTCAGCTCATACATGTTCATTATGGATGAACTTGCTACAGTTCAGCTCATTTCCTTTGTTGTCAGCCAAAATGAATGGCACTCAGAGATAAAATATGTTTCTTTTCCTCCTGCACTGCTTGTTTCCTTAAGAGTATCATCTTGTTGCAACTTGAGCTCTAAGCAGGGCTGTCACTGTCTCCCTTTCTCTCTTCGTGCAACACAGCAGCATGTTTCCGACTGCTTTCCATCTGTACTTACAGTCACATACGTAGTGGGAGCAAAGGAGAGAACCAAAAGCTGTCACTGTGGGTTGGATTTTTTTCATCTGTGACTGTTTTCTGCTGCTTTTACTCTCTCTGACATGAGAGGGAGAGAAGCTGGTGCAGTAAATATAAAGGTTCCAAGCCTGTTAAAAACTCATGTAGGCATTAACTTAGTAAAAACAAAACCACCAAATTTTACTAACTAGTGCCGCTGCATGAAAAGGTCTACATTGAAAAGACAGTGAAAGACTGAAATCAGAACTGCTGGGCAGGGCATATCCTCTTGAACATATTAAAAGGCATGTAATCTTTAACAATCTGAAAGTTCCACTTTAAAACTGTCAAGTTGGTCTTTCAAATTAGTCTTATCTCCTTTGATCTTTGACTATAGCACTCACATCTTAGTGTGGTTGATAACAGCCTTGTTATGTCTGAGAAGTGTTGCGCAGAAAGCTTAGTGGAAATTTGTGAAGCACATGAATTGTAAAAAGGACTATTTTAAAAAATATGCATATATATTTTCAGAGCAGAGACTGATATATTGCATGGACAGTAAGGCTCCGGGCCCCCGCTGAGAAATACAGATAAACAGGAATACTGAGGCTCATTAATTCAGTGTTTTGATTCTATACACAGAATGAGGCAAGGATCCTTAGGGAGGGAGAGAGAAAATAATACATGTGCAAAATACTCATCTTGGTTGGACCAAGATGCCTTAGCAGAAAAAGGGCAAAATTAGGGTTGCATGTGTTGCTTTACTTCTGGCATCTTTTCTAAATGCTATAATATATTCACCTAGGGATTTCTTGTGTGCAGCATAAATGTTAAGTACAGGAGCAGAGAAGTCAAAATTTCTGTTAGCTCATTAAGCAAAGAATATCATTTGCAGCAGCACATCACACATGCAAAATCCATGACTCACCCTTATAGGCGTATTAGGAGGCCAAATTGGAACATGAAATTCATATGGAGGGAACGCAGCTGGAGGCTTTTCAGTCTTTTAAATAATGAACTGGTTCCACCCCATTTAGATGTGTGTGACTGCTCACTGGATCCCTTCCAGCATTCCTCACAGTCACTAATGCGTAACGCTCACTAACTAATAACATCTGGATAGAGGATTAAAGGAGAACATCTTTCAAGAGTCTGGGGATGGGTACAGGGGAAACGAAGCAGCAGAGAGATCAGCTGACTCAGAAAAGATGATGAATGTGATTTTCTCTAATGGTTCTTGGGAAACCATTCTACAATTTAAGATAGTTCTATAAAAGAAAAGAAAAGATGCTTTCCATTTTGAGGCTGTAAGGCTGCTATCACACTGGGCCGAGTCTGAGGAAACTGAGCAGTGTGTCTCCTTACAGAATAATATTCCACTTGCAGGGGGCCTCACTCTATGCTTCCTAGATGGGCAGATTTTCAAGAGGCTCAACAGCAACATCGCTAGAGCAGAGAAGCAGAGATTATATTGCCTAAGAATGGAAAATAGTTTCTGTATCAAGCCATTTGATGATGAATTTTAGATGCTCCGGAGTTTCTTTAGTTGCCTTAGCATGCTGTTTTGTCATCACCAGCATAGAAAACCACCAGTAAATCATTTCTGTGGAACAGCACATGCTGCAAGCCCCTATGAACAGTGTGGCAGACTAGTCGTTTCCATGACTGTTCTTGCTGAAGGACTTTGATTCTGCTGTGGGTGATCGGTGAGAATGCACAAACTCTCCCACAGAAGAAAAAGATGGGGAAGCACGTGACTGGGAAATTCGCACAACCTGGATGGAAAGCACAGTACTTTCCTGAGAGGGCTTTGAACAAGTTAGGACTGTATCTATGTGTCATAACCCTTGGCTGCATGATTTGTGTCTCTTGCTACCTGATGGAGTTGCATTTGCTCTAATAGGAACAGCGATTCCGTATTTGTCATTCAACTTGTTCACAGCAAACAAGTAAGCAGTGTCCCTCTCCCACAGGAGAAGCAAAGTGGTCCACCAAGTGAATGAAAGCAATAGACCTAAACCCTGTATTATTGTAAATGGCCTTGCAATAAAAATTTAACTCTATGTAAGATGCTCTTTAACAATATTTACTTTTAAAGCAGCATCAAACAATTTAAAATATTACCCAGTCCAAAATTAGATATTTTAACCTAATATCCAGGGGAGTACAGTAAAGCAATAAACGAAAACATCTTGACAACATGCAGACATTAGGTTGTGCACTTGTTCCTGTGCCTTTGTTCTTCCTGTAGGTGGCTGTGCACTTTTATGTTCAGCTTTCTCTGACCTTGAAACAGCCAACTGTACTGAATCTTAGAAGGGAATTTCCCTTATTAAACATTTCTAGTTCTGCAACAATTAGTGCAATAATAATTGGCTGCTATTTGGGCTGTTTCTTTCTAAATTATTCCAAAAAACTACTTAAATATAATGACGTGAAGCACTCTCTGGATGTAGACCAGACAATAATGTAAAAACACTTTGATGCATAACCAAAACCAGATTGCTTCCTGTTTTCATTTCTGGGTCAAATTAAAAGAGGGTACTTTTTTGCTGTGACAACCTTAATCAAAATGCCTCCCCTAAAATAAAGTGGCTACATTTGATTTTTTCTGCATTCTTCCTTCTGAAGTGTGTCATACTGATGAAGCCATGACTAAGCTAGAAGACTGTCCTGAGTAATTTGCTGATCAAGGAGCATCTTTTTAAATAGCAATGCACAGTTTCTCCCAGATAAAGAGAGAGAATTATTATAGCCCAGTTTCATGAACAAAATGTTACTAGATGCATTTGAAAACACCAGCTTTTATTTCTGGGAAAGTTCTTAATCAGTTAGAAAATTTCCTGAGAATAAAACCAAAGAGACTTTATCTCAGAACTGCAGCGCTTTTGTTCTTTGCTGCCTGACCCAGCTACCTTAATCATTTCACCTGGTATGTGTATTTGTTTTTACCATGACATGCATACTTACCTATATCAGTTCAGCAACTAAGAAGAGGAGGGAGCACCATTTGCCTTGTACTTACATAACACACATTGTGTACTTACTATTAGTTTAGTACAACTAAAGATACAAACTGTAACTGATAAATTATTCTCTATTCAAGTTGAAAATACAATTCTCCTTCTCCTAGTTCATTCTAACACTTCTCCTTGGATAGCAGGCTCAGGATGAGAGGTGAATTTGTTAAGGATGATTTTCTAGTAGCATTGGACAACTTGCTGTCAACTAATTTTCAGAGCCTGCAAGGCCAAACAAACCTGACACGACAGAGCATAGCCTGAAATCATTTCCCCAGATTCACTGTCACTGCATACATGCTGAATACTTGCATATTTACTCTTTTCAGGCTTGCTCATGTCATGAAACCGTATGAGAAACAGTCCCTTATAATTCGACTTCATCAAACTATTACCAAAACAGAAACGTGCTTTCTTTGCAAAACCTAACAAGTAGCAAACCATGAGCTTAAAAACTATCAGAGTGAAAATTATCCAACCACCGATGCAGTTGGCTAAAATGTATTTGTGCTACTTTAAGGATGGTTGCCAAGGAGGAAGCCAAACTGCAGCAGTCATTACAGCATTGAACTCTACATGCCAATTTGAGACACAGTGGAGCACCAAACATCGCAGTCCATTCCCTGGTGCCAGCTGCTCCTTCACCACTACAACTACGATTCTATCCTCTAAGCCAGATACCAGTTATCAATGAAGTGAAAGGAAAGTTGCTCACTGCTTTTATTTAGAAGTAGGATTTCAACTTTTAGCACAAGTTTTGTAACGTTATTTCCTTTTTGACTCCTTCAGCTACCAACAGGAGGTCTGCAGAAATTACTTGTCCTCCAAAGTCCATCTCTGAGGCAGAGTTATCAAAAAAGAAAAGCATTAAGAAGACTAAAGGTGGAATTAAGGTAGGAGTCTCCAAGTTCAGGGGACATTCCGTACTGCAAGAGAATTCAAAACAATGCAAACATATGTTTACATATTTATACTTATTTTTAAAATTAAAAAAATATATGTACAAGTTGATTCTCTGCAAAGCCTTTTTTACGCTTCATATTGTAGTTTTAAAGTTACTCTGATGCCAGCAGTAAGATTTCTGCTCATGTATATATTGCTGATTGTTATAGTAGTTTATTAATGGATTACGTCATCATCAAAATAGGTAAACAATTTATCTATATGGAATAAATATAGGACACTATTAACTTCTAGAAGCAGCTCTTCAAATGCTTAAGAACTTGAAGATTGCAATGGAGTTTAGATTATCTGCCAGATCAATGCCTGATTTGCTTCACAGAATTAAAATATTCTATCTTTCTGCAAGCCCAAATAGTGCTTAGTTCTACAGCTACAGGCAAAAGGAGAGAAAACCTGCTTAAAATTTGCCTGGAACACACTTGAAATGTTTCAACTCTGTAAGACTGGAAGTACGTTAATATGTATTAAAATAGGACGCAAAGCTCCAGTCCATCACAATATAGGACCAGTGTTTGCACACATGCACAGTGCTGAGCATTTGAGGTTCTGTGCTGTATAATATAATACTGCTATCAATACAACAGCAGATTTCTCAGAGACACAAGACAGATTTCCCAGACTTCTCTGGTTGGCGCTGTTCAAAAGACTTTAAAAATAACATTTTCATTGTTGGCTTCAGGCAGAAAAAACCAAACAAAAACCAGTATTTCAGAGCCTAAGGAACAGACCTTTATGCCTGTGATTATCTACCTAAGGAGATAAATTCACTTCTTATACTGGAAGAACCCAAGAATAACTTTGCACAGAGTTAAGAATACCCCTAATGCCAACAGAATTGGAAAAACAGAGACAAAAGTTACTTTTGATTTATAACTTGCACATCTAAGCAAATTATTCTAACTTACCAAGTGACTCATTGCTTCTGTACTACATTGGCTACAATGTAGTTTTATTCTTGTAAAGAATTAAAATTCTCTAAATAAAAGTATCAGCAACTAAGTACGTTTGCATTGTATGTGCTTTCTGATCAGATTGAAGTGATGCATGAAGCGAGTCAAGGGGGATCTAGCAGAGTCTTGGTTATGAGTGAAAGCGATGAGAACCTGTCGACGAGGAGGAGGTAAGGCAGCACGTTAGTCATTACATGACATCAGTCATTAGACTAAGCCTTGCAGATACCATTATCCAATTATTAAGATCATCTCATTGTGTTCAAAAACTCATACTTGACTGTGTACCTCTGAGGGGCATTTTTTAATTCAACTGATAATCCTCTAGTCTCACTTTCTAGTAACTTCTGGTAAAGATTAATTATGCCTTCTAAAATACCAATGCTTTCGTTATTTAGTTTTACAAGTAGTGTCAAGCAAACACAGTTTCAGTTGAACTGCACTGTCTGTAGACCAAAGAAATAGAATTTGAAACGAAAAAAACCTGCAGCAAGTCTACAAACCAAACCCCTACTGACTCAATTTCCTTTGTTTTCTTCAGGGTAATTGAGATAATTTTTGCTTACATTATGCCTCCATTTCACACAGGTATATGCTTAAGTTGTTTGATACCAGAGCACGAGCTTGTAATGCTACACAAATCCGAGGCATACAAAAATGAAACTTACTGCTATCTGAACTTACAGCAGGCTCAAAGTATCTTCATAGGGCATAAAAATTATGACTACCACTGGTCACCAAACTATCAGCCAGTTCTCAGAAGGTACAAAGCGTGTTATCTACCAAAATAAGTTCTATTTCAAATCACACCTCTAAGGTAATGATGGTCTAAAGAGAAGGCATGAAAGTGTAAGTTCACGTTAAGAATAGGTTAAGCTTCTAATATTTTGTAGAATTTCAGATTCATAAACCTACTAAAAAAATTATTGAATTGTCTCCTTTCTTGGGAACTTCCATTTCACCTTCTGTTCCATCAAAGGTTTGGAGGTTTAGTGCAAGCTTGAGCAACAAAAACAAAACAAAACACACAAAACCCCACACAGCACCCCTGGAAGGACACCCCTCACTGTCCTCAGAACAGCACCCAAGCATCAGAGCCAGGCTTGTCAGTTACAAAGAAAGCAACAAGAAATGTCTAACTTTTTTTTTAAAAAGAAGAAAAGAAACAAGTCTGTTTATTCAAATCAAATTTTACAAAACCATTGTCTTTTTGTGGTACAGAGCAAAGTTTAAGAATAAATATTGAATACTTTGTATAAAAATTAGTAATATCAAAGGGAAATTGATGCAAATCAAACAAACAGGTAAAAACAATTTTAGCATCAAACACACTGTGCAACAATGTCAAACTCTTAACGAGGCATGGCCATTCAAGCTGATACAGTCTTACTTGTAGAAGTAAAACCTGACAGCCCTGCATTGGAGCACCAAGATGATTATTAAAAGAGGTTCTAGTTAAAGGTGTACAAAGTTGGTGTTTAGAACCAGAAAGCTATTTTTCATTGTTTGTTTCTTTTTTAAAGAAGTGCATTCATACTTTTCCTTTTATTCATAAGTAGCTTCCTTTTTCACTGCAGCAAAGGAAAATGCAAACTACAAACACCAAGGCCCTTTTAAGAAACAACCCAAACAAAATTTAAATTAGCCACAAAACAACATATTTCAATGGTCAAAAGTGAGTTTCAAATAACAGCAAGCTACATTTAAGTAGTGTTTTAGATACTACCTAGGTCACTATAGAAGTTTAAGATACTTACAACTTTAACTTTGCTTGTATGGGTGAAAACAAATCCTAATGCATAGTTACTCTAGAAAAATTGTAGTCTTAATAGAAGACTTTGGCTGTATATAAATTTCAAGACCCTCTTTCACCTGAAGTGAATGGGGAGGCATTTCCAGTTGTGCCATTTTACTGTACATCTTATTGACTTAAATGGCCTGCAACAGGTGCGAGATCTGATGAAGAATCTTTCCTTCAAGTACTGAACATGATGTTCTGTGTGCATTCCCCCCACCTGCACCCACACAGAGCCAGCAGGTTACAGACCTAGGTTTGTCTTGTTGTTTTCTTTAAAGAAATCCCCAGGTTGTTATCAGTTTGTTTAGGAAGAAAATGAACTAGGTTTGTTTTTCAAGAGTACAGCTGTTGCAGTCCAATTATTTTAATACTGATAAATGAGTCTGTGATCTATACATACCTAACATGCTGTCCAGTTAGAATTATTATTTTCCCTTTGGAAAACCACTTGTGAAGTTACATATTCACTTAAACCTAGTAGCTACTTACTTAACATCTATCTGAAATGGCAGTTTGAGGAACAGTCAGCAAGCTCACTGCTGCTTTTTTTTTTTTTTATCTGTGCTAGCCTACACTGTTAGCCATTCGAATCATTAAAACTGCAGCACAGCCTATAGAACAGCAGCTATGATTTGAACAGTTTACCACTTACAGCTCAAAACTGCCATGCCACATACAACTGTTCTAAAGTGAAGTTAGAAGACATTAAATACTTCACTGCTCCACACAGCAGCAAGAAACTTCAGGCAGAGGAGAAAAGGCCAGCTTTAGACATCTCAGAAAGCAAGGAGCATTGCTTCTATAGGCAGTACATCATCAGCAGATCCCAAGACTGTGACAGATCGTTGGTACCCTGCAAGCTCTTGGGTTACATGTTACTGCTGTGCTGATACTTGACTCATTCGATCTTTCAGAAGTAGTTTTATGACGCTACCTACACTATAACTTGTTCAAGTATTGAATCAATTCACAAACAATATCTGACTGCCCCTTGCATAGCCTGTACCTGCTCCAGGGAGAGCTGCCACAACCAAGTTACCTGTCCTGTGAGACTGTAAAGACACCGTTAGTAAGTCATACAAGAAAAGTCTGCAGACGTCTTAGAACCATGGTTTTTTACAAGATTTAGATGGCACCACAATACAACTCAACGCCCAGAGTTTCAGCACTACCTAGATTTGCAATGCACAGGTATTCAGTTCTTCCTGCACGTGATATTAACATTTAGCTCTATTCGAGAGACAGGGTTTTGGGGACAAAGACTACCCTGACATTGTAAAGAATCTTTTCTCTTCAGGAAAAGACTTGAGAAATGTTTTAGTGAGTTTGATTTTGTGTACTGAGTTTCTGTGGATCACCATCTCCCTAACCCTTCACCATTACATCAAACCTTTGTGCAGAAAACATTCTCCTTATTTAACAAATGCTAAACATGAAACTTTGCTCTTTAAAATCACTAATCGCTTCAAATCGGCAATAGATAACACTCTCAAGGAACACAGCTATGACTTTCACTTGCTTTTCACCTTTAGGACCATGAACAAGAGAAAACAGAACCACTGTTAGAAGAAAACCAGTCTTAAATGCACTTAGTCTATTATCTTATTAAAGAATGGATAGTTTAAATATACAGCTTAAGTTTTCAGAAGACAGAGCTTTGACATAAACACTAGATTTTCATCCTTTCCAGTTCACTTCTGATGTAAAGGGAGCTCATTTGTTACTTAGAAGAAGCAAGTTAAAGGGCACTCGGACACAGTTTCCTTACTTCAGAGATGGAGGGGGCTTTGAGAAAAAGACTGTAGCAGGTCTATACTTCCTGCACTTTGTCAGTTGTGCAGGTCCAGGCATACTTTCCATGAAGCATTCAAAAATACTGAATATATGTAACCAATTTACACTGCCTTGAACTATTAAATTGAGTCACAAGTTCTACCTTCCTTTCGTTTTGAAAGGTCTACTTCATTTTCACGCAGTAGACTTCTTAAAAAAAAATCATATGCCTTAGCCTTTTTAAAAGAAAGAAACCCTTAGGACTTGCTAACAAATTCAAAATAAGTGATATTTTCACCAACCATTTCAAAGTCTAGAAGTCCATTATAGTTCACTTAATGATCATATAATTCAAACTCTCATCCTATGAAGAGTGGAAAAAAAAAATAGCAATAAAAGCAGGCTACAATGTAGAACGTTGTGGTACAATAGGAGAGCTATTCCAGTAACAGTTTCTGAACAGAACTTGGCACCATCCTCCCACTACCCTGCTTCATTTCCTGTCCCACCCTCCCAACCCCGCCCCAGCTATTCACATTTACGTATATTTTGAATAAACGGCAAAAAAAGTTGTTGCTCTGTTTTGGCTCAGTGGATCTTCAACACAGATATTCAAGTATTAAGAAAATGCAGCTGAACAAGGATATGTATTCTCATAGTACAGTTTACAGAGAAGCACAATATTAACTATTCTGCAGTATATTCTACTCCAGAGCCCCGAGGAAAGCTTTTTAACTTTGGGATCGGTAGCCTGCTTCCAGAGATAGTGAAGGTCATCCACATGTCCATGAGATGTCATCATTCTGTTGTAAATGCAGGGATGATATGGAGCCTTTCCTTCTCCAGAAAAAAAGGCATGATACTGTGGTACAATCCCCATTTTGTTGGCACAGAGGCCCATGAAGACATCATCTATATAAAGACTGGTATTAAGAGTCAATGAAGCCTCGTATACTTTAGCTGCTACATCACTTGATATTACATACGCAGCTCCTGCTGTGTAGTCAGGGTAAGAGGGCCACTGGTACATTTCATATGGAACATAGTATTTGCTAGTCTTATCTCTTACGGGAGGGGATCCACGATGGACACGGCCAATCCAGAGATCCTGAACACCCATTTGTGCTAGACTTTGGAGATAAGCAACAAGATTTGGCATATGGATAAATATATCATCATCTGCAGACATAATAAACCTGGCATGAGGACAGTAGGCATTTACCCAGCTGAACTGTAGAAGTAATTTAGTAGTAAGGTTGTGAAAAGTATCCAAGAAGTCTTGCTGAATCAAATCACTGTATTTCTGGTCTTCCAGATAAAGGTCCCTTTGCCGCCAATGATCTGTTGGTTGTCCCAAAGCAAAAAGAGTTTTAATGTTGGCATTAAGTTTAGAACGAACATATTTCTCATTACCCCAAGTCTGTCGAATTGCATCCCTCCGATGACGGTTTTCAGGAGAAGACTTCACAAACAGCAGGAGAAGGACATCCTGCTGTTGACATTTCTCTTTGTGGTTCATCAAGTACTGGTAGCTTGCTACTCTGTCCATGTTATCCCTACTGATGGACAGGCTTTCATTCACAAAATTGTAGCTGTTTATGAGGTATCTGTATGAATAAGACTTCATATGGCTTACAAAGCGATTATCAAATGGTCCCCAAAAAATCATGACACATAGTATGAAGCAAGTGGCAAATATCTGCAAGAACTGGCATTTTCTGACTCTTCTGGGACTAACAAACATTCTGATGCAGTTCTTGTACTTCTTATTCCTGTTCAGGATCAGAATTATTTTTGTCTTCTTTGTTTTGTTTATAAAGAGTGCTTGTAGTTTACTGTGAGAGCACAGTGTCAGTCCTTCAGGATAAGTGTCCGCTGTAAGGCATGACGTCTTTCACTCTCTATTGTAAATCCAGCTTCCTGCACGGTTTTCACAAGTCATCTTCCTCAAAAACATTCTTCTTGTACTGGAAGAGAGCAGACAGCTCTGAAAAACAAGACTTGCAGATGACTTCTTCCCTTTGTGGCATCTTGAAGTGAATGCTACAATTCCAATTAAATCTTCTCACATGCTGATTTCCTTCACGACAAATCCTAAGGGGAAGGAGAGAAGTGTTAGTGAGGTGCTGTTACCTCATTCGGCATTGTTTTTGTCAGGGAGGAAAGTAGGAACCTGAGGGAAGTTAGCCCGAAGCCTGGGGTACATTAGTGAAGGAGAACTCGGGGCAGGAAAACCCTCTGCCGCTAACCAACAGATGACCACACTTCGTTCAAGTCCTTCAAGCTGGAAGGCAAGCTGCACGCCGTCCAAGCTCTCAGGGTGTCTCCGGCAGCCTCTCACAGAGCGAAGCCTATCCAGGCACAGTAACGGCTCCCGGGCGCGGGTGGCCGTGCCACCAACGGCCAGAGCCGTGGGGCAGCCCTCACCCCCCTCACTGCAGGTCCCCCAGGCAGCCCCTCTCCCCTCACACCTTCCCTTTCGACCAAGCTTCTGGAGCCGACCGGAGCTGCCTTCCTTCCGCCCGAGAGAGCCGCGGAGCCGCCTCAGCGCAGTCCCACCGCGCCCCTCACGGCTGCCGAGAAGGGCAGGGCCGCACCTCCGGCCCCGTGCGGCCACCCTGAGGGCAGGGCAGGAAGGTGCTAGGTGCACCGCCGGCCCTGGGCAGGGCACAGGGTGGCCTCCTACCAGCTCGAGCCCTGGGGCAGGCTCCTGGGAGGGTAAGCAGCCCTCTCATTTCCACAGAAGGACTAAAAAGAGCCACGAAGAGTTGCGCCCCAGTGACCCCTGACAGACACCCTGTGATCAGCTTGGGACCTGTGCTTTTTGGCCAACCGTGCTGACAGAAGCTATCTGCACCCCAGTCTTGGATTGAGAGCAGGTTACGCAGCAGGCTGCACCAGCCAGAGCTGCAAGCCCCTCAGCTATGCACTTTGCAGCTGCACCTGCAGCACAGACAGTGCTCTCGCAGGGCTTCCTCTCTGCCACTAGCTTGGGTTTTGGGGAGGAATCGAAAACAAAGCCACTAAAGCCTTCATGCCGTGGAAGATCCAACATTCTGTTCCTGTACCCAGAGCTTAGTCTCTCTACACAACAGCTCAAAGAAGCAGCTACCTGCCCACCCTGTAAGAACACCACATGAGCTCTCAGCAGAGCCAGAAGTGCAGCACTAGCACACACCAAGGAATGGCACCCCGCTCATTAAGCACTTACTGCAGGCAAACAGCCTCCAAAGCAAAGAACAGGAGCTCCTGCTGTTACATCAGAAGTTAAATGCAACACAAGCACTTGAAAGATTATTTTTACCTACTTGAGGTCTTGCATTAGGAGAAAGCAAGGAGCTAGATGGCAATAGCAGAACTTGCTGCACTTCTGCGCTGTAGTAATCAACACAGGGAGGAGAGCTGACAGCTCAAAATGGAGCCATGGATTGGCACACTGAGGCTTGCAGATTGTAGTGCATAACAGAAAAGCTGTATGGGCAGTCTGCTGTGTAACAATCAGTCAATCAGCACTTTTTATAGTATCGGTTTAAATCCATCGTATTTTTGGAAACATTATCTTAAACAATGCACCCCAGAGTTATAAACTCAGCGACTTTATAATAGAACATTACTGCAAAGATTGTTGTTGTTTCAGATGAAACATGGGGATGTAGACAAGAAGCAGGAGCGCTACAGAAATCCAGGCATTTGACAGCACCTTTGAGGGGAGCAGGTCTAAAAATATCTTCTACTAAAACGAAGATCAGTTTTAGTTTTCCCCTCTATCCTGCATGCTTGTTTGTGATCCTCTTCACAAATCTGCACACTGCATGAAATTGGCCAGTTAACACAAATGCTGCAGCATTGCCTCACCCAGTTAAGTTTACAAAAGGTACATCAGGTTGCTGACTTGATGATCAGATGTCATGAAAATGAAAGAGTGAGGGTTGCACCATAAAGCTTTTGGCAGTATGCCGTCATCGGCAGAGACAGGAGGAAAAAAAGGGTGACAGTCTAACTGGTCAGGTTGCCTCGTGCCATCAGAGTAGCATAAAGGCAGCTGCCTGACTTCTCAATGAGTCAGCACAAGGCAAAGTACCTGTACTTACTTGGCAAGTTCCTGGAAACTTACCATAATGCTTATCACCAAGTACAACTTTTATGGAGTGTACTTTGATAACGTTTTAGCAAAATTCTACAATTGCTTGTGTCACCTGGTAAAAGGAAGCAACGAGAGAACAGTCAACACCTCAGAGCAATGGGGTTAACTTGAGACTGGTAGTTAGGCTGACCTATGTGACAGGTATTGCTATATGCAACAGCAATAAAAAATCCCCACAGAAATCCCTGTGCAAAGAGGTTTAATTATGGAGCAGATGTGAGGAGACAAGATGAGCACAGACCACATCTCCTGCTCTCTAGTATCCTCTCAGTCACAGGAGCTGGACAGAAAATTAGTTTTTCCATAAGGAAAAAAAAAGCAAGCAGGAAAAAAAACCCAAGCCTTAAAAAAAATTAGACTAAAAGGTTTTAAGCGTAGTCTCATTTGATCTAGTTAAAGGGAATTACATCAGCATTTAGTAGAGAATTTCTTTAGAATCCTCCTCAGATTACATGCAAATACAATTATAGTTAAGTAGTGCTGGTAACATTTAAAGAGGCTTCCCTCCTCTGACACCCTGTCACCCTCAAAAAAACACAAACAAAAAAAGCCCAGAGGCTTGTAGAATTGATAATGCCAAAGAATCTCCTCCAGTGCATGAACTTCACAGCCATTTGCAATACCAATCCTTTGGACTTAGTCATGCCCTCCTCCTCTTAACAAGTGACTCAACCTGTACCCCACAGAAGCTATTTACTGCCAATGGATTCTCTTAATTCTGAAGCGAGAAAAACAAACCAACAATAGAAAAAGCAATTTTCTTCCTAGCAAGAAGAAACAGTAGGACAGATAAAATTACGCTTGGCAGTCATTTTTTTTTCCTGACTATAAATAAGGTGTTTTTGCCTCTTGGTGTGCATTTTCTTACTTGTCTTGGAAGCTGGGAAGCTTTTAGATGTACTTTTAGATTGAAGAGAGACTGGGAGAACCAAGCTCCCATATAGTTCCTGTGGCCGCCTTCCCTTCAGATAGATGTAACAACAAAAAAAGTCAGAGCTCTGTGTGGTCTTCCCCCAGTTGCAGGCACTAAAAGCTTTTTCCACCCTGCAGCAATCCTACTCTTCCCAGAGGGGTTTGCTTATTTAATCTGTTGGCATTATCATAAATACAACTGTGTCATTTGAATGCAGCAACTGCTTACAATTCTGTACCTCACATTCAATTAATATGCTAGTTCTGCTTTCATCCCAGGAAAGTGTTATGCAATAGGAAGTCTTCATGATAATTTGTGGAGTGACCACTGTGGAAAGCAGGTCTGTAGAGAGTTACCTTAAGTGTCCACAGAAGTCGGTATTTGAGAAAGTTAGAATGAAGTTAATTTCAGGATAGAAGTAAAACAAGTTTTTGAAAGCCCAGTGAGGAGACAAGAAAGTAAAGATACAGACATCTCAGACATGAAACACAGGCATTCACAGGAAGGATCCCAGAGGGAACACTCATTGCAATAGCATGCAAAGCGACCATAGGCGGTTGATTTAGGTCAGGCTGCATCTAGGAGCTAACTTCAGTTTACAACAGGGCTCGGGGGACTTGTTTTGCAGAACTAAGTACCATATCCATTGTTTCTAAAGCTTACAGTTTTACCTAAGGCTACTTCCAGGCTTTACTGTTACTATAGAGAACTAGAAGCCCCTAGGACAGGCTTTTGGATTGAGCAGGACAGCCCTGTCATGTAAATTACTTCAGATGAGCTTGCTGGATAATCCTAGTTTACCATTGCAGAGGTGCTTCATCCTGCTGGAATACTTCAGTCACTGGGACCTCAGCTGCAACACCACTTCCCCAGCACTTCAGCAAAGTGTCTAACAAAAGGTGGCAAAAGCCAGAGTGCTGCAGTTAAGATTAGCACTGCCTACACTTCAGTTCCAACAGACTTGTCAAGCCTAGTTTATCAGTGAGATGATGCTGAGAAGAGCACGCTTTCAGAATCTGTTTAGGCAGCAGCTACGAGGTTCAAAGAACACATTTGTGCATTTTAATTGTTAGGCAGAATTTAATACTTTTGAAGCATTTTGTTTTTGAGCGACTTAAATTGTTATAATCTGTATGAAATTGAACCCCTTATCTCCAGCAGCACTTAGTTATACACCGCTCGCACCAGAAGACCAAAGAAATCTAGCCCATCAAATAAGCATGCAACTTGGTGTTCTGATGGCTTATAAATTTTTTCCCCCTTCCTATTAACTAAGGTGGTAAGAAGGTATGTGCCTAAATTAATGGAGGCAAGGCCTGAACTGGCTTTGCTGCTCACAGCTTTAGCTACAAGATCAAACAACTCCATTTCCTCTCTTCATTTTTTCCTGTCACTGGCATGTCTTCACAAGTCAGGTAATCTGTCATCACAACCCTGGCCAATGTCCTCCTTCATTCCCTAGCATTTGAAGAGCTCATACACCAAGCAGTTCAGCTGAAACAGACCAACAAGTTCTTCATATGGGCTATACCAAGTAAGATAACAAAACAGAAACAAGTCACACCCCTGATACTCCTAGGATTTCCTACCATAGTGACACATGTTTGTTTTAAGGAAAAAAAAAAGATGCAGGAAGGTACTTGCTGATCCTTCCTTCCTACATAGCTCCTGCATTGAAAGAAAGCATGTGCACACATTCTGCAATGAAAATTTCAAGTAGCATCAAAACCATAAATTACACCTTGTTCTATACAAAACTCATGAGATACAGAAGTCAGACATTTAAGGAGACAGTTCAACAAGGCAACATTTAAGAATCAGTCCAGTGCAAGAAAGATGTATGAAAAGGATAGAAAGACAGATGATGAATTTTGCGTAAGTAAGAAACATAAGTGAAGGAATGACTGAAGCTTGGTTTCAAGACCATTTAGCCCATCACCTGCAATTCCACTTGCCAGCTTTGGCCGTGCATTTCACCGTTTGCCTGCAATTTGCAGTGAGGGTTCAGTTTCCTGGCACAGTAGAATCAGCATTCTTAAATGCTGATGTGCACACTGAGACCCTCTCGGGTTGAACACACACCTGATTTCAGAAGGTGGGCATCAACATCTTCCTAAGCTTGAACTTCTTAAATGATTCTGTGATTGCTCAGTCAAGTAGGATCCCTCTATTAGAAAAAAGGCACTGAATTACAGCAGTATCTCTTGGGCAACTTCATGTCATGAAAAGCCTATGGCAGCATGTAGAAAAGTGACAGACGTTGAAAGCTACAACCACTTGGTGCTTCTCAGTTGGTACGTAATGCTTTTATGTGTTCGTTGGCAGAGAAATTCAAAGCAGAGCAAAGCATTAGATGGCAGCTGAGTAACACATTTCAGCTTCTTCATGGTTGGAAGCAGAACAGGTTGTAAATGCCAAGGACCGCTAGGAAACAGCAAAGGTTTAGTTCCTGCAGACATCTTGCACTTGCCACACCAAGTAGAAAGGATAAGAATTATTTGTTTCCTTAGAAGTGGAGCAGCAAGCTTCCCAGCTGCTACAGATAAATCTAGGTGGAGGCACCTGCCAGAAACCAGACAGAGGTTTTAGAGGTTCACCCCTCTTCTCAAGTGGTTTTCAGCAGAAGTTTCCTAGAACAGCTACTTACGCAGATAGCACGAGATGCATAAGACCACTCCTTTCAAGCACCAGACTACACTAATGCAGTTTTCAGTTGCTTTAACCTGCTATAGCCAATGCAAACTTCCCCAGACAAGCTAGACAGGAGTTCTATTTTCCAGAATAAAAGCCTACAAAACACGAATGTTTTGGTCCAAGGGATTTTGCATAAAATATGCAAGTACCAACACAAAGTTCTATGCTTTTGTGCAGCAGACTGGGTGAAGAGATGGTTCTTTGCGTTGCTGGTGATTAAAGTTTCAGAGCCTGGCAGTGACACAATGGATGCCACATGCCCTCATTTTCTGAGAAGGTTGATCAAGTACATACTTAGTTTCTACGAAGGCAAATCACAGTTCTGAGACATAGGCTGTACGTACAGAGACTGTAATGGTACCTATTCCACAACCCATCACATGTGTTTTGGCAGATGGCAGTGATGAGCTCTAATGCTACACTAAGCAGCAGTCTGCTTTTATGTAAACTCACTTTCAACACTGGTATTTAATGATGTGGCAGATTGGTGCACATTCCTTTCAGCTCCTATGTACTAAGGCAGAAGTAACAGAAAACAGGCAGAGCACATTAGCTGCAGCTGTTAATAGTGTTACTTCCCCATGGGTGTAGATGGCAGAGCTTAAATATCAAAAGAACTTGCACGGAACTGTGTTTATGTATCCCTGATCTGCACAGTAAACAAAAAAAAACCAGATTCATTTAGATTCTCAGGTGTAGCGTACAAGAACGAGGGCTTCTGATAAGTACCAATACACTGAGGATCAGAGCTGCTACTTCCGGTGATTAATGAAGAGACATCTTTTCATTCTACAAGGAGCACAAAAGCATATGCATACAGGCTGTTGTTTTCTTCACCAAGAAAAGAATAAATAAATAGCAGAAAGGAAAGACAATCAAAAAATACAGGAAATAAATGAACTGCCACTTCACATGCTTAGCAGCCATAAGTATTGTGCACGTTTCAAGAAAAGATACCTTAACCTAAAGTTGAAGTCCAAGCCATGCTGTAAGCAGACTGTTGCCATCACGCTGATTGCAGCAGTCATGTCATGACTGTGTATGTGAAAACAAGTGCCTTGTTTTTATACTCAGAGAGTAAGGAACTCAGATCTTTGTAGTGATGTTCAGCAAGATACTGCTTTGCTTATAAGCCCCTATCTTACATGATTCACTGACTGCAATTACAGCTAATTAAGCACACGTAGTGTTTCTTTATGAAGAGTTAAAAATCACACTTCCACAGCTTGTTTTCTTGCTTTGGTCTGAATGCCTGTGCCCAATTACTCAGTAATGTCTGTGGAGAAACCAGCTTTCAGAACGAGTTTTTATTACTGTGTTTTTAAGTTCTCATAATTGCTGCATAGGTACCACATCAACAGATATTTTAAATGCTGCACAAAGATAAGCAATGTCACAGAGTCAACGTAAATAATGTATTTCCATTGCTTCTGCTACAGGCACCCATTACTGCCCACTGCACATCAAGCGGTTTCCTTTTGCTCACAGAACTTCTCTGTCAGTTTAAATATCTAAAGAACGTACAATGAAAACACAGTATGGCGAGCTGTACTGCTCAACTGTCTACCCCAGAATCTTTCAGCTTAATATCTCATATAACCTCAGTTTAAGGAGGAATATTTAATTAGCAATGCCTGCACTGATCTGAAATTCTCCCAAGCTGCAGGATTTTCTCACTTGTCAGTGCTGGCAGTCCACACAGCCACTATTAAACCAAATCCAAAGCAGATGCTGGTCAAGTTTAGAGCCCTTGTTAATTTTCAAGGGCTCATCTTCCACTTTGCTTCCAAACAACAATAGTGAGACAGTTACACGGCTCCAGAAGAGTCACAGACGATCACAGTTACAAGGAGGGAGTAAGTGTTTAATAAAAAAAAATTTAAAAAAATAGTTTTAGGAAGGACAGAACTGTTGATAGTTTGCAGAAGGAACGCCACAGAACAAAAGAACACCACCCCCCCATACCTGTTTTACAGTAGATTAGACAGTCTAAGAGCCACAACACAGCCACACCTAAATCAATATTTGAAACAGGCTGCAGAAGGGATGGCATCTACTTATTTGTAGCTGGATCTGGAAGTGTTATTTCCTGCTTATTTTCTTCACAATATCCATTCCGGTCTATAGGCTATACTCAAAGGTTAAGCTTCACTATATGAAGCAAACTTGCTCTTCCAACTGCCAAATTTAACCCTCAATTTCAATAAGACTGAGATAGCTGGCTATCTTCCTGTGGGGCCTCACTCCAAGTATTATTGCCAGGCAAAATATTTAAAAATAAAGGGAGTTTGAAGATTTATGAAGGGCTCATTGAAGCAGAAGGCTAATGATATCATATCATGGCCATTTCTAGACCACATTAGAATTTGCAGTAATAATTCCAAGTTTTAAATGTAACTTCAGAACAAGCATTCTTTTATCTGCTTTCCAGTCTATCCCCTCTTCCTCAAGCAACACCCTACTCTGTGCTCCAGTTCAGCTTCACACTCTGAATGCATCTTCATTTTCAGAGTCAAAACACAAAGAATACTCATGTTGCTAACACACAGGCACTAAGGCAGGAGCATTAAGACAAGTGAGACATCAAATTAGCAGGTTAGAGCCAGACAAAAATATTGGGTTTTGTTTTGTTTGTTTTGTTTTTCCTTGTGGTTGGACCAATGATGATACACATCAAAGGAACGGATCCAATACAGAAGACTCCTACGTACATGTTGGGAGTCTCCATGTTTGTTTCAAGCAGGCCAGAGAGGAACAAACATTTCAGATTTAATGATAAAACAGATAGAGAACCATCTCAATACAAAGGAGCTGCAGAATGGCTGGAATAGTAGTGGTTCAAAGCTTTGTTTAAGCCTGCCTGAAAGATGGGTGGGATGAATTCCATTATCCTCTCCCACTTTTGTGGTAACCAAAGAGAATTTCGGCCTTACAGGTAGTGCTTTCTGCAATGCAACAAGGCCAGAGACTGAACAGTAGACACTCATCTGCTTTTTGTTATGAAGTATGGGGAGCAGGAACACTATAAACCTACTACTTAAAAAAAAAAAAAAAAAAAAAAAAAAAAAGAGAGAGAGAGAGAGAAAAAGAAGAAAGAAAAGAAAGAACCAACTCCCAGTCCCTCCACACACACGTGCAAGAAATGTGAAAGCACAGTAAGCTGCAGCAACTGGAAGCTAGGAGCAGCATCCAGCCGTTTCCTCTGAGAGCTACAAAAGTCACTGGCCATAACAAATCCCAAAACAGAGGGCTACAGAGAATTCTTCCTTCAGGTCTAGCTTCAGGATTTGAATCAGATAAGAAAAGTCAAACAAACGATCTGCAAAACACTCCCAACAAGTTTAATAAGCAGTGAGACTTCCAAGACTACAGTCTTTCTAAGTTAAATGATGCAAGCAAGTTCCACATTCACTTTTGACCAGCAGTACTCATCTCTGATCAGGACAGATAGTAGGTCATGCTATTAAATAACATGTAAGGTCAGGGAAAATAATTTATTTATATGCCTCATGCAAGACTAATGTAAGATCAAGAATGTAACTGAACTACACAAAATACTGGAATACGCACAGCACCAGGTTAAGAATTGCCATGTGAAAGCACAGTGTCTCTAAGCAAAGAGAAGTAGAAACAGAAATGAAAGTCTCAGAAACAGACCACAACACAGGAACAAAAAACAGGAGCAGAAGCACACAAGACAGGAGTGAACTTAAGGAAAAGGAAAAAAAAACCAACAAAACGGTCATCCATTGAAGAAGTCTGATCACTCTAAAGAGTTGAACTTTGAACAATGCAATAGAAAGTCAATAGCTGCAGTTACCACAGCACTTCACTTGGGGCTTAGAGACAGGCAAAGCTGACACACTCAGAAAAGCTTAGTCACAACTTTGGCACTTTTGCTACCCCTATGGCTGACACGCTACAAGGGTTTTCTACTAGAAGTGTGCAGAACAAATATTTTATTGGGAAGTCAAGAAAGTTGCAAGGGAGAGTTGCAAAAGCATTTGGTCTCATCTTAACAATAAGACATACAGTGTTACATAGCATAGTAAGTGGCAGGTGCAAAGCGAAAGCCTAGCCCAATTGGTTAGTTAACCAATTCAAGTAGAAGAAAAATCCATCCATCTGCAGGTCATGAAAAAAACTAACCACAGCAAGGGGAGCCCCAAATATATGAATAACAGTTAAAAAAAAAAAAAGAAAAAGCAAGACAAGAAAAGCCATAAATTTCCTGCTCTGAGGCAAAAGGATGTTTTACTTCGTTCAGCACGAACCACTTCTGGTCCTACCAGAAAAGCAAATGGAAGAACTTTAAAGTTGAAGGATACAACAGTAAAAACGAGCAGAGACTGATCACAGTAGTGATCTAAGGCAAATAAAGTTGTATTTAAACTATTCTCTAAAGGAGAGAACTAGCTAAAAATACCTTCCTTGGCCAGTATGCCACAAAACACCTCCCAGCAATAAAAACAAACAATCTGTGTTGACAAAAGTTGTTCCAGAAGTTGTCTGGGAATCTGAACAAACTGACTTACTGCACCTGAAAGAGGAGAGTGCACCTTAAGGATATGGCAGCACTCCTGGTACTTTTGAGTGACCTAACAGTTTTTATTCAAGTTTAAAACAACACCCAGCGTTATGTAGATGATACCAGATAGTCAAGCTCAACCTCATGAAGCTGATTCAAAGCAAGCAAAACTTGTTCTGCGCTATAAACTAAGAACTCTGACAGTCTGCATTAGCAAAACGTAGACCAGTTTCTTCAACAGTCCTTCAAACTCTGTTGCTTTCCTTTACAACTTCCTTTTCTTTCAAGGCCATCTGTCCTCTGTCTGCTTAAGCAGTCTGGGCACCTAGCAGCAGCATCTCCAACCCACAACTTTATTTATATTGAGGGTCATACTACACACAACCACTCAAGCAGCAGTTAAACTTCAGGATTGGTACAGGTTCATTCTAAAAAGATGCACTTTGAAAGCCAAAGGGTTGCTTTATCCTTTTTCTGTGTGTTGTGATCATTTCCCCATTGACTGTACAATTTAGGTCAAGAGTAACCTTTCAAAGATCCTTCTATAGCATACCCACTTTACCATCAAGAGTAAATGTACTATTCGTGAAACTTACAAAAGAAGGGAAGTCTCCCAAGTGTCCATGAGTATTATTTTAGACATGAAGACTTAAGAATGCACAGACTGGCACTACTTAAAGAAACCTTCTGTCAGGATCTGAACCAGGCTTTCCTGAACGTTGCTAAGATACACAGTGTTTCCTGTACCAGTGGTAAATCCTACTGTTATCTCTGGCCAGCCTGACAGAGGTGGATCACACTGCTTGACACCAGATTTTAAAGGTTAACTACTACCGCGGTCTGCTGAATAACCATATAGCCTCACTCCAGACACCCAGTGTTTTAGGAAGGTACCTTAATGTACTCTGCCAGCCATACAGGACAAGCTAGTGCAACACTAATCCATCACTGCCCCTTTCAAGGCCCAGCAGACCTACTGCAGCAGCAACAGAACCGGTTTTCCCAACAAAAACCCCTCAGAGAACTTGTGTCCACACAGGCACTGTTAGTAACATCTTCAAATTAAAGGATTACCCAAACAATTCTTCAGGCATAGACTGATAACCCAAGGAGACAAGGCAATGCTTGGTATATCCAAGACTTCACGACACTGTAGGTGAAGGTGTAAACACCAAATCAGGGAATACATAAGCCACCAGCATTTCAGATAAGTGATGACTTGCAGGATTTCCCGCACGCTGCTCCCCAGTCTGTAGGTGAACTACCATCTCTAGTCTCAGTACTTGCTACTCCAGTTTGGCCAGATGTCAGGGACTGTCCCAGCTCCTGCTTTGCTTCTCAATTTATGATCCCGAAGAAAGCAGCAAGTGACACAGTTGTGATTCACTTAATGGAAGAGAACAGTGAGCAGATACTGCTGTCAAGTTTCACAGCAGAAAAAAAAAAGCACAAAACCTCACCAGTGAAAGAGCTGGCATTTGCATTGAGGTTGTATTCTCTGTACATCAGACAGTGGGCTTCCAGGAATCTAGTTCTGTGCAGAACAACCAACCTGTAACCTCCAGAACACCACCCTGCTCTGTGATCCACCTTCTGGATACACTGCTGGAATATTCCACAGCTGTTAACGACTGCAATTTAATGTCTCCTGCTCCGTTCAACAAAGAAAGAAAGCTAGCACTTGCATTGTCTTAAAGACAACCGTTTTCTCTTTTTCACCTCCCAGTTCATTTACCTGTTTTCTAATCTCAACCTTCTCCCTTTCCAACTGCTACTCTCACACTACTGCTAAGAGACTCTCAGGCATACACCTCAGCAGGCGCTAGCTGAGGATGCTCCAGCACAGAACAGCAACACATTCCAACTTCTCACAGCTTTGCATGGCCAAAATAGGATCTTAGGCTTCTATCATTGCCTTGCTTGTAATGTGGTTGATTGCGTTGGACTCGAGCCAGCCTCCTGTCCCTAGAGAGACTAACACATTCTCAGAAGAAACTAACAAAGCAGATTTTTCCCAACACGCTCCGGTATTTCCTATGACCCCCGCAGTGAGGGCGAGCCGCTGAGACCCACCCGTTTCGTCCAGCCCGCCGCCCCGGCTCTCCGGCCGCGCTCCCCGCAGCCAGCCCGAGCACCCATCCCCACCCGGAGCCCCCGCGGTGCTCGGAGCTCCGGGGGCAGGGGAGCCGCTCCCAGCCACGCGGCCGGCGAACAAAGGAGCCCTGCCTCCGCCCGAGCCCGCCGCCCGGCCAGGAGCGCAGCCAGAAGAGGCTTTTTGAGCTTCACAGGCTGGCAGAGCGAAATGCACTTTCTGAACGCGTTCACCATCTCTCCCTTACGCTTAAAGCACCTTCTCAAGGCGATTTCTTCTGCAGATTCCCCCCTAGAAGCATAGGGAATGCCACGGCCGCGTAGCTCCGGCACACACTGGGGCGCTGCCGAGGCCGGGCGGGCAGGGCTGCCCCAGCGCCCGCGGCCCCGTGTTGCAACGCGGAGCAGAGCGGAGGAACTCCCAGCCGGATCTACGAGTTTCTTGGGTGGGAGCGGTTGGGATGGAAAAAGTGAAAAAAGAAAACCCACCGAAAAAGAAAAAAAAAACAACAACTTTTCCAGAAGCAATAATGAATTGGAGAAAAAAAGGAAAAGCGAAAGGGGATCCTGGGACGAGAGGGAGCTGGTCCGCTTTGAATGGGCCGCGCTCCCGCACCGCTTGGGAGGCTGCGGGCGTCCCCCCGCGGCACAGGCGGAGAAGAAAGCCCTGCAAGGACCACCATCGCCTTCCGAGTTTTCTGCTTTGTTTTAGTATACAGCCGACAGCAACGCAGTGATCAGAGATTGAAGGGAAGAACGCTACAACGCTACACGAAAAAGATATTAGAAATGCGCTGAAAATTGGGATTTCAGCAAGATGTAGGCACAGCTCTTCTTTAAGGAGCAAGCAAGGCAATGGGGCACGGCCGAAGCCCTTTAAACAAAGCAGTTGGAAAACTTGTTTGCCTGGAGCGTGGAACTGCAATTCCAGAGCCGCAGAGAAGCGAGACAGCCCCCCGAGCAGCCCGGCTCCCGCAGCCCCCCGCAGCAGGCAGAAAACGAGAAGAGCGGTAGGAAAACAGCACTTCGCCGCGAAGCACTTCGGCGACTCGACTCGTCGCCTTACGGAGAGGCGAGACTGAAAAAAAACGAACCAGCCAATAAGCCCAGAAACGAGGAGGGAAAGGAACCCCGCCCGGATTTCGTTGTCTCACCACGAAAACTGCAGCTGCCCTCTCTTCTTTCCTTCCTTGGGAAGGACAAATCGCCCGGCCCGCTCTCAGGGCTGCCTCATTCACTCGCAGGATATGGGATCCCACGGCGCGGGAGCCAATGGGCTCCTCCTCTCCTCCCCCCGCGCCGAGCCCCGCAGCTCCCGCCCGGCGCCTCCCGCCGCTTATAAACTCCGCGTGCCGAGGGCTGAGGGATGCGGGGTTCGGTTCCTCTTCCTTTTTCCCGGACAGGGTGTGCCCGCTACGCGGTGTCTGGCAAAGGTTTTCCAAGTGCTAAAAAGTTCCTTCTGTCCTACGGGTTCCATTGGGAGTCACGATGCGAAGTTTAGCCTGCTGCTGCTGCGAGACCATGAGGCACTGTGTAACTGCTCGCTGTTGGCAAGTTAGTTTGTAGGGCACAGAGCAAGCGTTATTTCTGGCTTTTGCTGGAAATATTCAGAGCAGGAAGGGTTTTAGCTTCCCCCCCACCTTTACCACAACCGCTGGTGATCTATTTGCATCGTCCTAAGGAGGATGCCATGCCCTAAACTCTTAGGTTTTAAGAGGCCAGAAAGTTCCTTTTCAATGAAGTGCTTCAGTCAGTCAGTCAGTCCCATGGCTGAGGTGTGCGTGCGGGAGGAACGTGCCTTCTGTAAAGTCCTTTGCAAACACTTTGTAAAGAGGAAAAACTGCCTTTAAAAAAAGCTTATTCAATGTAAATTGAGAAGCTGCTCTGTATGTTTTAGGAGATAATCTGAGGTTCCTCAGTGAGCATAAATATTGCACACAAGCTCATTGTGTATCTTCTATCCTCTGATACAACAGTGACTGATTTGAATAATACCTGGCCTCATCGCAGAGTTCCCAGAAATTTAACTATTGCCTATCATGAGCATTAGCGTGTGTTTGTCATTATACAACCATAAATCTGACACCGTCTTTGTGCGGTGAGGAATTGTTTTCTTTTTACACACAGGAGAGACAATAGGAAACAGGAATACTATTGTCAAGGGCACCCAACAGAAGCAGAAAAGGTAAAAAACGGAGCCTTTTTTTCCAGTCCTACAAAGGACGTGTTGCTTTGTAATACAGATTTTGTTTGGGGAAGCTTCAGGCCTGAGGAGCTTCCCACTTGACCTTTCCTTTCTCCTGCGGTATGTCTCGGTGTGACTAAACACTTCATAGCGCCCTTTGCAGATTTCATCCGGTGGATTCTGCCCTAAAACAAATTGAACTTTGTTGCAATTGATGGTTCACCCTAGCAGGGAGGGTTTGTAGATCGTTGTGTAAATTTAGCCTGCTGTCTAAGCAGTGTTTGAGTAACAGTGGAAATAGCCTTAAAAACAAAACATCGTTCATTTTTCTTACCACGATAGTTGCTGATTTTCCTCTTTTCGTAAACATTATTTCATAGGCTTATCTCTCATTATTCCCTTTAAATGTCATCCTTCTTATGCATTCAGTGATGAAACGGTCCCTTTCCAAATGAGATATTCTCTATGCGAGATGTTTAAAAACCTTTAAGTTAACAATTCCTTGGCTGGTGCTACCAGTTTTTCCTGGTTTCATTTTCGGCTGAATTTGGTAAATCAGAGGGAAAAATAAAATAGCAGCTGGATTCTTCCTTCCATAATTAATAATAATAATTAAAAACAAACATGACTCACTTGTTCTTAAACCAAGTATTACTACAAGCACTCCATTTTAACTTCATATTTTTGATATGCATGAGGTCAGGTTGCCAAATTAGCTCAGATTTTTCCAAAGTCAAATGTTCCACAGACATTTAAAAACCAAAGCCCAAACGCTTCTGCGTTATCAGTGTCTCAATAGCACAGTTTTCAGAAAACACAGCTTCAAGGAATCACACTTCCACAACTGGGAAAAGTAGAAATGGACCTTTTCACTTTAAGTTGTGTGTAGAGGGAAGTATGATTCAGACGTAGTTGTAAGCTTGGTAGAATGAGGTCCATAGCAAGCAAAGTCAGAGGTATTTAAATTAAAAAACAAAAGAGAATGTTTCTAGTAAGCACCATACATGGACTTTGTTTGCATGACTGAGTTTGTCTTAAAATTATGTCCACTTTTCTCTTGAAAAGTGACATCTGCTCAGAGGATTAACACCCTCTTATTGGTGCCCACTAATTTCCCATCTTGGGTGAGCTGAATTTTCAGCAATTCAGGAGAGGTCTTTCTGTCAGTGAAACGAGCAGACTTCAGCCTGCTTCTGGCCTGAAATTATACTGGGGGAGTGAGTCACTTCATATGTTTTATTTTCTAGTAACAATAACAAAAATGTACTTACTTGCATTCTCTCCTGCTTTTTCCTGTTTTGTCACCTTACCCCATTAACAGGCAGCTTGACCTCTCCCCTTTCTCCTATAATGTTATTAAGGGAGTTTTTTTTTTAGAACATCACCCTTACTTAATTACAAATTAAATCTTTAACATCCTGCCCTCACCATATCTTGTTCATATTGGCCTCATCCCTTAAAGAGAAGCATAACAGGATGTGTATTTAAACTGCCGAAGTAGGGAGCAGAGCTATCAAACGTTAGTCTAAAAACCACTTCACAGATATTTTTCTCCAGAAAGTACCTACTTTGTTTGTTAATCACACTCATGCACTGCTACCAGCTCTGGTCTTTATGAGTGTTCAGAGTGCAAAGGGCTTTACTGCTTTGCAGAAAAAGTTCCTTGTATGTAAATCAGCTCTAGTTGAGACTTCAGCATATATAGTGAGTTGATGAGATTTAAAGGAACACAGATATTCATGGGCTTGTAGAAGGGAGATTTCTGCAGATCTGTGTTGTGTTGCTCTGCTGTTAATGTTTCCTGCTATTGGTTTGAACAATACACTTTTAGCTCTTTCCCAGTGAGCAAGGAAGGTGGGAAGAATTCCCTCCAACCATTCTTGTCTAGAAAATACAAATGAACACAGGAGCCTGCTTAGTGTTAAAAAAGTTTTAGCAGGAGGTTTGGATCACAGGCTGCCACTCAATGGTTCTGTGCAGGGTCATTGTGATAAGTGCCTCAGGTCCAGCTGCTGCCACCTTCATCATGTAGACCCATTCCATAGGATGGATTAGTATGTCCAAAGTGCAGCTGTGTGCCCTGCTGTGTTATCTGGTGAAGTCCAGTGTACAGTCTGGACCTAAGATTTCATGGTTGTGTGACTCTGAGCTTAGGCTGTAAGCATGAATAGCATGACATTTGTATTAAGATAGAATTAACTTGGTGAATGACCAGCTGCGGGGTTTGCAGTTTGAGGTAGCATTTATAGGACTTAAATGAAAAAGAATCAACTTCAGCAACCTGGGAGAGCCTCAGCCTTCAGGTGTATATGGGGCAGCTCTCTATGCATGTAAATAGTATCCAAGCATATACACAGTCCAAACTCATCGTTCATCTTCTGACCATACGTATAAATTGTGCTTTATGTGCATCTGTGGAGCACGCCAGCAGCCAGCTGTCCAAGCACCTTTGCAAATTCAGATCCTGCAGTATGCAACCTGTGGGCCTCTGCCTTAAAGTGTTTGTACCTCAAATGACAGTTTCCAACTACAGATTTGAACATGATTTAAACTTAAGATTTCTTTAAATTCTGTGTATCATAATATCTGGGTCAGGCACACTAGTAGAGTTATTGATCTAACAAGGACTGGGGAGCTTCATTAATCAGTGTGCATGAATTGTACATGGAAATGGCTGAGTGTGTCATGGAATCATTGGATTGCGTTGGTAGAACAAGGCAGTGCTTCTGCCCTGAGTAAAGAATTAGAAGCTATTTTCAGAATGAGAATACTGTGCCAGAGTCCTATTCTAAATCAGCAGTAGCAAAGTTGGATGGCCATTAGGTCTGGGAATTGCTAAATTTAGGAGTGGACTGATGTCAAAGATAGTAGTAGCTCAGGGAGTGCTGCTAAAAGCTTTGGTGTACAAGTGCTTGCTGTAGTTTTTGGACCTGCATATGGCAGGAAAGAGGAAGTAAGATTTTACTGAAGTGGAGCCGCTACAGGAGTCAGAGATGAATGTGTTTCCTCTTTTATATGGAATGAGTAAGATCCATTGCAAAGGCTTCCCTGTAGTGTCTAAGTGCATGATGTAACACATTTCACAGTATCATATATTCTTACTAAGGAGATCTTGGTAAGTGACTGTGACATGTTAACCGTAGAACCCCAACAGCATTTCTTCTCAGTCTAATTTCCAGACTCATGAAAGCTTCCAGCTGGCAGAGGGAAGGAGCTTGGAACTTCAATCTTAAAAGGGAAAGGGTGTTTTTGACTTTCTTGTTAGGCACAGAGAACTGTTTTCTATCACCAGACTTAATGAAAGAGCAGTCAGCAGGAGAAATTTCAAGAAGCCGCTAGCCATTGCTTGTTGACCATCATCTCTTTCAACTTTCACAAAATCTTTGTTTTCAGAGAAGTTTCCCTGTCAGGCAGATTGGCTCCAACACTTACAACTCTAATTACTGCCTAACGGGTTGGGAAGATCTTTGAAGTGTGTGCTGCCATGTAGGGAGATCTTGCTGCTGATAGAAATGTCTGTAGAGTAGCAAGAGGAAACACATTCCTAACACAGATCCAAATATTTCTGAGAACTGGGAAAATTATTATGAACAGGAGGAAAAAATATCTTGTTGTCACAATACAGGGGCTTACTAAATGTTCTGGAGGCATTCCTAAGTCCTTCCATCCTTGCTCTTAAATCTGGAAGGTAGAGAAAAGCTGAAATAATCAGTCTCAACATTCACATGCTTTCTTACAAAATTTGCACTTAAACAATTATCAAAGAAAGATAAGCAACCACTTCTGCTATTACCTCCCATACCTGCTTGCTATTGGATACTAAGGTTATTTTAATACTCTTCAGAAATTCCAGGAATTCCTCAACTTGTTTTCTGTGCAGTTGCTATGCTGCCAGCAGGCTCCTGGAATGCAGCTGGCCACATGCACCTACTGATGCTGGGTTCGTTTTAGGCACGTGGGGAGATTGGGATCACAGGTAGCTTCTGCCTTGCCCCATGTCACAGGCAGTCTGCATCGTCTGTTGGCTGGCTGCTTGCTATGCCTATCCGAGACTCTGGGAGAACTAAAGATACTCTCTTCCATCCCTGATCCATCTCAGGGCTTGCAGAGTGTGTGCACATAACGGCTGCTTTGTGGTGGCCTAAGGCTGCACGGATCTTGTCTGAAGAAGTGCCACAGATTGATTTTTACACAACTCTAGTTTTAGCAACAAAATGGGTTTATGAAAACTTTTACAATAGATTACAGTGTTAGATTATGATTCTTAGTAGCTCTTCATCAGCACTCAATCATTAACCTGTTTAACACAATGATTCAGTGGAGTTTACACTGACTTAGTTTGAGGTTCAAAGGTGGCAAGGTTCACTCTTCTTGGGAGAGGTTTCTGAACTCAGTTGCACACCTCTCGGGGGAGCAACAATTAGCTGGAGGCAGAGTTGTTTTTAAATTCTCCAGACAAATCTGCCAAAGCACACCAATCTATCCCTGCATGTTCACATCGGTTCTAATGAAATTGCTTTTAAACTGATCTGAAGTTAACAGTACACAGCTCCTGTATGTCAGCAAGCTCAGAAAGGAGTGTTCATGCTGAGCACTTCACACTGTCGTTTATGGTAGCACAAAGCATATGTCATGCTGCCTGATCACAGTGATGATGACTTGCACCTACAGTGGGCAGAACAGCAGCAGATAGCGCCATGGGATATCACTGTGTAGCTGGTGATGCAATGAAGCAGGGATTTATTGGGTGCACTGTTCAGTAAAACACTGCTGACTTTATTTCCTGCACTTAACAAGCTGCTCATTAACCAAGAATATAAAAACCAAGTTTCCAAGATTTGTGACACATTCGTTTTTGAAAATTCACATGTATTCGTACAACAGGCTGCTTCTTTCCTCATATGGGTCTGCACAGGAATTCTGTTTTATACAGTATCACCTGTCTGTCAAGCGGATCCTCTGCAAACTCTCTAGCATTCCTGTGTGTATCCAGATCATTTGATACACTCTTGCTGGCCTTTCTCCATCACCTCTAGTTTGAAGGCACTGATGTTTTATTTGCATTTCTAGTTACTGCAAACCTATCTTCATATTCTGTTCCCTGGCCAATAGACATGTTAGACCAACTTCTATGGGCAATCTTTCCTGCATGGCATCTGACTTGAGTTAAAGCTGAATAGTGTGGCAGCGAACATGCTTTTGTTGGTTAAAATGCATAGGTTCTGTTGGTCTGTGCTGATTCCCATTACTACTGCCAGGCCAGAATTACTGTGTGGGTAGAAGACACTGAGAGCTCATAACTCTCTAGCAGCCCTGCCTGGTGTGCAATGCTCTTATCACCATTGCAATTGTACTCAGCCCCAGTTCTTACCACAAACATTGAAGTGGCGGAGTACTTCCAGATTTCTCACATAGGTAAGACCTAGAACCTCTGATAAACCAAGCCTCCCACTCTTCCACAGGAAAAATGTAGAATGGCAGTCCTGGATGAATCCGTTTACCTATCTTTCCCATTGTTTTATCTTGGATATTGGTCATTAACGGCTGTTTAGAGGAAATTAACAAACAGGATAAATATTGGGTAGCATCCTTCCATTTCATGCAGTCTTCAATTGTGAGACTGTAAAGTGGCCACTGTCAACCACTGTCTCCATGTGGAATCTATCCCATAATTCTCCAAAGCAGTTTCTAAGTTTGGAAAATCTTCCTACAGGCAGCGTCTCTCCTTCCTCTAAGGTCATCATTCAATTCTGCGAGCTGAGTTCAAGAAGTGAGGCAGAGAAGGTTGACCAGATTAGTACACGGCTGTTTCCAGGAGCTGAATCCCCATCACTGCTGGCTGGAGGTAGCTGCAGCTGCTCTGATTCCTGCCTCTGCCCCAACTTACTGCCATAGAGAAAGCATGACAGAAGAAGGATGTGCTTGCTTCTCAGCTCTAGCAATTCACAATTTACATATGGATGTACATGTGCCCAAAAGAGATTAACTAAATTAGAATACATGTTCCAGCTGCTCCCATAAACTCCATTTTAGCTCTTCAGGATTTTCTTTCTATCTTTCATTCTTAATTTTCAGGTAACTAAGACATAGTTTATTTCCCCCAAATCTCACAGAATACAGATTCTTGAAGACATTAAAAATCAGGGTGTATTCAAGACATTTACCAAGATCCTTTGGGATATCTCTGTCCAAGATGTCTGTGGGCACAGAATTTAAGTCTGGCACAGTGCTGTGTCCTATTCCAGAGAGAAGCAGATTTTGAGGGATGCGTTTGCGCAGGGTTGCATCTCAGACTGAAATATAAACACATATAGGAACTAGTAATCTTCATCAAATCCATCACCTCCATTCCAAGTGCAACGTGCACTGCTCTGGTCTGCCATTTTCCAATATAAATTCAGGACTGTCTGTAAAATCAACTACAGTTCTGTTCATTTTAATAACAATGCTAATTCCTCCTTTACCTAAATGGTGCCCCAAAGTCTTGCAGAACAAAGCTGTTGAGCAGTTCTGCTGGTGGATCACAACCACCGAGGCTCTCTTCCTCTAGCAGCAGGCCCTTCAGGACACAGTGCTGAATGAATTCTCAGTACAAATGGTTCCCATTGCGCTTCCTAGAACCTACTTCTGTATTTTATTTTTTGGTCGTATCTATTTGAAAGTTTTGTGGTTTGTGACTGTCTTATGTTCTGCTTTTGTTAAAACAGCCCTTTTCCGAGTGTCACAGTTTGCCGCTCTGTGAGGGAAAGTTCACACCACTGTCAGTTTTATCAGATTTCTCACCTAGGGAGGTCGATTGGTATTCGGATATCGCTATATCTTGTCTGCAAAGGAATGGAAAAAGTAGGTTGCATGTAGGCAGTTTCCATCTTAGACATCAGGTTGACTGTAAAAAAAAGCCTGTTGAATAGTTTTTGCAGAAGTCAGAAACCATTCAATTTCCAGCTCTCTCTTGCCTGCTTTGTTTCAAACATGTAAGGAAAAGCAACTGTGAAAGAAGTGGCTTCCAAGAAATGGGACTCTGTGCATCTCCCACAGCAGAAGGGCTCACCAGATCTGGAGTGCTGTATTTTAGAAGTCTTGTCTTGTAAATACTATCTGTGACTGTATGTCCTGATTAGCTGGTTTTTATTTTGGCCCGTAGCAATGACCAGTCTGCAGCACCCCCATTTCCTAAAGCTAGCTCACATTTGTGTGCAGAGCTGCACCATTCAGTGTAGATGCACAGCTGCAATGAGAGACAGCTCTTGCGTGACTTTCAGTCCTCTGTTCATACTATTCATTTCTGTAGGTGATTTAATTAATTTGCCTTTCTGTTAACAACAGTGTTCTGATTCCTATAATGTAGGCCAACTAATTAAGATATATAAAAATATTTCCCCGAGGTCATTTGTTTTGGGAACAATGAATGTGGGACACTTTCTTATATGCAAAGAGATCAGAGCATTTCAGAAGAAACAAAGTGTTATAAATGGTGACCTCAGAGGTAAAATACATTTCTAACAAAAATACAGTCCTCCTACTCAGAGCAACTTCCTTAGCAGCTTAAGCATTTGACTTCACCTTGTGGTAGAATAGAATCACCTACGCAGGCAAGTACAATATCTTCAGAAAAGGTCACTCATTTTCAGATGAGAGCGTATGTGTCCAAGAAATCAGAAAGGGTTTCTGTATCAAATAACAAACACAAGGTTCAATTAAAACAAATGTTCTTACGTCTAGAACAATCTTTTGCTTCACTTTAGGGGTAAAGTGCTGCAACTGACCAATACTCAAGTTTCACTTGAACTATTGCACAATCTCATCTGAAAATACTTTTCAACTGGAAAAGGTACATTTAGCACTGTGAGAAATGCAAAACAAAACAAAACAAAACAAAAAAACTCTTGAAAGCAATTATGTAAGTAGACTGGAAATTTCCTTTATGGGTCACTTTACATGCTGTGATTTCTTTTGATTCCATTGCGCAGACATCATTTTGATATTTTCAGATTAGATCAATCAGAATTTCTAATAGCAATTTCTAGTTGAAAACTAATTGTGCTAATTATTGCTGATTCTCTTTCCACTGTGACAGTGACATCTTTGACAGGTATTACATGCAAATAGATACATTTGCAAAAATTATGATTTTGTTATATTTCATTCAAATTCAAATATAGAAACCTGACAACAATTAAGAGTGGCCAGGGTACTGGGCCAAAATGTTCCTTACCACTCCTCGTATTTTTGCAAGCCAGGACATTTTTTGCTCTCACTTCTCTTCTGTCTAGCTCGATCCTATGCTGATGTTTGGTCTCAGAGTACGTATCCGTGGCACTGCATGCATTTCCATTCAGTCCTTTCTGATACTTTTGAGCCCCCAGATATTTAAAAAGCTAATATTTTCAATTTATGTAGATCTCTATAAACCAGACAGATTTATAATAAGTTTATTTTATTTTCATTGATTTGGTAGATTCTACTGGACACTTTGCTCTTACATACACAGATTCTGGTATTCTGCTGTTTCAGCGGTAGAAAATATACAAAACTTTGAGCTGCTGGTGGCCAACTCAGACATGCATCAGCTTTTCATCTTCTTTCCATGCATTTTTGCAAGACAGATATGGAACACCTGTGCACAAATGCCACTTCTGTTGGCTCTACATCAGCCATGCAGACAGATTTTCTGCAGCATAGTAATTGTGGAGAGACACTGAGGATTTGTGTATTTTCCCACTGACAAACTCACTACCGTAATTCTGTTTGATGGCTCCAATTCCACTTCTGGGAAAAGACTCCTTGTGATAGCGAATCTTTGCGTGGAAATAAGTTTAATGAATGAAAGTGAGCCAATGATTTTGTTAGAAAAGAAACACAGTTATGGAAACAGAAATCCTGAACCAGTTTTATGCTGCCATCCGAGCAGGATGCACAAACAGTAACTGTGTGAGCAAAAAGTCATTGAGGTTTCTCCAGAGCAGATATTAATAGACTGTGGTAGACTCCAGATGCTATTTCTGCTTAGGGCTTCATCGTATTAGAGTGTTTTTTTTTTTAATGTAGCACATAGCAGAGCCACCACCTGACACTGCTCTTACCAGAATGACTGTGAGACAGAGCTGCCCAATGACCTGACAGAGCTGGGGAGCCTGACGAGCTCCTCAATTACTTTCCCATTTGCTTTTCATGTTAATGAAGAATGAAGGGAGTTGCAAATATATGATGGGCTGATGTGTGTCTTCTGTGTGATAAGGACCTTCTTAGTAATATGCTCTTAGTTTCCATAAGCCAGCTCAACACCTATTGCCACGGTTCTATTCCAACAAGGCAGCGCAGTGCAGGAGAAGCCTGTTAGGATTAGTTTATACTTGGTTAGCAACGTTGCTAGTTGCTATTTGCACAGGCCTGAGCAATATAAATAGCTGCATTTGGTCTAAATGTCAGCACAGACAGGGACTGATACAGAAATGCCCCACTGGAAGTGAGGGCTGCTAATTAATACCAGCATTTACCTCAGTTTCAAGGGTTCACTTACGACCTTGGCTAAAACCAATTGAGACCATGCAAACCTCAGACCTTCAGACTAAATGCCTTCACCATCCGTGCTCAAATGACTTGTTTACTTGGAAAGCATTCTGGTGAGGAACAATTCTTCTGAGAGCTGCCCAGGAGCTTCAGCTAGCTCAGAGTTTTGTTGGGTTTGGGCTGATGCACCTCATGTTTGTGACTGTCTTTGAAATGAAGGAACAGTGGGATGTGGAAGGTCTAACCCCTCGCCCCACATGCCCCAGTTTCACCTGGTTTTTCTCCACTTTGGGTCACTGAGGGGAGTGTTTGGGTCTTACCTGTAATGGCAAATCTGAGTCCTGAGGCTGCTAGCTGCTTCCTGAGATTACCTTGGAGACAGCCAGCTGCAGCAAACCTTGTGTGTCACATGCAAGTTCTCATACTTACTGACCACACCATAAAGAGTCCTTTAGAACAAAGAACACAATTTCAAGTGTTCCGTTCTGGCTCCATCTCCTGTTTTTCTGTTCCTCTCTGATGGAGAAGGCAAATGCAAAAGCAGATGGGATATATCATGTTGCATCTGCTGCTACCTCCAAGGGTCTGCTGACTGAGGCACGTGAACTGTGTGTGTGGCAGCACTGCAGGTTGGAGAGAAGCCCTTGGAAGCTGGTAGAAGTCTGCATGAAACTTTGCTATGTAATTTGTACTGAAATATAGGAAGAAAAAAAAAAGGAAGGAAACTGAATGAACTGTAGTTTTGGCAGACCTTTTGCTTTTCATCGATTTTGGAAAGAGCTACATTTGAAAGCATGGGCTTGTATCTCTGATCTGCCACTGATGAGCTTATATTCTTCATTTTTTTGTTACTCTATCTCATTCCTTCAGCATTTCAATTTTCATTCAATTTCTGATTATTGACAGAGAGACTGAGGTAAACCCTTGTGCCTGCACTTTCTCATCAGTGAGAAAGACAATAGATTAGCTGCATTTGTCTTTAATTTTTTGTCAACAGTTCAGTGTCCTGCATTACAGAATCACAGAATCACACAATTGCTGGGGTTGGAAGGGACTTCAAGGGATCATTGAGTCCAACCCCTCTGCTAGAGCAGGCACCCTATGATAGGTTGCACAGGTTGGCATTCAGACAAGCCTCGAATATCTCCATGGAAGGAGACTCCACAACCTCTCTGGGCAGCCTGTTCCTGTTTGTCTAGAAACCGTGTGTGTTTACATTTGCTTTGTTCAAATATTGAACAATGTAATAGAGGATTTACAATGCAGCTGGTTAGGAATTAATTCTAACCTGATCATATTTGTTGAGACCATACAATGAAAAAGGGAGCTGAAGGAACTGTGTGTGACAATAGTCCTGTCAGCTGCTGCATCATATTTTCCTTACACATGATACCCCTACAGCAGGTGCTTGCTGAGTTACCCTTGCTGTCCCATGACGGCCTGGAAGAGACAGTGAACATTTCACAAATCACCCCTCGTGGCTTGATGCAGGCCAGGGGATGTCACTACCAGTTTTTTAGGCTGCTAGATTATCCCAAGCGCCATTAAGCCCCTTGTGCCACATGGCACATGCTCTACTTCATCCTTTAGCAGGCCAGCATGCTCACACAGGCCAAAGTATCACATTTATAGCCCACGAATGCTTTTCCCCGCAGCAGCAAATTTCACTCATGTCGCTCCTTAATTTCCTGTTCTTACCCAGTGTTAGAGCAGTTCTAAGGTCTGTGGAAGTCCCTTGCCTCAGTGCACAGCTGTACACTGATAACAGTTTGGTGACAGTGCAATTCCTGTTGCTAACTGCAAAAACATTTAATGTTTGAGATTGTGCTGCTGTGGGTATTATTTGGCTGTGAGCACTGGAGCTACACAAGGCTGTTTTCAGATGGGTGCTGAGTGCTCCTGACGGCTGCTGTTGCACCAACCCTGTCCCTGTACAACTCTACAGCACCCTCCCTCCCCAGGTTTTTAGCTTCTCCCATTAGCTTCCACTTTTAGCTTCTCTCATTGCCAGTCATTGCAGTGGGACCCACTCCTGGGTCAGGTCCTCTATGGTACACAAACTGAGTTTGTCATTGCTTGTTTGAGTGGTGACAGTGCTGCTGGAGAAATACAGAATAATGCTTTCAGAATAATAGCGTAGGGTAACACGATGTTATGGATGGCTGGAACTCCCGGACCAACAGTCAATTTTCTCTTTTTTCAATATGTATACAACTATGGTTGGGTAAGAGTACAGTTGTAGAGGAAGAAAAAATAAAACAGAGCAATGAGAGCCACTGTGGCAGCAGATCCAGCTATTTGGCTTGGAAGTGTTGAAAAAAATGATTACCTTTTATGTACAGAAAGCTTGTAGTTTGGAGATACGAGCATTGCAACGGAGCTCTTGGACTCCAAGCAGGAGCTGCTAAAGAATACATCATGGTTTCCTCTGCCTTGGTGTCACTGAAAATGGGATATAAAATGGCTGACAGCACTTCAAGAAGGAGTGAAAGGATAAGTTTAATGAGTTTTTATCACACTTAAAAAGCTAAAACATTCACTTAGTAAAATCTACTTATAGAATTAAGTTAATAAAATCAAATCTTAAAAAATTGTGTTAACTTTTATGAGAACCCCATAACTACTATGGAAATATCGTAGGAGTCCCACAGAACTACCTCTAATCAAACATTCTTAAGATGTGAGCTTTTACGATGTCCTGAGCAGACACTTCTTTCCCCATACTACTAGGATTAGTAAAAATAATTAAAAAAAAAAAACAGATTGCAAACAGTTGGGAGTGAAAAGATGCTACTGTATGTTGAAATCAGAATCAGAAAAGATTCATAGAAAGATGGGTAATAACAGAGTCTAAAGGCCTTTGTTTTATTGACTGGGTTACTCGGAGTTGTACTGCTGAGAGGAAGCATGTGATTGATTGTTTATGACAGTCACCAGGAAGCCTATGGGCCAATAACTTATTTTTCAGGTATAATTGTCAGCTAAGTGTTGGGTTGGGTTCAGAGTCAGTCTTTGCGCAATCTGTTCAGTAACAGAACAAATAACATACAGAAATCTGCTTTGTTTGCAGGTAAATAAGCATCTTTCCACAGTAAGAATAACTTGAAGATTAGTTTAAAGCTTAGAAACACAAAGTTTCTCTGATGGTTTTGTTACACTGCTCTGTTCCTTAAAAAAAAAAAAAAAAAAGAAAAGAAAAAGAAAAAGACAAAGCAGCAGCTCTCTGGAAATGCACATTTGGAACACTAAATAAACCCCATGTTAGTTCTGTTTGACAGCCATCCTTTCACTTTGTGAAATGAAAGTTGTTGGCTCTAGAAACACGTTATGAATTGTCCTTAGGATTTCTTCTCAGCCCTGTAAGTGATGCGGGAACAGCAGCAACCTGCTTGCCCCCTTTGCATCTGGACCGTGCAGTCAACTGCAGTAGCTGTTAAAAGGAAAGGCACATTTAACCAGAACGGTTTTATTTGTTTTGGTCAGTTATAAAAGCAAGTGCTAATGTTTGTAAAATCGTTTTATGAGCAAATGGCCCTTAGGCCATTACCTATGCACTTCTTAGGAAAATGCATTAGAGCGACAAATCTGTCTTGTGAAAAGTAATGTGGTACTTCGAGCATACCCCAAACACATTTTAAAGCCCCAAAGCATATGCACATTCAGGGAAATATCTACAGAGCTTTTATATGAGTTAGAGACCAACAGACATCCCTTTGCACTGGTGTCACGGAGTGCAATAATATTGCGTAGTCACTAAGTGGTATCTTTTTGCCTCTATTGCTAGATGTGACTTTACTGTTCATAAATATCTCAATTTAAGATCAATGTGGAGGTTAAATAAATGAGAGCAATTGTTCCCAGTGTGGGCAGAGTACAGCCCTGACCCATTTCTCTACCCTCTGCTAGGCACTCTATGGTCTTGTCTTGACTTAAAGCATTGTGGCAAGATTGCTATGAAATCCTGATTATAGTAACATTTTTCCTCTAATTAATTGTTGTGTATCAGATTTCTGACACTGGTTGCCTGCTTTTGCAGGGCCAATCTGCAATTTTATTTTATAAAAGAAAGCAAAACATACACAGAACATAGCCTTGGGAAATGTAACACACTCTTGGGAAGCATAATCCTATTTTATTGGCTCTTATTATTGATTGTTAGGAGAGGAAACCCTTTTTGCTTTGTGGAGCACTTTTAATTCAGGTGTACAGATATAAAAATGGCAATAACAACCAAGGTGAAGTTTAAAATGAACTGAAAAATTAATAGACCAAAAGATGTTTAGGCTGTCTAAGCTTATCAACAAGATACAATATTACAGCACTCCATATTTCTTCTCTTTTAGCCACATAATCAATGAGCTGATAGAAACCGAACGTGTTTATGTAGAAGAACTTCAAAGCATAATAGAGGTAAGAAAATCTGTAAATTCTTCTGATGCTGAACCTCTAAGTCATCGCTGGTGTTGCACATCCTTCATGGGCTGAGCACTCTCACCTCCCACTTTGTGTTCAGAGAGCACAGGTTCTCTGTCAACAAGATTGCTCAGCCTCAGAGATGGAAAACAAAGGGATGTTTTGAACACCTTGCCTCGGGGTCAGAGGCACCTTCTCTTACTCCAGCCCACGGAATGATGAAAGTTGCATCGTTTTCGAAGTTATGGTCGGAGAAATATTTAGTAATGGGCCTTTTCATGTCATCATCAGTAAGCTTCAGAAACAGCATCCTTGTTTTCCATGGGGTCAGAAACTCAGTTTCTCTGAATGTATGTTTGGAACATGATTGAGATAAAGGTAGGCCATATAGTGTCTCAACGCTGGCTCAGTCTTGTGTGTATTTGTGTGGGACTTGAAGGACTGACTAGTATCTTTTTGCAACTATGTCATTGCTTCTTCATCCAATTTGATTTGTGGGAGCTGACAGCTCTGATAACTGATGTATTACTCTGACTTTAAAATCTACACTCGGAATGTTCTTCTCTCAAAAATGTGTATGCAAGAATTACAACCTATGAGAAACAACCAAACAATCATGTAAAATACCACAGCCCAACAAATAAATCCAAACTAACCTTTTTGCAATGAAGCAGTGTAGCAGAGAGACAAGTGTCTATCAAACTTAGCAGTTTCCATCCCTTTTGACTAGTAGGAACATGATTTAATCTTTTTTGTTGATCCCATAATCTGTCCACTTGTGGTTAAGAATGTGTTTGCACAGCTATCAGGCGTAATAGCTCTGGAGAAAATGAAAAGCATCAGAAAGTCATCAAGCAACAAAGAAACTGGCACAGGGAGAAGCAGTTGTATGCTCTGCTGAGAAAAAAAGCATACAGGCTTTGGGGCTTTTTAGTGACACTATACGCTATTTTTTCCCTGGTAAAAATAACCTGGTTTTATTTTTCACTCTCCTCTGCAGGGGTATGCTTCAGAAATGGACAATCCAAGTTTATTACATCTGATTCCATCAATGCTCCAGAACAAGAAGGACATTCTATTTGGGAATCTCCCAGAAATCTATGAATTCCACAACAGGCACGTGTGAATTGCTGGTTGTCCTGGGCCCTTGCTGCTGCTGACACTTCTACTGCCTTTTTACAGGGTGCTTTGTTACACTCATATGTACACAGGCAGGAAAAGTCGTCCTCACTTTGCCTCTGTATGTGTCCTATAAAACCCATGTGTGGAGAATGCTCCTGAGATCATCAATTTCATCTATTTGTGAAAGATTATACCCTTTTGTGCGTTCACTAGTGATTTCCCTTGGCGTTATTAATTTTGAATGTCTCTAGTGGCAAATATTTTTTGACCTCCCTTGGTAGTCCGATAAATGTCACAGGACTAAATCCTGATGTTCTGTCTCTGGAAAAATTTGTGCAAGGAATTTTTCTTAGCTGTTTATTATATATTTCTATTATCACATCAACAGAAGACATGATACTTTTCTTAAGGAATTTGATCATTCACATGATCAGAAACCTTTCCAGAAGCCTTGTCCACTCTGTGGACGTGCATCAACAAACTGTACACCTGATCTAGTGCCCATAACTACAGAATACTGACTATGGACAAGATTAGGCTCTTTTTGATCCTCTTCCAAAACACAAAACTCAGGGTGCCTCCTGTTAATTTCCTGCTTTTCTCAGCCTTGATTTAGTAAAACTGTCTGTAGCCAAAGTGAATATTTAAGAATTCTTTTAAATAATGATTGTTTGTGAGATGAAACAAGCAGTTAAACCTTTTACAAGTTTAATTATACCAGAGTAACTTACACATAGTAGAAAAATTCTTTTCCAATTTACATAATTGTTTTATTTTGACAATGTCATTCCCCTCCCTTTGCAAACCTGGTCTTTCTTTTCCTAAGAGCTTAGTGCATTGACTTCCAGTGACTGCAAAAATGGAATACAGCCCATACTTTCTCTGCTTGCTGATTAAACAACTGCATTTGACAGGACTTTTCTGTCTTTTCTAGCTGTTCTGAAGTATGCTCATAACCAAATGGGAAGTGGGTATTTAGGCCACGTATTGGAAATAAATCTCAACAGCCAGAAGAGCCAGATGTATCAGATGCTTGTGAGCAGATGAAAACATGATAATATTGGTGTTTCAGGCAATCAGCTGTGAACCACATTCCAGTTTTCTTAAATATATATAATATCTTTCTTTGTGTGTCAGAATTGTTATGTTCCACGCTGAATCTTTTTATTACAGGAACATAGACTTTAATCTGGATTTACATGGAAGCTAGCATGTGTAAACAGAATATTCCATTACTGTTTGCTTTCCTTTCCTTTTCACAGGATTTTCCTTAAAGAGTTAGAAAATTGCATTGAAAATCCTGAGCTCCTTGCCCGATGCTTTTTGAAAAGGGTAAGAAAATCCTCTTCTAAGTTTGTGTGAATATCCATGTTCTTATCCTACAATACTTACAGATTAACTTTTGTCCTTTCACTCTGATTGCTTATGTGAATGAGGGAAACTCATATAAGCAGATATTCCCAGTGTGTATTTTGAAACCTGAGCTTGCTTACTGGCAGGAAGAGATCAGTTAGCAGTGTTTTACAAATGTATTTTAAGCTCTGATTAAAAAAAAAAAAAAAAAAAAGCAGTGTTTTACAAATGTATTTTAAGCTCTGATTAAAAAAAAAAAAAAAAAGATCAAAATGTCAACTTTCATATCAGATTAAGATATGATGCCCAGAATCTGATGTACACCTGGCACCACGATGCTGTAAATAAGCAGGAAATGGTATAACAGCATATTGCTCTGAGTGCAGATAGCACGTCCTATCTCTGTCTTCTGTCTCTTTTCTCTACACCATTCAGGAGACTTACTTCCCTGGATCTGATTCAGTAGAGTCTACCACCATCTTTGTGTGGTGAAACACTACCAGCTCTATAACTCCAAGGCCAATTATTTTACTTGTTCACGTTATTTAAAAACCAAGAGAGATTCTCCCCACTTGGATGAAGTGGTGGGGGTTAGATGTTTATTTAAAGTAGTGTGAGATCAATGTATGAGAAAACCCAAAGCCTTAGTTTATGATTCGAGTGGTGGCTTTGGTCAGATGCATGCATCTTTGCTTCCTGTGGATTTCAGTACCTAAGTTCTGCAGCTCCATTCTCTGAGAGCTCCCAGCCACACTCCCATCAGTGTGGCTGTTAGCTCTGCTTCCTGTGACCCAACAAAAGGTGCTTGTTCGTCTAGCACTCATTCAGAGGTCCCACTAATCAGAAAAACCTGATTTGGTGAGTTGCTGCTGCTTTTCTGTTTAATTTTTATTGACAAGGAGCTGTATGAAATACAGATGTATTCGGATGAAACCTACATGCCCCAGTTCTCAGAGGTGTTGAGCACTGACACAACTTCAAGATTTCAATGAGAAATGTGAATTTTTCCAAAGAAAAGGCTTTACAAACAAGGTTTACAAACAAGTCATGCTGAAGGGCATCATACCAGTGTATATGTGATTATAGTCAGCTGAACTCTTCTCTGTTTAGCTGCCAGTATTTAGCGCTTGAGTAAATGGCATTACTAAGGAATATGTTGTTAACCTAAGATCCAGATGCTGAGCAGAAAAATACTGTGGTGAAATCATTATGCAAAATAGGATAAACGGTCACTGAAGAATGCAGGCCATTGAAATCCAGGAAGCACTGAATAGTCTATATATTGTAAATATCCCTGGACTTGGAGGGTAGAGAGAAATTTATAATACAAAATTGATCCTATTATTCTGCAGAAAGATCAAATTCCATGTTCCAATTTTGCAGTTTATGTCTCTCTCTGTCAAAACAGCTGCTGAGCCAATTCACATTGTTCCACCAATATAAAATAAGCTGCAATAAATCTTTGGCTCATGTGTCAGACTGAAAATCAGTTCTTTTGTCACCTCTGCTTATCAGCTTCCATGGACTAGTCAAACAACACCAAATGTATCTAATAAGAAATAAGTCATGTAGTAGTTAAATCATGTATTAGCTTTTTCACTATTTCAAATTTCGCGCTAAGAAAGCAAAAACCTCTCTCTGGAAATGTCTCTGCTCACACAGTAGCACCTTTGATTCAAGGACTTTTCCTCATGTACTGTTTTTAGACGAAGCCACATAAACTCCAGAAAGTTGTTGTTTCTGTTGGACTGCCTTAGGAAGCACAAACAAAAGCCCGGTTGTGTGTTTGTGTTCCCCATGATTTGGCAGCTTTTTGCATCTTCCCACTGAGCAGAGGCTTCTGGCTTGCCCTGTGAGTTATGACTGTGTTTGCTGTGGCATGGGAGAAACTGAAACAGATGCTCTTCAAGGAGATGTCTAGTTCGGGGAGGAAACTCACTTTGTTGCAGATTCATTTCTGTGTTTCCCCATCTTTGTACTGGGTGTAACCTTCCTGCCACAACACTGTGGTGGGCCTACGATTTGAAACTGATTTTTAGATTCATACTTTCTGAAGAATATTACCCTGTCTGATCACACTTCACTTTCCAGAGCTGCTTCAAAGTGTTCCAAGAGCTGCAGTGGGACTTGTGCCTCGCTGAGTCCCTCCATCCCCTGCCTGCCATTCCCCTGCCATGTCCACCCACACACTCCCACCTCCACCAGTGCCACCTGGACAGCCATCACCACAGAAATGAACCCTTATTCTCAGGTGATGGGAGGAGCAGAGCATGAAGTTCCCGCATACTTCTCCTCTCAGGCTTCTCTTCTGGAACACAGCAGCAAAATCAGGTGCAAGATGAGGCAGAAACTACACCCATATTCCCCCTTGCACTTTGCCTGTCCTTGTTAGGATATGATCATCAAGTGAATCAAACTGCAAGTAAACTAGATCAACTTTGCGCACATGGTGGCTTCACCGTCACCAAGACACCTGACCTTGCTTAAAGCTCTTTGAGGTGAGGATGCAGCAGATGCTGAAAGGTCAGATGTGTACAGAAATGCCTATTCAAGCTGGTATAGTGCTATATCTTCTAGCACCATATCAGCAACAAGAGGAACGCTTTAGGTTGATCTCCCAAATATGGGGCTTGGAAGAAGGAAAGCTTACCAAACCAAAGCAAGAATTCTCAAGAAGAAACAAAAGATGCGTCAGTCACACTGCTTATAAAACAAATGCCAAGTGAGATGCCTGGCAGAAGTGATCTGCTGTGGATTACCAGTTACTTATTCATATTGAAACCTTAGAAAAACAAAATAATTTGTCAGGAACTAACATTTGGTCATTTAGGCAGCTGACCAGAAATCTTGGAGTTGGATTTGCAGAGCTATATTCTGATCTCAAGGAAAATATAAAACCAGCAGCCAAAAAAGATAATTGAAACTGTGCATGTGGGCCACAGATACACACTGTGAGTGAAAGCCTGCAAAGCTCTCAGCATGCAAATCACTGTGGGAAGGAAAGTCGTAACAGAAAAGATGAGCATGGTGTGAAATACCAACAGGAAGTCAGAAGTTCTGAATATTGAAACTTAAATGCGTTAAATGTTTAAGACTGGGATTTGAATAATTAGATAATTAATTATGTCTTGCAATTTTAAAGTCTGAGCCTAATAATGTTATCAGGAACGTTCTATTCCTTACACTATTATAAAAATTAAAGCTGGATCTGCCTGAGCTGGTGTCATTGATACATGCAGCAGTAAACTGTGTTGACATAGGACAGTTCCACTGTGGCAAGTTACTCGTGAATTGTTTATCATTTTATCTTTTCTTTATATTAAACAGATACTCATCTTTTGCCCCCCCTTCTGAGTATCACTGTTTCTGTCCTTGCCAAGTCCGATTACATTTTTGTGGGCCAGGAGCAAATTGTAATGCTTGATTACACTTTCTGATTATTTGACTTTTCTGAATTTTACCCCCTGCTAACTTCCCTCCAAGGCAACATGTGCAAACAATCCTATTTAGGTGAATAAAACTCTATGCTTGTTTTGAAACAGCACCAGAGAGCAATGGAGCTTTTTTAATTGCATAATCCTTGACACAGTGAGCTGTTGCACAGCTCTGCTTTTGTCTGATTCATCAGGGTGAAGCCAACATGAGACTATAGAGGAAGACAGCAACGATACTATTTTCTTCTAGCAGCTCTACCCAAAAGAAAATGTTTTTCCTGTACCAAGAGTATGCAGGCAGTGTTCAGTACTGAAAGCACAGAGAAGTGAAACCCTTCCTTTGTTTTTGGCACTGTCTTTGATTCACCAAAGTCATGTCCACCTGGGTAGGTGCAGACAGAAAGGCTCCAAACTGCTCACACACAAGCAGTCTTGCTTAGGAGTCTGTATGGTACTGTTCTGCGGTGGCATGGCTGTAGGGCTTCTGAGCAACTGGGCTTGTGGTTAGTGAGCTAAGAAACTGGCAGAGGAACATCTATCTGCCTGTGTCCACCCACATAGCCTAGAGACCTTGAAATCTCTTTGGGTTTTCACTGAGATTGCCTTTGTTTTCACTGAAGTCAGTGAGATTTTTGTTATGATAAGTGGGAGCACCTGGAGAGTAGTCAAAGGACAAGTCAAGTGAATCTACTGCTTCTAATCTGGATAGGATGGAGTTCAAGTAGTTCTTCCTGTAGCATCAAAATTACCACTTGTTTGTCTGTGCCAGTAGCATTAATAAAAATCTTATTTATTTATTTATTATTTTCAAACAATCTATTTCCCTCTCTGAAAGATAACAGCTTTGCAATTAGGTTATGTGTCTTTCAGTCTAGTATCTTCTCGATTTGTGCAAAAAGTGAGAAAACATCATTTTCTGGGTTATATAACTTCACAACATTAAAGTGCAGGTTTGGTAGCTTCAGTATATTTTTACATACAGACTTATGACCATGAATTAATTACTTCTATGTGTTAGGGTGGAAGGTAAGAAAAAGTCTGACTTGTGGTAGATGCTCTATGGATTATTTATTACCTTGAGCTCTCCTTTTCTTGCAGAAAGAGGACCTCCAAATATATGAAAAATACTGTCAGAACAAGCCAAGGTCTGAAGCTCTCTGGAGACAGTGTGGAGACAGCATCTTTTTTCAGGTGGAATTACACTGCAGACTAGCAGCGGGAGACCATCAAAACTTGTTTTCCTTCTTCCTCTGCTTTAGAGAATTTACAGAAAAATGCAGACTTTTCTTGCATGCTTCTTACACTGATGGCAGGTGCTCAGTATGTGTCAATGTGCTCTCTATAGGAGATTAGATAGATAGAATAGTTCCTGGATAGAAGCCTAGTTCTTCAGGCCAAGCCAGACAATTTCTGGCTTCTTTGCAAACCCCAGATGATTACATTCTCATGAGCAGGGCATGCCAGATTTCAACACTAAGTTGAACCTTTGATTAGCTCTGTTTCAATATGTTTTCATTGTGGCGTAAGTAACTTGGAAAATCCTATGCAGATAGAGCAAATTTCTCTCACAATTCACAGACATACCACCTTTGGATTACAAATGATAATGATCTTGGTGCTTTGCCTGTGTTTCAAGAAACAATATTTTTCCTCTTTGTTGTCTCTTGAAGGAATGTCAGCGTAAATTGGATCATAAGCTTTCGCTAGATGCGTATCTTTTAAAGCCAGTCCAGAGAATCACCAAGTACCAACTACTATTAAAGGTAACTTTTCCATGATGATGCAAAGGATTCCAATGCATAGCTTGTTTTACTTATAGAATTGCTTATCAGTATTATTTTCTGGAGGGCTGACTGGAAATCATCTCTCACTTCATCAACAAATACTTTGTAATGCTAGGTTGTAAAATAGCAACAGAGTCAAAAAAATGACTTCTATTTCAGGATAAGTACTGATGGGGGGAAAAAATAGAGTATTTTATGTAGCAAATATTTTATTGCTTTATTTATCTTTAATCAGAAATTGAAATTGGTTTTATTTGCTCAGTGTGGCTTGACAGTTTAAAAACAGGAATTGCTATTCTCAATCCTGTCTCTGACACCTGTCCTCATTTAACAGAACTTTTTTAGCTCTCTGAACCAACTTACCATAGTTGTGACTCAAACCTTTCAGAAGGAGCCACTCCTACATTTAAAGCCCCAGCTAAGAATAAATTGTAATTTTTCCACAGGATGAGTATAGGAGCCTCCCTTTTGATTTGGTTGGAAATACGAGTGATCTGTGCTTGAAGTTCTGGTGTGAACTGAGCAACAGGAAATAGATGCTCTCAAACCAATGAAACTTTTTGATGATGGTGGCTTTAATTTCTGTCTTATCTCCTCAGTTCTGACACATAATCAGTATTTACTGATTTGCCTTACAAGAAGGTAGTGAAGATGAAGTACATGCTATTCTGAGGCATCCAGACTTAAAGCAGTGTTCTGTACTGCTATGAAATTTAGTGTGAAATTTGCAATGAAGATTTTAGTCTCCAGTCTTATTAGCTAATGGCTGTCATAGCACTGGTCAAATTAGGCCAGTTTAAGCTATGTGAGGATCTGGCTGGTTATTCACTTCTGCAGTACCTTGTGACCTCTTACTGGGTAACTATAGAATCCAAAAATTGAAGGTGGTTGTTAAAAAGGTTACAACCTCACTGAATCCAGTACAATGGTATCAACTTAATCCAGAAATAAATTTGGGGGAAAGAATACCAGATTGTATTTTTAATTTGAAAAATGTCTGTAAATATAACAAGATCAAGGAGCAAAATTCTCAAGCAAAACAGGTTGCAGCCATTGGCAGCCATTGGGGTTGAGGCTGGTCAGACCAGTTTTGTACTTAGCAACACATTGGCAAGGACATTTATTTTGTCAGGGATTATGAGAGCTACAAAGATGGTGCACTAAATCTCTGGTAGCAGGAGCTTTTATGGGTGTAGGAAAATAGGAGTCTGAAAAATTGGTTACAAAGAAGTGCCTTAGCGGTGTGCCTTGATGCTCTATGATCAGACTAGTTTTACATTCTGGGTCACAGTTACAAAACCAGAAGGCTGCAAATCAGTATATCTAATGTTAAAAAGCACTAGTCCCACTGTACAGAGAGCAGGGATCTATACTGGTCCTAGAAACTGTGCAACAAGTAACATAAGAATGCATCCTACTTTTTAGCCTCTAAGGCCTGGTTACCTGAGTGTTTGAGGACAGAATCCTGCCATTTGGGATCTTCCAACTGCTTTGAGATTCATGTCTACTCATAACTGTATGAACCATATGTGGATTTGTATCTATTAAACATTTTTCCCCTAGATGCTTTTAGCAAGGACATAGAGTCTGATTCTGATCTCAAGTGGATATTCATTGCCAAGAACTACTTTCTACAAAATGAAGTTAAAAAAACCGAAGACACAACAACACATATCTGTGCATCTGAGAGAGATTCTAGGCTCCTCTGTAGGCAGAAGTGCAAGAGGCAAGGCAGCTTATACCTTTTAAATCAGAAGATTTTTGTATCTTTCATAATGTTGGTTCCAGGAAAATAATTAGAACTAGAACTTTTGAAGCAAATAACACATATAGAAATAAGAAAAGACAACCTTTTAAGGAGCTCTACTGGGCTAAGTAAGTTGTTGGCCTTAAATATTTGGGGCTCTAAATAAGATCTCTGTGTGAAGTAATCACAGAAATTGATCCTTTAAAATGTTTTATTTGTTAGTTTCTTTGCTTTGGGCACATGCTTCTATTCTCGTCAAGGATTTTGTGTCTTGTTTTTAATGTGGAGGTGGGAAGATGGAATGACTTCCATTATTTCAAGCAGAATTTAATGTTTAATGATTTTTTTTGCTAGGTACCAACATTGTTCTTCAAAATGATTGTCCCTTAAAAAAGGTTTTTACATTTGCAAATGCAGATCTGTAATTTGTAGTGAAGTAGAGAATAAGAGATGGGAAGGATTTGTAGTAATTTGTCTTACTTCCTCCCAGAAAATTAACATCTGAAAAACTTGTTTTATAAATAAAAAAAATCTTCACTTAATGTAGAGAGGAAAGATTTGTGAGATAATCTGACCACAGTCTAAACATCTATCCAGGCACTGACTTTTTTTTTCCATGCAGAATTTCTTTATCCATCAGATAAGAGCTTACTAAGACCTCTTGACTGGAACCTCAAGCCTTCCAAGTTCAGACTAGAAATCAATTGATATTTTCAGTAGTGGAGATACAAATTGGAGCAAATTCTCCAGGAAAATGGTGAATTCTGTAATACCAGAAATCATTATACTAAGATTGAGTTTCTTTTCTAGCAGGTATGGAATAAAAAAAAATAAAATTGAAGTAGTTTTGTGATATATGAAAGATGATTGTAATTGTGTAAAAATGGTCCTATCTCAAATAAACCCACAAAACTTGAACATGTGAAGAAGTTCAAAGTGTTCATCTTCCATGACAATCCTGGTGAATGTCCTGTCTTTATTTTCTCTTATATTTCTGCTACTTTGTCTATGCAGCACAAATTTCAGAGAGGACTGTGTTATGGTGGCTTCTGATATAAGAAATTTTCAAGTAGTTTTCTCATCACTGTTTCATCAGGAAATGCTGAAATGTAGCAAGAATTCAGAGGGTACTGCTGAACTGGAAGAGGCCTTGGCCACAGTGCTTGATATCATCAAATCCGTAAATGACTCCATGCACCAGATAGCAATCACAGGATACGAGGTATTATTTGTTGTTGCTCTTACTGTTGTCTTGACTCATACAATGTTCTTTATCGTCACGGATCATGCTGTGCCCATGGCTGGTACACTTTGCAGGAGCCTATGTGACATTCTTGAAGGATGCTCTTCAGTGGCAAGTTGTGGTTATCAAGATGACATGCCAACATACCTGTCACGTGGGGGTGGGAGATGAATGCGGGAAGGAAATGGGACAAATGCAACCCTTATGAGTAATCACAGACAAAACTCATTTGTAAGTGAGAGGCAGCAAAAATGAGTGACGTAACTTAAGAAATTTGTTGAAACTGTCTGTGACCCCAATGCAACTCTAGCATTTCCAAATCTTTTGCTCTTAGGGAAGAATATTTGGATTCCCTTTAAAACGGGTAATAGAATCCACCCCGGTGACTGGCAAACTTATTATCTGAGGTCTGAAATAACAGCTACAGTACAAATAAGGTCATGAAAAAAAATATATATATATATCTACTGAAACTCCACTGAAGTCATATGACTTACAAGATCTAGAACAGAACATGAACCCTTGAGTGAGAAGTGGAAGTGACTAATGTATAAAGGAGAAGCATGTCTGGTGAAATGAGGCCTGAGGGTGATGCGATTGCCCATTTTGAAATAGCTACAGGCTGAAAAAGTAAAGGAAAAAATGTAAGGTTCAACGAATTATTATATCAGAGTAATAATCTGTTCTGGTAACGGGGGATGCTGAGAAGGCGGAGATACTGAATGCCTTCTTTGCTTCTGTCTTCAGTGAAAAAGCTCTCCCTCAGGAATCCCAGACCTTGGAGGTTTCTGAGAGGGTCTGGGGAATGGAAGACTTTAGTCAGGGAAGAGGCGGTCCTAGAACGCCTAGGCAACACCAATGTTCATAAATCTATGGGACCTGATGGGGTGCATCCACGGGTGCTGAGGGAGCTGGCAGAGGTGACTGCTGAACCGCTCTCTATCATCTTTGAGAAGTCTTGGAGAATGGGGAAGGTGCCTGAAGACTGGAGGATAGCCAATGTCACTCTGGTCTTCAAAAAGGGCAAGAAGGAAGATCCAGGTAATTACAGGCCAGTCAGCCTCACCTCTGTCCCTGGAAAGGTGATGGAACAGCTTGTGCTGGATGCCATCTCCAGACAATTGGAGGAAAAGGAGCTTATCAGGAGTAGCCAGCATGGGTTCACCAGGGGGAGGTCGTGCTTGACCAACCTGGTAGCCTTCTATGATGTTGTCACTGGCTGGGTGGATGGGGGGAGAGCAGTGGATGTAGTCTACCCTGATTTCAGCAAGGCGTTTGATACTGTCTTCCATGACATCCTTATAACAAAGCTGAGGAAGTGTGGGATAGATGAGTGGACAGTGAGGTGGGTTGAGAACTGGCTGACTGGCAGAGCACAGAGGGTTGTTGTTGGCGGTGCAGAGTCTGGTTGGAGACCTGTAACTCGTGGCGTTCCTCAGGGGTTGGTGCTGGGTCCGGTCTTGTTCAACATCTTCATCAGTGACCTTGATGAGGGGATAGTGGCCACCCTCAGCAAGTTTGCTGATGATACGAAGTTGGGAGGATTGGCTGACACACCTGAAGGCTGTGCTGCCATTCAGCAAGACCTGGACAGGCTGGAGAGCTGGGCAGTAAGAAACCAGGTGAGGTTTAACAAAAGCAAGTGTACTGTCTTGCACCTAAGGAGGAATAATTGCATGCAGTGGTACAGGTTGGGGGATGACCTACTGGAGAGGAGCTCTGCAGAGAGGGACCTAGGTGTCCTGCTGGGCGACAGGTTGGCCATGAGCCAGCAGTGTGCCCTTGTGGCCAAAAAGGCCAATGGCATTCTGGGGTGCATTAAAAAGAGCATGGCCAGCAGGTCGAGGGAGGTGATCCTCCCCCTCTACTCGGCCGTGGTAAGGCCTCATCTGGAGTACTGTGTCCAGTTCTGGGCTCCCCAGTACAAAAAAGACAGGGATCTCTTGGAAAGAGTCCAGCGGAGGGCCACAAAGATGGTGAAGGGCCTGGAGCATCTCCCCTGTGAAGAAAGGCTAAGTGAACTGGGTCTGTTTAGCCTTGAGAAAAGAAGACTGAGAGGGGACCTGATCCAGGTCTATAAATATCTAAGGTGTGGGGAGCAAAGTGACGAGGCCAGACTCTTTTCACTGGTGTGTGGAGACAGGACAAGGGGAAATGGCCAGAAACTGGAGCATAGGAAGTTCCGCACCAATGTCGCAAGAACTTCTTTACGGTGAGGTGACGGAGCACTGGAACAGGCTGCCCAGGGAGGTTGTGGAGTCTCCTTCTCTGGAGATATTCAAGACCCGCCTGGATGCCCACCTGTGCGACCTGGTGTAGGGAACCTGCTTTGGCAGGGGGGTTGGACTAGATGATCTCTGGAGGTCCCTTCCAACCCCTATGATTCTGTGATTCTGTGATAATCTGAGCACCTGAAAAGCAGTATTCTGTGCAGAATGTGACTTCCAGAAAAAGTGCTGGGGTCTGTACTAGGTCTGAGTGGAAAGAGTTAACTTTATTTTGCGGAATGGAAAGGCTTCAGAAATTTTGATTTCTATATTTATCTCTTTTTTTTCAAGTGCATCTCCAACTGATAGCTGAGGAAACTATGCCTGTTGCGCCAGCATTATTTTATAAATGAATTTAAATGCATGCTTAACTACGTATCATAGACCCACAATTTCTTCTCCACATTCCACCTGTCCCTGGTGCTCATCTATGATGGCCAAATAAGCACCTCCCATTGCTCTCAAAGCCACACCCCTCTTTGTGGATTTTTTTCTCACGCAGACATGGTAGAAATGCTTGCCAAAAACACCTTCAGAGACAGATACTATGCCAGTGGAAAGGCAGGTTTTGTGGCAGCTGATGAACGCTCTTAATTGCATAGGCAATTCTGTTTCATGGAGCTGTGTAAGTACAGGCTTGAGGAGTTGAACTTGTGTTTAACGTTGGTGTTTGTTTGTTTTTAATGTTTTTATTTTGTTTGTTTTTAGCCAAGCCACAAAAAAAGCAGAGTAAAGGATTTGGATAGTAGAACTTTCTGAGATGTTTCCTACAATCATTCTAACTTTATATACAATGTGGCCTGGATAGTTTGTCCATTGGCTATGCAGTACATTAGCCATTCATACATATCTCTCTTCTTCAATAGGCATGAGATCCAATGTATTGTTCTAACAGCAAATAATTGTATCCGAGATAAGGATAAAATAATAATTCACCTTAAACAAACTTCCTTTAGGACAAAATATCACAGTCCACTAGCACAAGTTATCAGAAATAGTGTGTTTCTGTATTTCTGCCCACAATGAAGACACAGGCCAGGAGTTTTAGGCTGATATTCAAAGTCTTCTGTAGCATTGCTGCAGACTGCCATTCTCATTCATGTAATGGATGAGAGTCATAATAACATCCCTATATGGAGTAGAACAGTATCTAAACATACCCTTATTTTGCAGTTAGATCTAAGGCAGATTAGTGAGTGAGAAGGAGACCAACTTGCAATCTGTGCTTTAAGAAATCATTCCCACTCAGAGCCATCGTCTGCCCTCATAATCAGTAGAAAATACCAGTGTTGAAAATATGTCCTTTGATAATGAACCGAGCTTATTCCCTAAAATTATTATGCAAAGTACTGCCAGTTAAACTTGCCACTAGCATAATTATGTTCATCATTATTCATTGAAACACATTACTATGTGGATGTTGCCACGTCCTCCATATCCACATACTACTACACTCTTTAGTACAGTAATACACTGTGTGTGCAGCTGACAGTGCCAGCCAGTTTGGCTCTGGATATGTGCCATATCCACATATTACTACACTCTTTAGTACTGAACTGAGTTGTAAATGTTTTGTTGGTGGCATCTGAGCCAAATGTCATTTATATCCATAGAAGTATTTGCCCATCAGTGGTCCTCAGGCAAGCTCTTTAACTCAGAAAGGTCTGTTTCCTGTTTAGTTTCATTCTCCCTCAAATACTTTTATGGATCTCTAGTGCATTTGCTCTCTCTTTGCCCAAGGCTGTACAGCACTGCGTAGTTTACAGATGGTGAGCTGAGAAACTAAAGACAAAATGCTGTTTTGCAATCGGAGAGAATTACACACCTCCACACCTCTAGGCACCAGCCTGTGTCTTCAGACATCTAAGCGTCTTTCAAGATCCTGCTAAGGAGTGAATACATAAGAAGATCATACCAGAGAAGAAACTGAACAGAGAATCTTTTAGAGCCAAAGCATTTGCTTGTATACCTGGACTTCACTGGCTTTTCATAATGCCTTGGAGTCAGGGGCGTTGAAACCCAGTTCTTGCCAGAAAAGCTTGCTGCTTGTGTGGTCATCAGAGGGGACAGCTACTGTATATGATCTAAATGTGGTAATGACACTAACTATGAATTGGGAGGCAAAGTGGGAATTATGGACATGGAAAGCAATGTGTTAAGCGTAATAGGAAGAAACCACACAGGTTTAGCAAGATATGAGTATGTGGCCTTGCAGATGTAACATGTCTGCCCTCTGACAGAAAGGATGCCTGGGCACATGCCTCTTCCTAGATGAGGGCTCTGTGCCTGCGATTAACCCAGTTTGGACATAATGTATGCTCTCTCTTTTCCTTGCCTGCTAGGGGGACGTAAGTGAGCTTGGTAAGCTGTTGATGCAAGGTTCCTTCAATGTGTGGACTGACCACAAGAAGGGTCACAACAAGGTGAAGGACTTGGCAAGATTCAAACCAATGCAGAGACACCTCTTCCTCTACACAAAGATGCTGCTTTTTTGCAAGAAACGAGAGGAAAACACAGATGGTCATGAGAAGACAGCTTCATACAGCTTTAAAAATTCATTAAAGGTAAAAAATGTGGTAATAGGAAAGGGGGAAGAAATAAATCTTTTGTTCTAACAGTACAGGAGGTTTCCACAAGGAGACCTGGAGTTATTTTGCAACACTGAGTAAATGGAAGCTCCCGTTTTAGTTTTAATTTGGAGACAGACCCAGTCATATGTCCTGCGATTCCTGATGTGAACCTTAGTTTTGCAACTCAATACAGCCTTTTAAAAATGCATCTTGGGGGAGTCTGAATTTAAAGACTATTTACATTTTCCCAAGTCCAGCTTCTAATTTTCTATTTTGAAACAGATGAGCACAGTGGGCATTACAGAAAATGTTAAAGGAGATAACAAGAAGTTTGAGATCTGGTATAATGGCAGAGAAGAAGTCTATATCATTCAGGTAACAACAATCCTTTATTTCTGAGGACTATACTTCCTTTGAATTGAATTATTTTTAATAAAGTTTTCAGTTTCATGAATTTCACTGTCCTGTACAGTCATGAAACAATAATGACTGAAATCTTCATTGTTGTGTTGGCACTAAAATTACCAATATATCATTGTATATTTTGTATATACCAATATATCATATGACTTTGCACAGGAAAGAAAGCAAAGTAATGGAAAATTACTTGGAAGATTGGACAGAAAGGCAAGGATCAGAGCTTAGATTCATGGTAACCTTTCCATCTTGAAGAGTGTCCTTTCTTTTGATCTGAAAATCTAACCATGGAGTTTCATTCTTACGTGAAACTGAGAGCAAATGTATGTTAGGATATCTAAGGGGTTGGTAGCATGCTTTGATCTGCTTGCCTTTTCTTCTTGTGTCCTCAGGCATCTTCTGTTGAGCTGAAAAACACTTGGATTTCTGAGATACGTAAAGTTCTAACAGGACAACTGGAAGCATGTAGAGGTAGGACACAGTGTGATCTGATGATGTTGCCTTCTTTCTGTAGCTGTGTATGACAACATAGAACTGGGATGAGTTATAATGTCATTCATTACTAGCAATGAAATCAGCAAGAACTGAGCTTTTATGCAAGGACAAGTTGGACTGCAGGGATTTAAACCCTTGTGCATGAATAATTATTCCAGTCACAATTAGTCTGAGGAACGTGGTTTTCCTCTGTTCTCCCTCTCAAGCATTCATTTTTATCAGCGCATGAGGAGATGGGGGCCCAGTCTTCACTCTGTGCCTTCTTACAAGACTGACACAAAAGATCCTTCCACACAGATGAGTGCACACAGCAACTGCTTTTCTCTGTCTCATACTTTACTTTACTTTGCAGTTTTGGGTTGATTGTTGTTTTTTTGTTTGTTTTGGTGGGTAGGCAGTTTTAAATCTGGTCACATTCCTTATGCTTTGACATTTGTAGATGTGACTGTCAGTCACCTCTTCCATCTTCTCATCATAGTGACCTTCCTCTAAAATGTGATTAATGACATTTCCTTCTCTCACTGAGATGTCACTGTGAAGCTGTTTGGTGACATGCTCAACACATGAATGGCTGAGGCCTCGTAAGTACCTAAAACAATGACAGACTTTCTATTGAGACTAAGACAGCCAAAATTCAGTTTGGTTATTCTAGATAGTAAGAGAACATAGTGATGAAAACTACCTGAGATACTATTCTTTTTATGAACAATAATGTACTTTGTCCTAAAAGCCATTTTACATGTTCTTTTAGGGCAAAAAAGCATGGCTGTGCTCATTACAGACTTTTCTTGTGTCCTAGCATTGTTTCTTGCTTTGACCTGTCATTTTCTGCTTCTGTCATACGTAGTCTTTAAAGCAATGCCAGCAAAGCCTCTCCTCCCACATCCTTAAGATTCATAAGCAGATTTTGTCCTGGGCGGAAACCTGTGCATGTGCTTTAACTTTAGAGGTCACCTTTATCTTAACTGTCTGTTTCACAAAGATGAGTTCTTGCAGTCTCCTTAAGTGGAGGGAAACAACTATGCATGTGTGTAATGGAAGCCATTACAATATATGTACACGTAAATAAACGCCTTGTACTCAGATCTTTTGTTTCTATTCTTGTAGTCATCCTTTCTCTTTTTCATTCTGAATTTCACTGCAGTCAGTTCAGCAGAACTGCTGAGGAAAGAAATCAAGATTCTTATCAGCCTTATTTCAGGACTTGATCTCTTGATGTCTACTGTTATTTCTCATATTTACTTCTGAAGTATAAAAGGTGACTTGACTTGGGCTTCTACAGAGCAGAAAAATACTTTATGGAGAAAATATTTTGATATTCTATACTGTTTTGTCTTAAGATCACAGAATCTTAAAATAACTCAGGAGATCACACTCCAATATGCTCCCCAAAGTAGTCAGTTATTTGTCAAACCAGGTTGCCCAAGACTACATCCAGTCTGGTCTTGGGAACCTCCAAGTTTACTTCAAGTAAAGTCAAAATTTCCTTCACTGTGAATCCAAGAGATCAGCAATCACAGGGCAGAAATGGTACCTTATATACTGTTGCAACTCTTCCCACTGCCTTTTCTGAAATGATCACATGATGAAAGCCCTTACTTCAATACTGACAGCAGGAAGAAAATGCCTTTTCCAGTGGTATTAAACAATTGCTTCTATTTCCAATGATTTATGAAAGAAGAGGCTGTAATTCCTTGCTTAATCCAAGACTGGATATTTTTCCAACTGTGCACTGTAACAAGAATGAAGAAGGAAACGTTTGTCTAGGCTGTTTCTAATGACTGTTGTTAAGAGTTGCACAGAGGGTTGGAATGTTGGAAGGAACCAGATGAGATGTTTAAGTGAGCAAAGGGCAAAGGAGGTGGACAAAGGTATGTCATAAACAGTTTAACATATGGGTAATTAGTGCCCAAATGTTTAGTACATGTGTCCTCTACAGAGTTCTGCTGTGAGATGGAGTGCTAGCAAGGCTTTGGGCAACACCTTGCTGCATAGATCCCCATGAATATAATTGTCTCTTCTGCAGGCAAAGGAATTAAGGATGCAGCTTAAGAGGCTGCAAGGCTGTGAATCAGTTGCCAAAACCAGGAATATAGCTACTTCTGACTCCCTGCCCCGAGTGCTCCTTTCTCCCAGCATTCCCACTCACAAAAGACTGTGAAGATTAATCTTTCAGTGCTGCCCCTTCCCCTTTCTCCATTTTAATCTCATTGACAGAACCTTTTTCTTCTTCCAGAGTGAAGTAGCCCCAGGATCTCAGCAACCTGAGAGTTTGAGGGCAGTTCTTTCCATTCACTCTTCACTCCTCAGTGTCTGACTTTCCTGGCCATGAAAAACAGCTTGTCAGCATCTGTCTCCCCTCCCCTCCTCTTTTCCTCTCCTTTTTTTCTTTCTCATATTTCACACAAGCAAGGAAGCAGCTTATACAATTTGGATCAATTTCTTTTTACTTTTTCTATAACAGAAGCAAGTCAACTACACCAAAGAATCACTGAGAGCGTGTACCATGCACCAATGAATTCCTCCAATATAACCAGGTAACAACAGCTGTCATGGCATATCAGGGCCGTGTCTTTCACTTGGTTTTTAGCCTTTTCAGTACATAAATTCTTAGTGTTCTATGTCTAGCTTCTGGAGTATGAACTTATTAAATTGCCTCCATATTATTTAAAGCCATGTAAATGCAGATAAAAGTTTTGCTCATGGGGAAATTCAAAATCACAATACAGAATTCATTTAAAAGATCATTTGAATTTTCCAAAGAACCATGTGCTCCCTGGACCATTTCCAGGATGTGAAATGGAGCTGTCAGCACATCTTTGTAATGCCCCAATAGCTGGCAAATTTGCTAAGTGAGATGGCATGACATACCACTGTAAAAGTTTCATTGTGATTGCTTTTGTGGGACTAACTAAACCAAGATATCCCAGGTAAACACAGCCAGCCTTTGAGAGCTATGCAACTCAATGTAAGAAAAATCAAACACATGTAGTGCTGCTAATCCTGCACTGTATTTTCTCTTGGGTTGGTTATATTTTAGGTTTAAAGCCTAAGCTGAAGAGGTTTAAGGTGAAAATCTTTCAGCAAAACCACCTTGGAGATAGAAGGAGATAATTGTTCAAATAAAAGATGAACTGCACTCACAAAAATATTTCAAATCAGTTCTTCTCCCAAAGCTTTAAAAGTGAGAATTTTCAAAGCAGAAATTATAGGCAAAATATGACAGCAGGAAATTAATCAACTCCAGGAAGAAAGAATATATTTATCCTAGAAAGGATTAAATCAAAAGGAAAATTTAGTGCTTGTCCATGCTCTACTGACTACCACAGAGAAGAGAGCTTAGATGTCTCCACTCCAAATGCTGGGTTATTATAGGGGCCAAGAAAATATGGTATGTCCTCATGACAGAACAAGACACTGGGCTTTCATAAATGGAACAAAGTAGTGGCTCTGGTAAACTGAGGCCACCTTGATCCTCTGTAATATGTCTCAGAGAGGAGCAAGGACAGAGGAATTGCAGCATAAGACACCTCTGCAGTGACTGATGAGAAGTAGTGGATCCGGAATTCCTCAGACTGTGGAGCCCTGCCTGCAGTCAGGTTTGGGATGCTGGGCGGCAGCAAGGAGTGAGAGGAGGAAGTTAGACTTTGTCACATGTGCACAGTATGTTTATGACTGACATGACTAAGCAGCCCCGGCTGTGAAAGATGCTGTTATTAAGTCAGGAATAGACAGTATTAGCCAAAGAGCAGCCAGCATAATCAGTGCTCTGCCAGCAGTTGGAAGTTAATTACTGAGATTTTTCTAACTGTTGCAATGCCCTTTCCTGGGTTGCCCTTCTGTAAAATGATTATTGCTTATTGGGAATTGCCAAACCTGTACTGTGACTCTGAGAAAACCTGTTTGCAGAAAAACTCCACCTCCCCAAGCCATATCCATTCACAGTTCCCTTTATTTGTTTGCACGCCATCACAGTACTTAGGGCTGCAATCCCATGAGCTCAGGATTGGAGCTGAGATAGCTGTGAAATAATCACTCACAGTTGATGCATTTAATACAGGTGGTTGTTGAACGTCCCTAAATCCTGGTCAGTCTATGTAAATTCTCTCTGTTGATTCTTCCTGAAAGTTTCATTGTTTAATCCCAGAATGAGATGTCCCGTGGTATCTATTGCTGCTGATATCTCTCTGAAAGGGTGGTTACTGCATGTCACTGATAATGAAATGATCCCTTCATATTGTTTCCTAATCTACTGAAACATACGCAGTTTAAAGAGACTATTTTTCTAACTGTTCAATTGTCTGCCTTTTTGGAAATGACTGATTCAGTCATACATCCATGTAAAAACATCCCGTGCATAAAGATACACACAGATACTTGGAATTCTACTGCACATGCTGTTTCAGAGAAGCTGGTGTGTTTTCTTGGAGTCTTTCCCACAGCTGTAAATCTTTAATTCTGTCAGCTGCAAGTTGCACAGTTATCTCAGCCTAGCTGGGAAGGGGCAGAGAAAAAACAATAAAGAAATGTGAATGTGCTTTGGATTTGTTCCTGTATTTATTTTGAGCCCAATTTTGTACCTGACATCAGGCTGTAAAATCACATTTAGATTTAGTGCAGGAGGTAACAGAGACCTCTGCTAAGGTTCCATCAGAAACAGGTCAGGGATTCAAATTCAAAGAAGTCCCATGCTGCCTTGTACTTATTAAAAGTATTCACAAATCTCTAGCAGTCCAAGTGTTTTTAAGATTTTAATGATAACTTGGGCTTTCCCTTACAGCAAGGCGTGTATGTTAAGTATAAAACTTCATATGTTAATTGCAAACAGCAATATAATTGCTGATACATGTTAATAATGAGCATTTCGGAAGAGTATTTCAAGTGTGTAGATATAATGAAATGGGTAGAAAAATCAGTCTGCCAAAGATAATAGTCAAACAGCCAAACTAAGCTGCCAGGCAGAATGAGGAGGGCAACCACCACACAAAAACTTTGCAGCTTGAATGCTATATGAACCTGGGGCAGTGGGGTCATCCCCAGTACAAGTAGCAATGTCTGTACCTGTACAGATCTGACAAGATGGATCCTCTGGTCTGTGATTCAGTTGTATAAATATACGTTCCACTTGGATTCATGGAAGCAGAAGGAACACAAGCTGGGGGGTCCTGGAGCTATGACCTCTGTGTGACCATTCAGCACTCATTTCTTTCCTGGAATCAAGTACACTCATGCTTTAAAGAATGGAGAACTGAGATCCAATCCTCTTTTGTAATCCAGTTTCTCACCTCTTTCTTCCAAATCTGTTGCACTTTCAAAAAGAGGAAGGATGCAGGGGCTAGAATGGCTTCTTCCACCATACACGTGTGCACAGATGCAGACTATTATAGCACACCTGGTTTTAAAACCTGCCTTTTTCTCCTTAACTTTAGGCTTCTGCATCTGATGGTAACAAAGAATGCTTAGTGCTGGTATCTGACTCATGGCTCAGTGCTCCATTAGCTCTTAAACAGGAATATAACTATTTTTGTAATTCTTTTGTCCAAAGGTATAGCAGAAAGTCATCGAGCATATATGAAAACAAATCCGAGACATCAAATGTGGAAGCATCTAACAATAAAAACAGGAATTCCAGTCCCAACGCCAGACAAAAGAGAGGTAGGAGTTCTGAAACAGAGCTTTTTCATTCCAAAGGGTAATAGTTTTATTTTTGCAAAATCATTTCTAGAGCTTATCAGAATAGCTAGAATGTGTGTTTTCTAAGTTTAACATCAAGAAACAATGCCACAAACCTGTGTGAATGCACTGTGAAACTTCCTGAATACCAAGGAGCATTACCAGTTTAGGCATTTTCAAGTTCAAGTTTTGATGCATTACAGTGCTCTTTATGTAACTTCTGCTTTTTTAGAATAGAATTTTGGAGGTACAGTATGAATATTCAACCCTCTGTATCCTGGATAACTTAGTTTCTAACCATATTTAATGTTAGGTTTCCTATGAATTTTGCTAACAAACATCCTTGCTTTGTCTCCCAGATTTTTACCTCCTCTATATATAGGCTCCTTGATAGTTTATAGTAAATAAATGCACATGAGGTCATGGAAAATCCCTCCAATATTTAAATGCATAAAGACAACAAATTCTATACAGGCTAGGTTAAAATGAACACTACAAGGAAACTGGATCTCATCTGGTGGTAGCAGGAACAGAAAATATTTCATCAGCAGTTTCTTTCAGGTACTGCTTTAAACAAAGACTTTTCTAGTAATAGAAAAAGAATGAGAATCATAAGGTCTTAAAGGAAGAAATTAATAACTCCTAATAGGTCAAAAATATTGAGTAGTTTTTGATTAAAAAGTGGGCGATTCATTAAAATTTTTTCATCATAATAAGTGTTCATTATTGGGAGAAAGTTATGGATTCTTCAAGGAAAAATGGAATTTATTAATTAAAAGCACGTTTCTGTAAAAAGAGATATATTTTAAATGTGAAATGTTTTAAAATGAAAAAAAGAAAAAAACAAAAGAAAACAAAACTTGGAAAGCAGTCTTTTATTTTAAATTCATAATCTCTGCTTTTTAAAAATGTCCAGGAAAACAGCTGGTGATTTTTGACTGGTCCAACTCGCATGTGAGCGTGGGAGGTGGGATCACTGTATGTGCTGATTTTCCTTCTGTCTTCTGCTTTCCCATGACTAGTTCCTCTGGGCTCTCACTGTAATTCCTCTGCTACTCACTGCTAGCTCAGCCGAGAGCCACCTCATGCTCTGGTATGTGGCTGCTCCCTTAGGGCTAAGCAGTGACTCACTTCTCTCTGTGGGATTCAGGGTGTGTGCGCGCATCGTGCTCTGCAAAACACGCTGTGCAGAGAGCCAATGGAAGAGCTACCCAGCTTCTGATGTCCCACTTTTATCTGCGGTTTTAATTTGTGTCCTTGTGAGGCATTAGAGCCTCTAGCTGGGACTCTGCGGGGCTGAATTCAGTCCCTTTAAGGGTGCACACTTAGGTCCTAATTTTGAAGGTGCATAGGAATCATGCTGCGACTCTCTGGGGTTGTGCTCGTTTGCAGTGTAAGCGCAGCGTGGATTCTGGTGCTCTGCTAAAATTGTCTCTTTTGTGCCACCTACTGACTGTATTACTCCCAACATCTTTGCAGTTAGTATGAAAGCAGATTATTTCCAAATACTGTTTTCTTTCTGTAGCACAGAGAGTGTGTGTGTGTGGGGGGGACAACTATTGGCCAGGTATATTAGCTTTATCATTGTTATGGATAAGTGCATGTGATTATGTGTTGTCCACATATATCACAGTTTTCTGTGTGGACCTGATTGGTAAATTCACTGACTTGAAGTTATATGGAAACCAAGCCCTACAAGGACCAGTGGAGTACAGCTAGTCCCACCAACCTGCCCACAGCAAGGTCAGCTGGAGCAAGTTGCTCTGGGCTGTGTTCAGTTAGGTGCTGCATGTGTTCAAGGATGGAGACTCCACAGGCTCCCAGTGCACACAGTCTCAGTCTTTACTCTTCCCAGTGAAAAAGGTTTTTTTTCATGTTTTTAAGTGGAATTTTCTGTATTTTCAGTTGATGCTGATTGTCTCTCATTCTGTCACTGGGCTCCACCAAGAAACATTTGCTTCCATCTTTACTCACTCTCATCAGGAATTCGTATATATTGATGAGACCCCTCTCAGCCTTTTCTATACAGTCTGAACCGTTCCATCTCTTTCACTCTCTTCATAATTCAGCAGCTGCAGTCCCTTACTCATACCCATTGCTCATCACTGGATTCACTCATGTACGCTGATGTCTCTCTAGTTCTGGGAGCCCAGCACAGGACCTATGGGTCTCACCGGTGCTGAGTAGGGAGAAGCATCACCTCCTTGGACCTTCTGATAAGGCTTTTCCTCATGCAGCCCTGGATGCTCTTGGCCCTCATTGCCACAAGTGTGCATTGCTGGCTCGTGATCAACCTGTTGCACATCTAGATTTAGTCCTTATTATGTCTGGAAATGGGATTCAGGATTATTTGTTATACCTGCAGAATGAAGGAAAAGGTTTTGAAAGAACTCTGGTACAGACAGCATGCCACTAGAGACCAGTCTGTGGTGATTGGCACACACTGCGCAGCTGTGGGGACTTGTGAAATACTAAGAGGTCCCTCTGTGAAGTGACACAATTCCATGGCTGAAGAACTAGTAGAACTAGCATACACAAACCCTCCCCCTGCACACATGCACTGCTGTACTTTCTTTGTGATACTGTTGTTATTGAGTACTATGGATTTGCTTGCTCTTCACAAATGGGAAATATACTTCATATACAAGTTTCTGGTTTCTTTATAAGCTAATCCAGTGTGATCCAAAATTCAGCCTGCAGGATAGGCCTTGTCCCAGGCCCACAGTATCTTTACAGACATTGCCTAGCAGTGGGAGCAGTCACAGCAAGGACTGAAGGCCAGAACAGGTCTGAAAAGGTCTGAAAGCCATATGCATCCCAGTGCACCAGTGTGCAGCCCCACAGCTGACACTGTCCTTGGTAGTGTTTCCCTACCTGCCTGGCCCAAGACTGGCATCAGCCCCAGGATGGAAGGAGCTGACCACACTGATGTAACACTCTGTGCTGTTCAAAGCTGTTAATTTCACACCCAACTATGCATGCAGGCACCTTGGATCCTGGATTATCTTGGCTGAAAATCAGGAAGTGATGGAAGCTCAGCTTGTGTGTCTGATGCTTGTCCATCAGTCTGGATTCACTGTCTTTCCATGTTTCCTTTGTATTTCTGGTCTTCATTTGTGCCCCTAATGATTTTAACTTGACAGTGTATAAAATAAAAAGGAGAAGAAAGTTAGTGGTTAAATCCCAAGGCTGGGAACCAGGCAGCTAGCACATGTTTTTTTTTCCTGATCATTTGCCATAGTCCTTCTTTGTGTTACCTGTCCACACAGAGAAAAAGACATGAATAATTTGGCATGAGTGCATGGGTCAGGGGCTTGGATCGTGGTCCACCTCTTTCCTGCAGTGTGATTAGCTGTATATCTTTGAAATCCAGAGTTTTAGGACTTTGATCCATCTATGACTTATCTTTATAAATGCGATCATCAGGTGCATGGTGGGCTTATCCACATAGGAGACTGACATGTATGCTTTGATGGCATGGCCATCCTTACATCCCAGCAAGTCCCAGGTGGAGCGCGTTACTAGGTGCCAGCTTTGGAGGCTGTTAGAAAGACTTCAGCAGGTAAGGCTGAGAGCACACCAGCCACAGGGCTGATCATGGCAGTGTGCTGAGCTGGTACTGGACAGCAGAAGTGTTCTTGCTCACAATGCTTGTTGTCTGCGTGTATCCTGCACTGCAAGGCTCCTTCTCTTATTTCTCCCTACAGCCTTGCTGTTCCAACCACAGTGATGTGTTTTCATAGTAAAAAGCACTAGATCCTTTTCAATGAGCTTGCTGCTAAACTGTATTTTCCTTTGATAAGAGCTACATCCCTTCACCTGTTTTTCTTGTGTTGTTTTTTTTGTTTGTCTTTGTTTGTTTGTTTTTCTCCATTGAAATTCAGTGAGCCAAACTCAGCCCAGAGGCTCTGTTAGCTCAGCTGATTGAATCACTAACCTCATGTCACCTTTCTAATTGATTAGCTCTTGCTCAGGCTTGAACTGAATCAAAACCAATTCTCTATTTTTCGTTGTCATCCAGTGCTAACCTTTCCTTTCCCATAAGCTGAATGGCTGACCCTTCCTTCCTTATTTCTCTTCCCTCCCCCTCTCTCTCCTAGTTGATGCTTCCACCAGCCTTAACCTTGAGCGCACAGCGCTTGCTAGAAAGCGATTCACATTGCAAGGTCTTTCCAACCGCAGAGCTCCACCCAAAGGTAAAATCACCACATGCAGCATTTGGTCTCTGGCCATCTGTCTCCTGCACAATGCTTTCTCCATCCCATAGTGTCATCCATCACTATTTCCTAAAATGCTGCCACATCCCACAAAAATGCACCTGTCTGATACACACACACGGCTCCTCAAATATCCTGTTACCAGAAAAGGCTCCCATGGCAATGTGGGCAAGGCAACCTTTGAGTTGAGTGGTTGGATCTTTTCATAGTGCATAGTGCAAATAACGTTTGTTTACCATTTTTCTCAGTGGCTATCAACCTGACTTTCAGCAGTTTACTGGCTTGAAGGGAAGAGTATCATCTCTGTGTTGCAGTGCACTAAGCTTTCACGTGTTAAAATGTTCATTGGTTGGGTCTCTTGTTTATCAAATGTTGCTTAGCCATGACCTAGTGGTTAGACTGGGGAATTGAGATTCAGAAGATCTGGAGTTTATTGCCTCTTCATTATATTCATTCATATAATTACATTGTATGATGCTGTAAAATGGTGTGTTGTGAGTCTTTGTGCATAAACATTTAGAATACACGTAGTATCCATGAGTAGAGCATTGCATCTTCCTGTGATGGCTGTACTAAGAAGAGATTTTAGAGAACATAAAGAAATGTGAATAGAAATGAAACTGACTATATTCACAAGCACTATTTGAAAATGCAATGTAATTACTCTTTTAACTGTTATGATATTGCTTTTCTCTTGTTATGATAAATGATATTTCTTCTGTGAGGGATGGGTCTGGTATGCAGTGATGGAGAAGGTGAGCAGCAAAGGAGGAAAAAGTGAGATGAAAGAATAAAAAGATGAAAGAATAAAAATACAGAAGTATTATGGTACGATGTTATAAAGTGGATGAAAATAACTTTCTGAAAACAAAGAATTGGGTGGTTTTCAGGACCTGTGCCCTGGGGAAATCAATGACAAGATTCAGATCTGATGAATGCAGAATAATGCTGCAGTTTTGGTTCAGGTCTACTTCTCCTTTTTATCTGAAGTTGTCTTGTCATATGAGACATCTTGTGTTTTGTTCAGTCATTCCATGTTCCAGAGAGCGAGGTATACTTTAGAAGATTATATACCCCTAAGCTGGAGGCACTTTTGGCTCAAAGACTTGTTGGATCTGGTTACTTGAGAATCCTAGTTCCACTGCACAATGTCCAGTGTTTGCTGATTTCACTTTGCTGTGCTGTTCAGTTACTAATCTGGCCCTGGCCTAGAGGCGGAAGATAGCCTGGTTAATTCATAGACTGTGGTCATTTCTGTAGGCAACGATAACGCAAAACTATGTTAGCGTTATACTGACCGGCTGTTCCAGCAGAGCTGTGAGAAGGTAACAGCGAGTGTGTTATTTACTAGGCAGAGCTACAGGAAACAGAAGGAACAGAAGTTCTTCTGTTCTGTAGGAACAGAAGTTGTGTGACTGAGCACTAAAATAGGCAAATTTGAAGATGACAAGTGGGAAAGAGAATTTTAGGATTCCTGAAAAACAAATCCTCACAGTAATATAGTTTTGCAGAGGATATTTAAACCTGAAGTTTAAAATCACATCAAATTTATTTTCCTCCAGTGCTGTTTGACACTTAACCATGAAAACAATGAGAGAGAGGGAGAGAAGAAGATACAGTAAGAGAAATGAGGCAACTGGAATAGAAAAATCTCTGAATCACAGTCACTGACTGGGAACATTTGGCTTAGGATTCAGCAAAGCATATAATCATGTTCTACAAAGAACGCTGTTTGATACAACTCTTCATCTATCCCAGGAAAATCTTCAATGAAAATAGAATCATTCAATTTTTTACCTAAGTATTTCTTTGATATTAAAAACGTCGAAACATGAAAATCACAAATAATTTTTGACAAATCCAGAAAGCTTCAACAGAATATTTAAAGCTGTTTCTAATGCCATTTTCAGCTGAAGTTGCGTCCTGGTATAGTTAAGTGTTCAAATATCTTACTGAAACTGAGATGTAAAGGATATGAATATCTTTACTCATGTCTCAATGAAAATGGTCACTTGAGTAATACAGCACATGGCGAGCAGAAAAAACTAAAACATTAATCCTGAAACTTTTGTAAGCATGCAACTTTTTCTCCTGAGTGGTGCTGCAAGTTGGTACATGCAAGAAGCATACTGCTGTGCTTGTAGATGTGTACAGGCAGACTCCTAAGAGCTTCTTAATGACTTCAAAGCATCTTGCAACATCATGTGCACTCTGAGGCTAGCGCTTAGTCCATTTACACCTTTGATCTGTTTATTAACTATTTTGAGTCAAAAATGCTACTCAGATCTCACAGTGAAATCTTAAAAAGTTGTGTCTTCATTCCTAAGTGGAATTTGGGAAAAGGCATTATTTGTAGTATACAAACAAACAAACTCTGGTGCCTTCATTTTTCCAGGCTGATTTGCTCTAGTAAGGAAAGGAAAGACCATTCACACTTTTAACTTCCAGAAATTATGAATCATAGAATCATAGAATCACCAAGGTTGGAAAAGAGCTACAAGATCATCCAGTCCAACCGTCCACCTATCACCAATAGTTCTCACTAAACCATGTCCCTCAATACAATGTCCAAACTTCCTTGAACACCTCCAGGGTTGGTGACTCCACCTGGGCAGCCCATTCCAGCGCCTGACCACTCTTTCAGAAAAGCAGTATTTCCTAACGTCCAGCCTTAATCTCCCCTGGTGTAACTTGAGGCCGTTCCCTCTAGTTCTATCACTACTTACATGAGAGAAGAGGCTGACCCCCAGCTCACTACAACCTCCCTTCAGTTAGTTACAGAGAGCAATAAGGTCTCCTCTGAGCCTCCTCTTTTCCAGACTGAACAATCCCAGATCCCTCAGCCACTCCTCATAAGGCCTGTGCTCCAGAATGCGATCTCTAAACCATCTGTGTTTGTTTTTCAGTGTGTTTCAGGTCAGTCATCACAGAACAAGCAGTTCAGTGCCTCTAAACAATCCCAACCTCATCTGTAGACACACACACCATTCTATCCATCATGCTCATCTCTCTGTGTTTTGTAGCTATACTTAGACTACTTATAGTTAGCTAGTTGCTAACATATTAGTTGGCGTAAGTCTCCCTTCTGCAGTATTAAGATTGGTGCAATTGGAATTGCTTTGAAAATATATTTCTGTAAAGTATTTTCTATGCTTTTCACTTTGCAAAGAGTATCTTTCCTGGCTGTTTTAGGGAGCACGCTACCTTTTATTTACCCTTTCCCAGCTGCTGCTTTGCTTTGGACATCTTTTACCCTCAATGCTTATTAACCTCTAATCCTGCCCTGCACTGCATCTGTCTATTCTCCCAGATCCAGAACCTAAGGAAAGAGAAGTTGCCCGTCGCTTTTCCCTAGCCTCCTCCATCAGCACCACAGTTAATGCATCTGCTGTGACCAAAGGTACCGTCATGCTGCTTGCTTAGCTACCCTTCTCCCTTCCTGCTGACTGATAAATGTATTGCCAAATGCTGTTCTCAAAGTGATTTCATCAAGTTCAGTTTTTATGAACGCATGAGGTTTCAGTAGAAGAGTTAGAACAAGTATAACACCTGCAGGAATGCAGGCCAAGGTAGTTGAATGTGTATCAAGGTTTCTCAGCTTCAAAAACTGATGCTAGTTTCCATGGAAGCTGAATTAATTTTTGGCTGCTGTAGGGTTTGTTTTCCAGCTTCTCCCTGGATTTGGGTTAATTGAAATTCAGCAGAATTTTCTCCCATTTCCTTAGAACTGCTTAGGGTTGTTGCTTTCAACAAGAAAGACAGGATCTCCTCTTTGAGTAGCAGTCAAGCAGTCAAGAAAGCTTGAAATTAAGACAAAAAGTGAGTAGCAATCAGTGCCAGTTTAAAACATATTTAGCATAATTGCAGTTCTCATTAGAAATAATGCTTGCAAGGAAATTTTCAGAAGCGCATAAGCAAGGTAGGTGCCCAGAATGCACTGATCTCCATGCAGTTCCTATGGGAACTTAAGAAAATTTTATTTTTGAGCTGTAATTCTACTGAGAAAAAGCACTTCTACAAAATTGACTTCAGGTCATTGCACTAGTGCCTATATTTAATCTCAGGAGCAACCCGTACATCTGGGTGAGCTGGTTGTGCTGAAAATCAGCAGGGTTTTAGGCACTTATGCCAACATGTTGGAATTGCTTTTGAAAACAGAACATATGGTCAAATTCTGGTTATGTTGTGGTTTAACAGTGTCTGGAATGAAATGAAGGAATTGGGTTGCAAGCTTAAGATTTTCAGGGCATTTCACAAGCCAAAATAGAAAGAAAGATGGCTGAACTCATTTGTGTAAAAGTCTTTACTATTTATTTGTCAGGAGGAAGGTGGCACAGTATCTGATGTAGAGCATTTTAAATACTTGTGAAGGGTATGAACCATATCCTTGACTGTAGAATGAAGTGACAGGTATCTGAAATGATGTGCTTTCAGAGTGTCACCATGGGGTGTATAAACAGAGGAAGGATGTAATATCACCTCTACATACAAACATTTCTTTGCCAACTTCGTTAGGTGATAATACTTCAGCATTTCCACATGGAAACTGTGGGCATGGCACAGGAGAAGAGGTTAATGAAATTCAAACTTGTATGATTCTGTCTGCCACGAGACTGTTGGAATTTTCTTGGAATGCTGAGAAAACTACTTCTGTGCTGATTTCAAAAGCTAGAAAGCAAAATCAGTGCTCTCCAATTAAGTTTTTTATTTACAGCATCTGCATTAAGTAAATATTTTTAGGTCTTGAAGGAACTGCAGCCTGAGTCTTGTCTAAGCATTAGCCAAATGCAGGTCTAGCTAGGATATTTGGGTCGTCTCATTCAGGGCTACTGCATACTGCTGTGAGCCATTACTGTGTAATGGCTCAGCTCTGTCACATCACAAGTCCTCTGCATATGCAGTCAGGACACAGGAGAAGCACTGCATGTGGAGCTGTGAAGGATGTCCTTCTGTTCTGTGGAACTGAAGTGCTAGCTTTTGTCAGCTCTTCCCTGCCATCTTCATGTGTGGGAAGCTGACTGTGAATCTGCCTGCATTAGTACCACCTCCTGGACACGTGGGAGAGAAACCATCTGTGAATCCTGTTTGAGGGCAGATGCATTTATTACGTCTTTTGCAAAAATAGGTCTGTTTCCTATTCACATCACAGAGGTATTTGTCTTCACCGCTTAGAACTTACAGGATGGTCATTTTTCTGGGTGATATGGAAAGTATTAGGCAGGTCGTGGTTCCAGGTAATGGGAAAGCAAGTTTCTGTTTTGACAATATTTACAGCATTGTGACTCTGCAAACTTCACACAGGTCCCCTTGTTCCTGCAGTTAAAGTCAAGAGACATGAAATAAAGAGTGACCCAACTCCCCTGGGGTTTGAAGGTATGAGTATTTCCATCCTGCATGAAAACCTGTTCAGCAGTTTTTTATATCATTCACTGAATTCACATCTCATCACTGCCAGTGGATGACACTGGAGCCCATGCAGGCAGTAGGGATTTGGTGTCAGTTTATTTGTTGAACTGTGATAAAAAGAATTTCTCATCTCTTTTTTGTCCCCTGCACTAATGCTATGTTTATCAATTTTCACCTAGGGTTGGATTTATATTAAAATCCTGATTCTCTGCCTGTTTTGGTAAATAGACCATGATCTGGATCTGGATTTTCTGCCTGGCTTCTACCTCACCTCATGGAAGGGAGGAGAGCTCAGGCAGCAGCAGGGAGCTAAGGCATTACTCTTCACCCTTACCTGCAGTCTGCATTCCTCTTCCCTTGTTAGGGTCTAAACCTAATAAGAGGAGCAGGAGCCACATGCATGAAGGTCACAAAAGAGGCTAGGCTGCATTGAGAACCATTTAAGGTGCAGTGTTTCATTTCAGTCAAGCAGAATTTCTACCTATTTTGTTGAAGCAGGTTCATCAATTACTGTTTTATAAGCAATACCAAAAAATTAAACTGGGAAGTGATTTCACAACCACTGGAAGATAACCAGCTTCCATGGCCAGCATTTCCCTTTACACAAAGATTTGCCAGAGTGCATTGCCATGTGAGGCACAAGCAGTCAGGTACCCCTGTTGCAAAACAGGGAGAAGAGAGACGTAAGCTGAGGAATCCTTATGATTGTGTTGCTCTGCACAAAACCCTGGCAAGTAGCCAGGTCAGTTATGGGATTGGCAACACATCAAAGCTATCTCCTATATTTAAAGCTTCCTAATAGATATAAGATACTCATTATAGACATAGATACTTCTCATCATCTCAGCATACCATGTGGCTGCAGAGGCTGGAGGTATTTCAGGGTGCAACTTCAGAGCTGAATTGACCTTCATTGGGTAAAGAACATGGTCCTACTGCACAAGATCCCTTGATTTAAGTGGGAGACAATGAACATTGTTGTCCCCTCACCAGAAGAAATTGCTGCTGTTGCTAGAGCTCTGTCAGAGTTAATGATGTTAAAGATATTATTTACTTGGATAAAAACTTCCCCCACAAAATTGCATTCATCAAGAGTGATACCATTCATTTCTCACTGAGAAGAACCTCCCTGGTCTGTTTTTATTGCTCCATGGATGGGTGTCAAAACCGTACACCATCACCTACAGAATGATCAGAAAACCTGCAAGCAAAGTATGTTAAAAATGAGGAAGCTGTAGTGAAATAGAGCACTGCACCATTCACCTAGCAACTGTTTTCATTAATTAACATCAGTATTTGTTTGATTCATTTGGCTGCTCTCTGTCATTCTCAGACTTAACAGTTTTCCGGTGAGATACTGCTGTGTTTTCACTCATTTGTGCTCGTTAAATCTCTCTTCTCTTTATAACTGCTGGATCCCCATCCACCTGTTTGTATAAGAGACAACCAGTTGCAGTTGTGATACACAACACACTTTGTACTGGTTGTCTGGTCACTATTTCACCTTTAAGACAAAAAATTGTACTTCCTGCCACAGATGCTTTTGAGAACACCATATTGGCCCAGACTAAATGTAGCACTGGTTCCACCACAAGACCCGTACCTAGATCTGCTTCACAGACAGGTAAACATCATTAAAACATTTATCATCATCTCAGCTTGAGAGTGTAATATAACTTTAGGACAATATTTATTCTCTTTAACTAAAAGGGATTTCTCTCTTATGATGAATATCATTTCCCTTGAAAGCAGTGAAAGAACGAGCTTGGATCACTAGCAGTTATAGAAACAACGTCCCAGAATCAGGTTTCCTGTTGCTCAGGCATAGTTGACAATAATTATTTGAATTGATATCAGAGAGCTCAGAATTTGATCTGTGTTATTTTATAGCTTGAATGAAGTATGTAAAGCTTACGGAGGCTATTCCTCGGTCTCTGAAATGTAACTAGCAATTTTTATGGAAAACTGATGCACGTACTTGTAAGGAATCCTTGCTGCTCATGGTTCCTGTGAATGACAATGTCAAAAGATCACTGAAGATATATCTAAGTGAGAAGAGGGATTACTTTTTAATTTTGTTGTTTGTAGCCCAACCTGTGAGCTTGAACTAAAACTGCTATAGCAGTTTAAAGCTAACTAGCTACAACACATTCTTGTTCATTTATACAGTTTGTCGTATTTTGCTGGTATGATTCTACTGATAGAGGGTCCAGCTGTAAATTCTGCATGGTCTGTAACTGAAACTCTCTTTCATCTTAATGGGGACACTCACAATCCAGGACAAGAGTGCCACTTCAGAGGCTAATTTACAGCTTGAAAAGCATCTCCTGGATGACATCACTATACCTGTAGGGTTAAAACTGTGGATGCTGGTTGGGTGGAAAAGGTTGCTGTTGCTCTTATAACAGAATTGCAGTGGTCAGGGCAGCTGCAGTCCCTAGGAACCTAGTCTGAGGAAGGAGAAAGGGCTGTAGAGCTGCATGACCACATGTTGCACAAGCAATGCCTGTAGCAGGGAGGATGTGCATGGGGAGGAATTAAATTATTACCTTTTTTTCAGTCTTAGGTAAACAATAAATAAATAATTTTATTTTTTAAGTAAATATCTCTTAAATTTAAATAATCATTAATAAGCTACAACCAAAGGCCTGGTTGTCTTTGAACACTGTCTTTATTCTGTCTCTTCCCTGCATTTCCAGTCTGCTCCAGAGCTTAGTCTTGTAGGTTGCTCAGGTGGTAACATTACCTTGAGGTGTGTTGGAGATAAGAAGTCAACCAAAATTCAGTGGCTTTGGACATCAGTTTGTACACAGATATGTGGAGAGGAGCTAGAAGCTGAATGAATGTAGCTTTCTGAAAATTGTATTGGCAAAGTCATAATTTGCTACAGCACTTGCTCTGCAGAAATATTCCTGACCCGTGTTTTTTGTACCTCATGAACTGAAGAGATTTAGTGATGCCGAACAGACAAGGTATTGATGCACATACACCTCATGGCTACACAGTCTGCCCTCCTACAAATGACAGCAAGCAGTACAGTTTCTTAAGAGAGAGAATAATGGCTGCAAAAAATGTTTTATGGCAAAATCAGGGAACAAACTGTAAAATGGTGTGAGCAATTCACTAAGAGAAATAGCAGGAAGCAAGCCTGCAACATTTGTTTTTTATAAGACTGAGTCTGAAAGCTGGTAGTGGCCAATAGCTAACTCTTTTTGTTTTCTCTCTTTTTCAAAGGTTGGCCCAGTAGGCAAATGCCATCTCTAGACACATTTGAAGACTTTGAAGCCATTCCTTCCAGCATGGATGAACTCTCCAACTCTTCAGACATGGAGGAAGAAACCAACCCTAACAATGTAATTCCTTTTTCAAAATGCCCTTTCCAAGTGCAGCCTTCTCCTCTCTAAAGATCAGGATTCATCCTGCAAAGATTTGGTTCATACCAGCCTTAAATCCATGGGAAGACAGGAGATGTGAGTTTGATCTGGAGAGTTAGAGGATTATCTCAAGACTATTTATTGATCGGTATCAGGACCATTAACAGCCACCCTTACTTGTAAGATGTAGCTTTATAGCTGTTAGGAAAGTGAGAGAAAACACTAAAAAAACACTGAGCCTTTTAGAAGTACAATTTCAGACTTTTTCAGGTAACATAAGCTGATGCGACGAACCCAGTTTCTGTATCAAAATAATGTCTTGTTGATTAATTCTAAAGCCTGAATGCTCATCGCAGTTCTGAGTTTCAATAACGGTTATCCTGAGCATGATAAGCATAATAAAAGTGACACAATTCCCTGGAGGAGAAACCTCTGTCATCTTGAAATGCCTGATTCGGTATTTAACCAAACTCTCTTGCAGTGTTCTTGTCTCCACAATGACTGTATTTCTGATTTCATTCATTTTAGGGGACCAATCTTTTTCGAGTAGAAGGCAGTTTTGACAGCTGTTTCCCAGATTCTCTTACACTTGAGGATGGAGATCTAGTGCAGTTTGTGCAGGAAGGAGAAAATGGGCAATGGTAAGTACAGCAGGGAGATGTAATTTAGCAGGTAGAACATGTGCAACCTCCAGGAAAAGACAGAAACATTCAGAAGAATGTCAAAGCATCTTCAAAATCTATTTGAAAGCACTCACTCCATTGACCATAATGTGCAAGAAGCAGCGGGGAGCAGGAACACAGATGCAGCTTTGTTTAATTCTACCTAGTTAGCCTTCCTCCTAAGTGTTTATGACATGACATTTCAGAGGACAGGAGTTTGCATGAAGGGAAACAGAAGGATTTCAACACCTAGCCCAGAAGGATGGCTGTCAAAGACAGCACCCTCCCATAGGATACATCAGTAAAATCTCTGTGCCTTTCACCAAGCTACAGCAGTGAACCAGAGCATATTTTAGACACAAAGATTTAGATATAAGACTATTCTCTGAGATGATTGATAAAGTAGAATTAATCTTACATACTTGTTATAAAATTCATATTTAAAAGTTATTATTCTCTCTGTTTGATAAGTAAGTGTTTGGAGCAGACCTGGCAAGGTACCTAAATTCTCTTTCCATGAGAAATTTGGAGGAGGAAGATCTGATCTCCTTGAAGTACTGTTGCAGTCAGACCCCCAACTCAGAAGAGGCCTGCAGCTGGGAAATAGTTGTCCAACATACCTTTCTAAGAAACACAGCTCAGGAAAGAGAATGTAGGGAAATGCACTGACTGTTCTCTGAATTTCAGGTTAGTGAAGAAATTGGTCTCGGAGAAAAGTGAGTGGGTTCCTTCCAGTATATTGCAGCCAGCAGAGGGGGACACTAACAACATAATTAAGAACAGCAATGCAGGTAAGAGAGTAAATGTTTAACTAGTGTTTAAAAACTGTATTGTTGTTTTGGGGTGAGGTTTTTTTTTTGGTGTCCCAAAAATGATGTGATAAACAGTGGACTTTATTAAGTGCTTGGTCTGAGGGCAGGCTCTGGTGACAACACTGAGCTGGCTTGAAATTCAGTGCCTTAACATCATTAGCGTCTGGATTTAGATCAGCATCAGGGCTGTTGTTCTGGTATAGGTTTGAAAATGTTAGAATCTACAGACCATTCATGCTTTTGTGGTATTTCACTGCTGCCTCCAAATGCTGGAGGAAAGGCTGCTCTGGTGAGATCTCACCCAAACCAGCACTAAAAGTCACTCTTTCTTCAGCTTTGTTTCTGATCTACCATAAACAGGTTGCACTGGAAAAGCTGAATATCAGCAATTCTGCAGATCAAAGGTTTAAAATTTTAGATAAATTATTGCCCATTCATAAACATAATTTACCAAAACTTGCTCCAGTTTTCTGCTGGTAACAGAACAAAGCAAAACCTGGCACAGCCATTCCGTGGGGGCCTGGATAGAGAGCTGCTAGCATTTTACTCCAGAGTATTGGTTTCCTTTTTGTTCTGGTTGTTCGGTTGGTTGGGGGTTTGTTAAAATGGAGAAAACCTATTTTTTTTTTAGTTTCTGTGGTTTAAGGGGAGTTGGTGTTCCTCCACTTCAGCAGCGGGTCAGTCCTGTCTGCAGCCTCAGTGCCTTAACTGTGGCTCTGATTTCTTTCATACATCTGATGCTTTACAAGAAAACCAAGCCCACACAAATGACAGTTAATTACTTGCCAAAGGAGCCTCCTTTGCCTTTGGTGAAGGAAATAGGTGAACAGTAGAATTGATTCTTTTACTTTTTTATTTTATTTTATTTCAGTCTCAAGACTGTAGATGGGAATTCCTTTAGGCGTTTTGTAGTGACAATGCCCATGTCCTCCTTTTCAGACATGTACAATGATTCCTGCAGCACGGCTTCAGTTGAGTCGGACACCAAGGAGAGTGAGGTGGCTAAAAGCTTCCCAGCAGAACAGAGGGCTGGCAGCTGAATGGCAGGACCAGCCTTCCTCAGGACCCTCTCCATCCCTTTGTTTATTTTGGGTTGACACTGGATCAAAGTTGCCTTTCTCACAAGCTCTGAGCTTCATAATTCTCTGAAACTTCATTAACATGGACAGATGAGAGGAAAAACAAACTTGAGAGGAACATTAAACATCCAGACAACATCAAGAACCATCTTCAGTATTAGAGGAGAAAAATGCTTCTTGCATTGTTTATCAAACTGTTTCAGAAGATGTGGCCTAAATTAGGTCGACAGCAGAGCTGAAGAGTTACTATGCACGCACCTTTTGGCAACTTTCCTTGAACACCGAGTCACTGCAGAGGGACACATACATGGTTTTGAGTTCTTGCTCTACCATGGGTCACTTGGAGGTTTTTCCATTTGCTTGCCTCAGTAGCTGTGCCTTCCCCACTCTCCTTAATTACAGCTGATAGATCACAAATGTGCCCTTTTTGCTGATGGTCATCACCAAAACTGTCACACTTTAGATTGGATGTGGAAAGGAAACTTCTGACTTGGACCGTCAGAGTGGCTTCAATGCAGCAATGGCACAGTGAACAACCTGTTGCGTTCAGCATTAGTTTGGGATAATGCAGATGGCAACTTGATATAAGGTGGAGATGCAGGTCTTAGCCAAGAGGCAAAGACATTGTGACAGCTACTGTGACACAGAGCATATTTAACTCTTTTTACAACATAAATTATTCCTCTGCGCCCTCTGCAGTCTGTGGTTGCTGGTTCACAATCCTTTGCGTTTGGTGCCGAGAATTCAAATGAATGCCATTTAATGTCATATGTTTGAGTAGACTGCATGCTTTCTTTTTGTGCTGGGCTATGGAGTAGCTACATTTCATTCCCCATATGGAATATATTTAAGCATCACAAATAGACAGTGAGCATTAGGTGCTCCAATGAATGGGTAAAGTGTTGTTGTTAAATACTTTTTTCCAGGACGTTTGGTTATAGGACTGTACCAAATCTCTGCCACATAAGGATGTAATGTACTATATGAAGTGATTACAGATTTTATTATTCCATTACAAGCCATTAGCTCATTTAGAGCAGCTGTTAAGGCATGAAAGCATTTTGATGGTAATTCGGTCTTAGGTCCCACAAAAGCTGCTAGTACTTTAGTTAAGATTAGTGTTGACTAAGGGTTGCAAACAAGTAAAGATCAGACAGAAGAAGTGACCCTAGGAGCTCAAGAATCGGTGATTGGCTTTTACTGTTAGAGATCTTCTGTTTATCCCTAAGAGTAGTGATGCTCTATGTAAATAATAAAAGGGACAAGAGCACTAAAAATGGAGATGAAGCAAAACCAAAATCACTCCTTGGTAAAATAGCAAAACAGTAAGAGTCTGCACCATTTCTGTTATCCTCTTTGCAGGGACCTGAACATTTTTCTTTGTGTTTCAGTGAAGGCTGGTATTGCAAATATCTTAGTGTGTGAGTCAGGATAGCTGTGAAGCAAGTAAATAGTCCCATTCAAGAAAAAGCCCCAAAGTAAGTAGATAAAGGTTTATTCAGATTATTATTATTATTATTATTTGCCTGTGAAGGATTACTAGTTAATTATTAGTTGCACTGTGGTGGTGAATTCCCATGAATAATGTTCTTCTGACCCTCAATATCTAAACTCTGTGGTTTCTAATGGTTTTTAATCATGACAAAAGGATTTGAGAGTTCTGTACCTTTTTCGAAGCTGATTTTGTCCTACAGAGATAAGAGCTTGTACATTTTGTGCTGGTCATTTACCTTAAAAATGACCTGTAGGCTCCCAGGAACATGACTCCTGTTAAAGTCTGCTGAAGTTATGAGCACCTTGAGGGAAGAACTGATTCCTTTCAGTCCCCCCCAAGGAAACGTGCAGTGATATATATATATATATATATNTGGTAGTGCAATCATTTGATCCTCTCCATAAAATGACTTCATTTTTGTTTCTATATTACTTTCAGTATTTTTTGCACGGCCTGATAACAGTGCTCCTGTCTACCCTTGCCCTAAGCACAGGAGAGGAAAGGGGAAGGGAGCTTTGATTGCACATTAAGTAAGTATAGTAAGATTTGTGTGTGAGCAAGAGAGAGAGATGGGGAAGGGTTACCCTGTGTATGTGAAACTGCCAAAACTAGTATTTGTGACATTACACACTCATGGAAAGACCCCAACCTGCACTTTGGAGTTTCAAGTGAAGGAATCTCATTCTAATGGTGAAATAGCAGTGGGAATTCTTTGTTTGAACTGGAGATGGAAAATCAGGTATTGTGAATCCTCATCCTACCTCTGCTGTGTGCAGACTGACAGTGAGATATTCCTGTAGTCCTGGTGGCTCAGTATCTCTGAGTAAAATGGGAGATACTGAATTTCTCTCATATCTAATTCTGATGCTGAACTCTAATATGTATTCAAAAACTGAAGACCCTTCAGGGGAAAGCAAAGCATTCACCCCCATATGTCCCACTGTGCCCTACAAGAGTGTCATTGGTGGCATCCTACGGAGTAGTCTGGAGCTGAAGCAGGGAAGTAGACTGCTACAAAGGTGTCTCGTGTCTCCCAGCACACTGACTCACTGCAAAGGTATGGGCTGGGTTATTACAATTCTCATTCCTACTTTGCTTTTGAATTATTATTTTTTTCCAAAATTTCACATTTTTTCCTGTTTGACCAAAGGTTAAGTCACTCCTGCACTATGAATGTCCTGAGGATGGCTAATAACTCCCTGCCCTGTGGATGTATGCAGTACGTGAGATTTTCAGCAACTTCACATCCCTGAAAGTATTCCCTCTGCTCATTTGGGTTTAGCTGGGCAATGGACTCCTTCATTACTGGAGGTAGTGACAAACTGGTATACAGGCAATCACCATGATGTCAGTCAAGGCCAGATAGTAACCAGGCTTGATCCTCTCCTTCTTTCACTGCCTAACGCCACTGAATGGAGAAGCAGACCAATGGTTGTTGTCTGGGCCTTAAATGGCTGCAGCCAAACCTTGTCTGGACGTGGGCTTATGCTGCCAGTCACGACAAAGCTGTGCACGTGGTCTTATATTCTGTTTGTGTATGTAATGAAAAGCCATTTTATTATCCATCGTTTTCTTAGTCTCTGAGATGACAAGCAGGATTGGGTATGAAAAAGGCCTTGTTTTTCCTTTCCAAAAATACTCAAAGCCTGATTTCTAATATATGTATCATTAGAAATATTTAAGAATAAGGAGAAGAAGAAGAGAGCCAAATTCAGTGTTTCTTCTTGCAGCTAGAGCTGAAATAGCTGCCAAGATTTCCTCTCCCCAGCTAAGAATTGGTACAGTTTGTTTCTTACATATTTTCCATTGTGTTGATAATGATGTATTTGTATATTGTGGCTGACGAGAGATAATCAGACAGGGAAAGAGCACAGAATTACCTGTTCTTTTTTCCAGTCAAGATGAATGTATGAAATTATTACAAGAAAAAAAGTGTGCAAATGAGCTTTCTGTAATTCTGACCTGTGTAAAACCACACTTTGTTTGAACTTTATAAAAACTATAACTAGTACAAAACATTGTGGTTGATGTCTCTGTACGAAGCAACAAGTCAAATGGGATTTCTTTCTATTCAGAAGAAATGAGTATTGGTAAAGTCCCATCAACACACCTGACAAAAAAACAACCATGCATTTATCCAATTGAACCTTATGTGTGAATCATAAAAAATCTGTTGTTTTAATTTTTATTTGCCTCTCTCTCTTATTCATGTTCCTGAATCTTTGGGACTGTTAGGAGAGTGCAAAGATCTACCAAGACGGGTCAGAGTTGTGCGTGCTGACGCTTGGGGTCATGAGGCAAGGAAGGATGTAGGATGATTTTAATGCAAATATCCCCACAATATCTTCATACCTTTGGCTACCAATGGCTTATTGAGGAGGGCTAGTTGGCACAAATGCGTGTTCTGGATCATGTAAGAGGGAGGGAAGTACAAATGAGAATGTAGAAACACAATGGAAATACAGAGAGCAAAATAAATTGGAGCTAGTTTCAGCCAGCATCCAGATTTCTAGGAGCAAACTTCACCTCATCTGAGTTTTCAAGTCATTGGCCTCACTGTATTACTGCACTTTAATAGTGGTATGAGAGAAAGAAGAATCAGGACCACAAGAGTCACTAGATTCTTTCCTCCTATTCTATGAGTTTATCATCTTTTTTCTACTTCCATTAAGCTTTTAGCTTTAGCAGGCCTCATGGTGAGGACGCGGGGCTGGAAATCCACCCGCACAAACATGCAGGTGAAACGTTCTGCTGCAGATGGCTGGCATGTGGCCACGCACGCTGGGACCTGCCTGTGCAACTCTTGTTCTGGCTTGGCAAGGTTCACAGAGGACACTTCATGGAACACAGGTAGGTTGTTGCTGTTTGCTGGGGAGTATGTTTGGATACGACGCTAATGGTGAGCCACCTTGGCTGCACCAGCCAGCAAAGGCTGCCAGCAGCCCCAGGTGGAACCAGAGCCCTTTCGAGACTTTGCTCAGTCCTATCTCACTTTTAGCAGGTTCTGAGGACCAGAGATCACACCTTTCCCTTCTGTGCCTTAATTTCAAAGGTGGAGTTTACCCCAAAGAAACTATTTTTTTTTTAAAGAACATGGGAGAAAGTACTGATTTACAGGTCTTACCCTCCAGTGGGGTACAGCTGCAGTCTGCTCTGGGTTACCAAAACTGGAGAAAAGAGTATGAAGTTCTACATGGCCTTACAGAGCCCCATGTCTTGGCTGTAGGGTAAGAGCCTGTCCTCTGCTGCACTAATCCAGCAGTCCTTTCTGTTTTCTCTTTCCTTCTTAACCAGCAGCTATTTCTTTTTGCATTAGTTTATAGATGAGCAGCACCGGATTCCCCCCTCCCTCCCCACCTCCTTTCTGCCCATGTGACTGAGCACACCCTGAATCAAGTGAAACTTTGCAGTCCCCAGGAAAGCTTTATTTCCTTTCTGCTGCACCACAGCGAGAAGCAGCATCTCTTGGCCTCACAGCTGTACTGACCATGGGAAGGAGCAAATCACACTTGGTCTTGCTAGCCTTTGCCTGTGGTGAGTCACATCTTCCATCATTTCTCTATAGAAAAGAGACAGGCTATGCTGCTTTTCTTTCTTTGCACTTATGAGAGGAACTAATAGACTGAAAACTGGAAACAGTCTTGCAGCTAGCACTAAAGGTGATTTTAATGAAGTCCCACCAGAAAGAATTAACTATAACTGCATTTAATTGTAGCTGATGTAGACTTAATCTGATGTTTTCTCTTGTATTTTGCACTCTGTGGTGACATGAACTCAGTGTGATCGAGTCAGCTCAAAATAGCATTAGAAGCAGGCTTATTTGTTTGCTTTCCCTAATTAAATACGATGTCTTGCAGAACTGACTGAATATCTTGAGTGAGATAAGCAATAAAAAAACACATAAAGAAATGTTGCTTGTTTGTTGTCTGTACTGCAAGATGCAGGGTGTGAGGAAAGCATGAGCAAGGCAGGGGGCTCTGGGAAGTCTGGGACAGGCCGGGACTTATCTAACAACAAACTACATCAAAGTCACCATTTTTCCTGAAAATCTGTAGAGTGAGCCTGGTCAAGGATGTGTTTTAGCACGTAAAGTCACATGCACCTGCAGCTGTACAAAATCTACTTGGCACAGGTGGACAGAGAGTAATTTAATCTGTGTAATGGCTAAAGGCTTTTGCTTGCTGGTGGGGTGCTGGGTTTCTTTGGTGCGCTTTGCTATCTGCATGCCTGGTTCACACCAGCAACAACCACTGCCCCTCTCCCAGCTCCGCAATGGCAGTGCAGTGAGCAGAGGAGCAGTGCAGGGACTTTACCACACAGAGCTCCAGCCGCATCTCTTCTACTTTCTGACACCTGCCTCATAGCCACAGTCTGCTGAAGTGACCCCAAAATGTATGCAGACTGGGAGAAGTAACTCAGTGGTCAGCAGGGGTATCTTTGGCCAGGATGAACATTCTTGCTCAGTTGCTATTCATTAATTTTTGATAGTTCCTTTAGTAATTTATTGTGATCTTTCACTAATGCCACAAACTCTTTCTATGCAGGTAGGCAATTAAAAAGAATCAGAGTTAGGGGAGGAAAGTCTGAAGGGTTGGAGGTTTAAGAAACTGCTCCTGTGTTTGAAGTAAACTACATTAGAGAGAACCAAAGCCTCTCAGGAAATCTTGGTGCTTTTCCAGTTCCTCAAGAGCTCAAATCAAAGCAGCCAGAACCGGCAAGAGTCTTTTCTGTAGGAGCTGGGTCAGGTTTTTGTGTCTGTAATTAGCACAAAATCTGTCACCTAAATGCATGCATTTCTTCTGGGCAGCATAAAGCAGAACAAACTGTGGGTGAATGGTTAGTCAAGAAGGGTCAAAAATCCCCAGCAAGAGGTTCTTCCACCCACTGCATTATGGGCTGGCAGGATGAGACATTCTGCAGCCAGATCAAGCCACTTCCACCTTAGTTCCTTTGAACAGGTTAACTGTGTGCCTCTGCCAGTGTTGATTCTCACCAGAGAGTCAGCAGAGCTCAGCACTGCTCCTCTGCTCCCTTGTGAGAAGCTGTAGGATACCATGAGGCCTCCCCTCAGCCTCCTCTTCTCTGGGCTGAAAAAACCAAGTGACCTCATATAACTTTCCCTCTAGACCCTTCATCATTCTTGTAGTCCTCCTTTGGATGCTAGTTGATGGAGGGAAAACCTGAAACTTCCTCTGTCACAATGCATGGAAATACGGGCTCCAGACCCAGATTAGGGATGGCAAATTTCTCAGAGAAAAAAGAAATGGAAGCTAACAGGGGGATGCAGAGCTGCAATTCGTTGTTGCTTTGTGGCCACTTTTGATGGCCAAGACCATTGGGTTGGTGGAGAGCAATCTTTACTCATCCCTGGGAAGACTTTCTGAGATCAGTGGCCAAATGCATTTTGAGATGACCCAAACCAACAGGTTTGGTAGCATGGGCACAGCCCAACAGGGGGCCCAAAATGCTGGGGAGAGCTAAGCTGGCAGATACTGGCAAGTCACCTGGAGAGCACAAGCCACAGGCCAACCCAGAAATGTTTCTGATTTTACCTCTCAGCGACCCCATTGGGCTGAATATTCTTCTGATGAAATGACCTTCTGGGGAAAATGAAGTTCCATTTAAAAGCTATGGACAACATCCAAGTGTTAGGGAAATGATGTTTCTTTCCATGCCCATAAATTTTTGTGTTACACAGTCAGTAATCAAAACCAATCCGTTAAGTAAAAACTGAGAATTACTGACTATTTAAGGCTTACATAAATTCAAGTATGAGTTGTTTCATAAACATACATGGTTAAAAAAAAGAGTGAAAATTGCAGCTTCTTCTTTTCTGTTTCTATTGTGTTGCTTAGATTAAATTACGTGTAGCTGGTATGCAGCAACTGCTCTGGTTTTCCACTGGTCTGATTGAGATGAGCATACAGAGGAGAAGTTACCTGCTTCTCAGCTTTGGCAGCAGGAAGAGAGAAAATGGACTAAAATATGAAATTAATTTCAGCACTTTTAGTACCTTCTGATAAAATGTAATATCAGAGGGATCCGTCCTGTCATTTTTGTGACTTTTCAATTGTACAAACTTGCATTTCTCTGATGATAACAGTTACATTTGCAGTCAAGTACATTCAGTTCAGTATGGACGTGAAACACCAGGCAAGTTTAGGAATATGGAGCATACCCCTCCATTTCTCTTCTATCATAGCCATTTATAAGGGAAAACTAGACTTTTGGATTCTTTCTGTCTCCAGACTGGAGAATTCATCTCTGTCCTCCAGCTACTTTAGGCAGTAACACATTTAACTACATCTAAAGCCTCATGCACATCAAAGAATACATTTATGTCCATGACTTGTGACTTTTAGCTTGATCTTGTCTTTATAGTGCCTTGTTGCATACTCACAATCAAAGATTCAAGTTGAACAGTTGTAAACTTTATCTCTTTTTACAATGTACATTTTCCACCTTGTCTTCACATCTGTTACGTACATGTAGGAACTAGATCTTTTCCATTTTGCAAGGAGTACATCTCTGTAAATGTTATAAAATGCCAGTGTGATTTTCATGCTGTGACTATTTTTAGATGCGGTTCAAAAAACCCCTGAAAGCTGTACCCTCAAATTTGTTTCTCATTGCCAAAAAAGCATTACTAAGAGGGCTCATCTTTCCCTGGGTATCTCCCATGAGGAAGAACTTGAGGGTTCAGGCTGCCGTATCTACATCAGCACCATAAACAAATTTCTGGAATTTCTGTCTTCCAGACTATTCTGAATCATCATAAGACCACTATGTTTCCTCATTTCTTTTCACATGCAAAAAATGTTCCCTTTCCCCATGCTTTGTTTGTGAGTAACCAACCACCTCTTCACTTGTTATACCTGGATTTCATTTTAACAGCAACCCGTAATGGAACAAGTTGTCCCTTATACCTTGATAATTTACTCCCAGCAAATCTTGCTGTACTGTTATCTGCAAGGGAATTCATGTACTGTGTAGGGATTCTGCAAGATCTGCTCACACCTCTGTTGCATCCGCTGTCTTCTTCAGCAGTCAAAGCAGCATGTGGGGAGTAAGGAGCCAATGCGCTGCCTCTGCAATGGATATATTCAGAGGTGTGAAGACTGGGGGAGCGGTGAGAAATTGTCTGCTTGCCCTCTCCTACCATGACATTAAGCCAAAGGAAGAATAAAGTCATGATAACAAAATGAGAGCAGTTATGTTGCAAATATCAACAAGAATGTTGAATGCAATGGTTTTAGACTACTGACTTTTCATTTCTTTGCAGCATTTTCTTCCTGCTGTGCTGAAGTGGACCTGGGTGTCAAGCTATCTCCACAAACCACGTCCTTCCACCATACCATTACTTCTGCTCTGCCACTTTCTGTTTATCATTCCCCACCCCATCAAAGCACCACAGTTCAACCTGACACCACAGGCTCCATAAGCCATACAACTACTCTGCAGACAACAGACCAACGCTGGGTAACAACAGCACCAGCCTCTCATATGACAGCCCAAGCAGGAGCAAATACCAGCAAAGCGTATGGCCCGACATCTTCCACAGCAGTAACCACAACTGCGGCAAACACAGCTGCAGCTGGCCAGGCTACAACCCAGGCAATGGAAACAGTTACACCAGCTGTGAAGAACACAACTGCGTCCCCAGACAACCAAATCACAACACATGTGGACACAGCTACAAACACAACCATAGAGAATACAACATCAGCGACGCAAACAACCACCACTGCCACAAATACTACAGCCACTACCAACAGTACTGTAAGTCCCACCACAAGCTCAACTAATCACACAACTTCTGGAAGTCCAACAGCCACAGCCATGACCAACACAACCACCACTCATCAGGGGACTCATACAACCATCCCATCTACTACAATGATGGTGAGACCCACTCTGGAACCACAGCCTTCTCCCATCCCCACTGGCATGTACACCATTTCCAGCAGCAATAAGACCTGCATCAAAGCAGTGATGGGTTTGCAACTGATGGCTCGAAGCACACAGAAGGTGAGGTGAAAGCACTATGAGGCTAAGCCTCATAAAGACTACTTCTTCATTTGCTGGAATATATTCTATTCCATTTAAAGCAATTTGCAGAAATTAAGTTGCATGATAAAAATAACTGGTTTGTTGCTAGTCTGAAGCCTTTTTTTGTGCCACAGCATTTCAGCTGCTGTACTTTGGTTCATATAATGATATCGGAGGGACATATGGGTACTTTCTTATTTCAGCAATATATCTGTGGTAGCAATATTTGGGAGGGCAGATTGGGCTCCAGTGTTATTTCTCTTTCCCAGAATGGGAGATTAGTTAAAATCTGAAGTGACATCAGTGAAGGGTTTAAAATAGCAAGTATGAGAGAAATAAATTGTCAGCTCACAGACTTGTTTGGATTCAGAGATGAGTTGTCTCGATGCTGACAAATGAAGGTTTTGGGACCATCAAGACGGCCAGCTGGATCAGCACAGGGGTTCTGGGAAGCTGCTACCCTCTCTTGGCATTGATCCATGGTGAATGATTCAGCAAAAGATGTAAAAAACCCTGAAATTGTGATTATGGCCTTCCCAATAACGGTTTTGTAACCTCCACTAAAATAGCCATTGGGCATTGGTCTGTTAATCCAACCACATAATTAAAACCCCAAACATATAAATCTGCATGTTTCATATTAAGTTTTTCCACTCGACTTCATAAATAGCCCCACAATGTCCTCATTTCTCCACAGAAGCAGATGGAGTACCTGACTGTCAACCCCAACGCCACCCAGATATCTGGAAGCTGTGGGATGGTGCAGTCTGTGCTGAACATCACTTTCGTTGGAGGGTTTATAAGCTTTGTCTTTGTAAAGGTAATTGTTGTATTTAGTGGGAACAAGGGTTTAGGTCTGGGGAACGGGAACACAGGCTGCCTCTGATCTACTTCCAGCCAAAACAGTGACGTGCAGTGTGCTGTGGAAAAGGGCATTTCATCCCTCTCAGTGCTAGTTGTCCTGTCCTTCCCAAGGGGCTGGATTTATAGAACCATGATTAATTCAGTCCGGGAGAGACCTGAGGCCACCTGGCCCAGTCCCCAGCTCAGAACAGGGCTACTTTCAGTGTTTCATCTCATCTTGTCTATTGGAACTCTGAATTTTGAAGGGTTCGTATGTGTAACAAAGGATAAGTACAGTGCCCTCAGACCCTCTGGCTAAATGTTCTGCCAAACTAGCAGCACAAAATATAGATTAGCCCTAAGCAAAATCTGCAACTCATATTCACAGTGGTAAAATCTAATTGGGGGGAAGGCCAGGTCTGCTGCTTGCATTGGAGCGGGACAGGGAATTGGGTGTGGGGTTGGAGCTACCGTGCAGAAGCAAGGTGTGTGTACTGGAAGCTCTGAGTCATGCTGTCGAGTTGTCCTTATGAAATATTGTCTCTGAGACAACCTGGATGCATGTGGAATTAGTCATTTGCTTCCCGTAAATGCTGCCCAGGCAAAAGTTGGATGTGGTTGTTGAATCCAAAGGGCAGCCTATGAAGGTGTACGTACCCAGAAGCCACGGCCTGTCCAGAGCCCAGAAGGCCTAATTTCTTCTGACTTCTGATTAGAAGATTCCAAACAACTGAACTGCAACAACAAATTGTACATAAGTGCCCTTAAAATGCACCAGTCCAGGGAAACTTACAAATATACACAGAAACTTGATCCAGAGATAGGCCTTTGCTTTCCTAGTATGAAAATTAGTGTTCCTTTTGATGTGATGTGTATTGGTACCACATTTCCAGCTCAAACCTCATCGCATGCAGACAGGTCTTCAGCATAACCTACCATGAGTAATGCTGATATTATAACCACAGGAGAAAACTGCCAGAGGTCAGTCATGCTCCAAGAGGCAACAGCAAATTATATCACGGCTGAATACTTGATCGTTAATGCTTGGGAAAGATTTCAATCAATAATTGTCTTGATTTTTGTTGATGACTGAAAGACATCTAAAAGCTGCAAAGGAAAGTGCTGTTTTAGAACAAAGGATCAGTTCAGACCATGAGTGTTTGGTTTAGATGTATGCTTTCTGCAGAAAGGGTAGCATTCTCTGTGTTATGAAGTTCCTTAGAAAAAGTCCAGTGATTCGAGTACCCATAAAAGTACCAGCTCACAGCAGAGCTAAGGAGAGTGATGTGAACCTTTTGACCTCTCTTGTCCTGAAAAAGATGGTTATTGGCAGCACAGCATTATGCAATCCACCCAAGATAAGTCTCAAGAGAGCAGCAGGGCACGGCTTAGATTTCTTTGAAATGCTAGTTATTAAGAAATCATTTTGCTGCCGTTTCTGATGTGTTTGGCCTCTCCAGCTGCTGCAGTGCTGACTTTGAACCAGGAGTGCTATAGAGGTGGCACTTCTGATTTGCAGGGGTGAAGGTGGAGCTGGGCCAAGGGCTGTGGTGTGGCCGTAGGGAGGTGAGAAGCTCTGTACTCACTGCTGCCAGGTGCCTTTGGCGAAGAGCTTGACAAAGGGAAGTTTCATAACCAACCCACAATACATGAAGTAGGAACAGGCACTTATCCTGAGCAAAGTCAATAACTCTGTCCAAACAGAAGATAATGCCGCTGCCAAAAAAAATGTGTTATTTGACCTATGTATGTCTTTAAGTAGAATAATGCTGAGAACCACTTTATTTCTTAAACTTCTTTCACAATCTATCCTACCAGCATTAAAACTGCAGGACATTAAAGGTGAGCGCACAGAAGACATTCATGTTTGCTACTGCTTAGCCACCAGCTGCAGTCACCAATCCCTATGTGCTCAGAGCTAGAATTAAAACCAATAAGAGGGAAGCTACAAAGAGACTCACAGCAGTGCTAGGAGTGAAAAGCCCCTGGGGCTTTCTGTCATGCTTTGGCTGCCCTGGGCAGGAGAGCGTTGCTGCACCAGGATTTTGGAGCATGGGCAGGCAAAATCAAGCTGGAAAATTTGTTTTGTGCTGTAGTACAAGGTGCTTTCCATGTTGGCAGACTGTAGGCATATGAAATAAAGCCAGCCAGCACCAACAGTGTAGAATATAATAGTTATTTCTTCCCTAAATAGACAATCAAGGTTGCTGTTTCCTCATTTATAGTGACTTCTGTTGATAGGCAAAGTAGAAAACGAGCAGTACCTCCTTGAAGGGCTCCTATCTGCTGGTTGCTGCCCTCTTCTGGTTCAAGGCAATGATGAACACAGAAGCAGGGCTGCTTTCTGCCATTTGCTCACATAAAGGCCATCGATGCATAAACTGCACTACAGTGCTGGGAGTGCTGGGTACTTTGAAATGTATCAGCATAGGTTCTGCAAGCAGTCAGCCTGCAGGTCAGCAGGATTACCAGTGCAAGCATTGCTGGGACTCTCAATGAAGGCAAAACAGGTGGATAGAAATAAAACTGTCTTACCACATGCATTATGCAATATATAACATTTGCTTAACCCCCTCCTACTTTTGGTTACCACAACTCGCAGAAATGTCTAGCTTGAGCAATGTGTGCAAAAGCACATCTGCATGTCTGGTTTCACCACACTGAGCAAAACTGGTGATGTATCTGAGATCACAGCGTTACACTGGCTACTTGTCTACTAATGATTTGGAAAAGAAAATGCAGTACATCCAGACAAGTTGGTTCTTAGGTCTTCAAGGTGATGCTTTGGAAAGTCTGTCTTTGGGAACTTTTTTTTTGCAAGCATTTTGCTGTGGTGAACTTTATTTTTTCCTACAAATATAGGGATGTAGTAGGAATAAAGATGCATCATCTTTTGCAGAAAGATCCAACATACTATGTCAGTACAATTGAGGCTGAATTACAGTTACCTTCTGAAGGTCAGTGCTTTTATGTTTAATGTTCACTGTGCTAAATTCCTATCAAACTATTCTGGGTGTGGGATAGACTTTCACATCTTTAAAACTCTGAATGTTGCAAGTTATGTATTTGTTAGGCTTTCAACATGTCATTCACCTGAATGTCGTGGCATGAAAATGGAAAAGAGGTGACCAAGCTGTAGTTTTATTATTTTTTTTTTAATTTTCCTTTTACCTTCAAAAACTCTCCCTTTGCTTTCACCCTCTTTCAGAATAAAATTTAAGATCCAAAACGTCAAAATATCAGAGTTTTCCTGGGCGTTGCTAAATGCAGACTGCAGCAAACACGAGCTGATCAGCCTAATGTTTTCACATGGACTGTCAGTCCTCCACAGTGGTGCTGGTGAGAGACACTGCGTTTCCAGCCTGTTGTTACTGCCTCTCTGCTAGATGTTGCTGTTGTCCACCAGCAGCACTGTTGCAGTGAACAACCCTGCATCTTTTTCAGACCCAAGCTTGGCTGAGTTGTCCACTGGTAATTAAAGCACTCATTTAAACACAGACAAAATTAACTGATACATTACAGGGAAAACGTCTGTGCTTTTGTAACAACTGCGACACTGCTACTGAACCTCCATTTATCTCAGGAAGATTCTGGTTGTGCAGCATTATTTTGAATGCCCATTTATCACTACCTCTGTCTTGATGACCTCCAGGTATACTTTATTACGTAGCCATACGCCAGCAGCATTTTACAGCAAAGCTGGGGAATTCCTTTAAGTGTGCCAGCAAGCAAACCTTTGGCGTGGAGAGAACCTACCAGCTATTCATTGTTAACATGCAGCTGCAGGCCTTTGATATTGTTGGCAACCAGTTTGGAAGAGGTAAGTAATGTGGAAATATTTTCCACCCTTCTGAGATCTAATTGTCAGCAATCCAGTAGACTGAGGTATCTCCTCCTGCTAGATTTTAACCAACCTTCATCTCAGATACTGGATCCTGCCTGCTGCTATAGTTTCACTCTTTTCCCACTCATTTTCAACACTGTGCTAATACCCATGGAAAAGCATCTTTCCCTTCTGAATTTAATAACTTCCATTTCCCATTTTCATTAAAAATGTTCAGCTGACAGCCACCATTTTATTTCTCTCCACTCTTTTTTTGCCAGGTGAGGAACCTCCATTTCACTGGCTTTTTCCAGCCCCTAATACACAATGCAGTTCAGTTCAAGGTCACTGCCCTCAATATCTGTAGGTATTTTGAAAAGCTCTCGACAACCCATGACATCCCACAGCTGCAGCAGTGAAACTGCCAGTTAGTAAGGGATATTTGTCAGTGCAGGATGATACTTGCAGAGCAGCTGTATCTAGAAATGATGACATGTGCTCCTGAGGAGGAGCACAACTGGCACACTCACTAGTTTCATAATTAAATACGATGGTTATTTGTCTGGGTTTTGAGGATACACAACCATGTAGCTTAGTACACTACCTGCTGCAAAGACAGAGACAGACCAGTACTGGTCCCTGAATTACCCATGCTGGGAGAATGTACTGTGGATCCTCACAGCTTCTTCCCTATGCCCACGCCTGAGTTTCCTTCTACAGGGAAATGAGGCACTGCCACCCATGTTTCTTGTCAGGATGCAGCTGGGAACTGTATGGGGTGTAGGGTCCAGGACTGCTGGGTGACCTTGGAAATCCCCATGTCTCACAGTAAGGGTACTATGTTCACTGCCTTGCTTTTAGGAGGTTCATGAAAAATCCTACACAGAAGAGAGATGGACTCAGCAGTACCCTGAGTTCTCCTTCAAATACCACATGTTTCTGGGACTTCAGCTCAGGGTATTTCCATACAGGAACTCGTGGGCAGATGACTTTTATCAGCAATCCAGCCCTCTACATGCACTAATAAAACGTTCCCTTCTTCTGCCATCTGACTTTCTGAATGCTTACAAAACATTGCTTCTGCATTCTTCTTAATTTAGATCTGTCCTTTGACTTAGTTTGGCTCTATCTGACTTATTCTTCTTTTGTTAGTTAAAAATTTTGGTTTCTTTTTCTAGAAGGATTATAATGGGAAACTACATTTAGAACTGTTTTAAGACACGGAAGTTTTTTTTTATAAACTTTTTTTAGGTTCTTAAAAGCCCCACTGAGGACCCAGGCTGTGCTCTCAGGCTTCTGAAGACTTTTTAACAGAACAAAGCTGAGCTGGAACAACTCATAGGACCCCATCTGGTCCCACATTCCCATTTGAATGTGTACAATGAATAGCTTTTGGTGGCCTCACCTCTAGCAGAGACAGCTTAGAAATACTCTCTCTTTTCACCTCTACTAGCCAGTGCCATGTACAAAATTAAACTAGTTCTGCTCTTAATCAAAGGGCTGAGAAAGCGGATACCATCCCTGAAATAATTCTCCAGTGGCCATGAAATAGTTATGAAGCTGTTACTACATCTGCTGTGTATAAAGATTTTGAAAGACTAAATTCCCAGTAAAGGAATAGTTCTATAAAGTAAGCACATCACCAGCCTCCTCCCTGTTGGTTTCTTGGGACTGATGTTTTCACTTCTGTTTATCCAGATTTGCATAAAATGGGAAGAAAAAGAAAGCAATAATGATCATTGATTTCAAGATCCTTATAATTCTGAATAGGTTACAGCAGTGTTACATCAACAGCTTGGCCTGTTTGACTCTGAAAAGCTGTAAAAATGTCTTCTGAACTTCATTTCCTTATTACTGGGCAGAAACAATTAGACGCCACATAGCGATAGTTTTATCCATCCAAGATGTGTCTTGCTCATTATTTACAGACTTGCACATTGTAGCATCGTGCTCCACATCTGCTGTGAGCAAGAAAGCCTCCTAGTGTATGTACCCATCCTGGCAGTAAAACAGTTACTGTGGGTATGAAAAAGTCACTCTCCAGGGAAGCATGTAGCTATTTACAGGCCAAATATTGTTTTCCTGGGATAAGATTCATCAGAGATAAAAATGTTAAGTATAGCTCAGAACAAAAAGGTCTTGAGAACATCTGGCTTGTATTTGCTAGCTTTCTAGAATATGGATGCACAGTCTAGAAATACGATGTTCTACTCTAATGCACTGTCTGATCTCTTTTTATTTTCAGAAGAAGAATGTTTTCTTGATAAAAGCACACAAGCGGTACCCGTCGCCGTGGGCCTGAGCATCCTGGGACTGTTGGTCATTGTGTTTGTCACATTTCTGATTTCCAGAAAAAAGCCCTATAGAGGATACGAACGGATCTGAGGTGCTCCTGTACTTCCAAAGAAGAGAAATCACAGGACTTTTTGCTTTTACCTGGCAGCCTTGCTGCTCTGGAGCCATATTTTTAAGTGAAATGACACCATGTGTTTAAAGCTAATGCATGTTTCTGGAAGCAATTTCTTTAAGGTGGGAAGGAAATGATTTATACCATCTATTTTAGGCTATTCTTAGCAACTTATTTAGGTGGAGTCCAGAGGATCAAAGTTAGAAGCCTAAATTCTTTATATTATCAGAAAAAGAGGCATTTCAGACCACGTAAGTCAGACTCTTAGAGCAGGCAGCATCATTATCCCCCATAAAATCCATCAGATTTTTCTAAAAAACATTAAGAAAAATCAATTTCTTTAAGATGGCATTCGTATTTATTAGGAGAGTTGAGTCCAGTAATATGACCTTCAAGTGAGTAGAGCAGAGGTCCACAGGGACAGGCAACCCTATTAAATCAGAGCAAGCCCTACGGGAGCATTGTTTTTTTGCTGAAGATTTGGGGCAAGTATAAGAATGACTTCAATTGATAAGCAAGTTCCCTTCGGTCCTTTTAAACACCAGGCTTACCTTTATTAACTTCTTACTGTTTCCTACTAAGTCTTTTGGAGGGACACAGTGGCAATACGCTACTCTCACTCTGGAGGCAGTATTTTTATTAATTTTCTAGCTTCTGGTGACTCTGTATGCAGATAAGATGACTCAGCGGGGTCACATAGGGTCTGCCTGAGCAACGTATGCCAAAATTCCCACTCGTCATTTCCTGTCTCAGCCTCTCTGCAGTGATGTCTGAACTTCTTGCCAATAATTCTTGAACTGCAGCCTCACAAGACATGGCATATGAGAGCAGTCTGACGTTGCTAAGTTTATCCTGCACTATTACTCTGTTAGCTGCACCATTCAGCAGCTGATGACAGGCAGCTGAGATGTCTGTGCAGAACTGGGCGGGCATTCGGAGTCAATAACTCCACTCATCTCCACAAGGCCAAGACATCCTATTTACCAATCGGTGCTCAAGATGCAGCATCCCTTTGCCATGTGTTTGCAGCACGTGGTGGAGAAAGCTGACATGAGGCTCTGAAAGCACTGTGATAAGTGGGCCGGTGCTAAGGATGCTACTGTGATAGATAGGGACTGGGGTGAAATTGCTTGATAAATTCATGGAGCCTATTACTTCATAGTCTTATAAGAGCTTATGCATCACCTGCTTCCTTTACAGACATGGACCTGTTATAGTGTTCACTACTGAACTTGGTAATTGTCACCTCACTGGGATGACAGTATTGTGATTTCTCTTGATGTGGGAAGATACTGCAGTAACTGAAAATGGTGGAGATTAAGTAGCCAGCACTGTGGCAGACCTGCACAGGGTCCTTGAGTAAATGGAAATCCACTGAAGCTGTCTGCTTAAAAGTGAATGTTATCCACCACACTTGCAGCTGAGCAGCTGGATTTTCATATGGAAGTAGTTTAGAGTTGCTTTAAAGCACAGTATTTGTAACACTTTGTAGTCTGCTTCCTGCTAAGCAAATGTGAAGGCATGTAAGTGGTAATTGCTTTTGAGAGTAATTAAGTTCAGCTAATTTTCTTTGTTGAAACAAGGAAAATCTCCTCGTCACAGAAGGTTTACAAAGATAATAAACATAGGCACAAATGTGCGAGTACACACACCACAAACAAATCTGCTCACTGCAGGAAACTACATGAAATTGATAAGGATTATACGTAAAAACATTTATTGAAAACAGTATTACATAAGAGCTCATTCTCCCTTCGGGTGTAGGGCAGTAGCTTAATGTTACCAATAAATATTTTGCCTGGATAGGACTTAGGAATAGCAGCAATTAAACAAAAGAAAGACTGAAGTTATCTGCAAAATTTCCTTGCTGTTAGCTTGATTTGGAAATAAACACAATATAAATGCTGGAAGATAATGTGATTCCCATTAAGGGCCCGAATCCTGAGCAGTTATAAATGGCAGTGGATTTTCACTGAGTAAAACTGCTATCAGTACCTCGGGAGTCTCATTTCCCTGCAGTATTTTTTAAAAAAAGTTCTGATATTTTACCAGTGTTTAACCAAAGAGAGAGTTCAGTTACTTAAATCCTTCCATTCTGTGAAGTTCTAGAAGATTCTGGTCCATGCCAAGCAGGAAACACGACACCATTCCACAGTGCCATAACATGTGGCTGTGGAAGCAATTCTCATTTTCCAGAAATGTTCCAGTTTAGTTTGAATGAACTCATAACCAAGAAAGATAAAGACAATTTTGAAGCACTTTTGCACTTGGAGAAGCCAAAGACAGAACTTAGAACCAGCTGTGAGCAAGGGAGGCAGCTGAATATAATTATAAGGTAAAGCAGCATGCAGTTACAATCACTTGAATGCTCCGTTATTTCAATGTTTGTTTTGTAAAAGGCTCCAGCAGTGATAATACTACTTAGCAAACTTTATTAAGCTCATTTTCCCCCTCCCACCTTTTCCTGTTGTTAGTGGACATGCAGCCCACTGACCTTGTTCAGGCCGTAGCTCTCAGGGTGTTCTTGCTGTTCGTGGTTCATCTCAATGAAAATCTGATGGTTAATGAGAGAGGTGGGTGGTGGAAACAAGTCCTCGTCTGTGAGAACTGCAGCTGTGGAAAGGTCTGGTTGGTTGTGAGCCTGCTGCTCCTGTTTCTTTTCAAGAAAACCATTGGTACAAAGTACAATGTCTGCTGCTGCCCGTCTGGTCAGGAAGTGAAGCTGTGGGTTATTGCTGAGCTATTTGTTGTTTGCTTTTGTTCAGAAAGCAGGACTTTTTTAATACTATATTAAAGCAGTCACTTTTTTTTTTTTAACTGTGTAATGCTTAAGGTGTCCAGCAGGAAACAGTAAATATGTGGAAGTGCTTCCAGTTGAAAATGAGCCCATGCCTGCAATACTGATGCTACTGTCCCAAGCTGTTATATGAGGACATTTTAATAACAACTGTTGCCTAAAAAGCTCAGCTCCACACATGATCTGACCCTAAGCCAATCCAAGTGGTGGTCAATAGACATCTTTCCCATTCAAAACTAAGTCCTATTTCACATGGCCTTTGGATTTTTGGGTTGTTTGATCTGTACGGTTTATTACTTTAATTAAATATAGGAATATAGGGTTTTCTTGTTATGTTCTATACTGGAAAAGCTCTTTATATTAATATTCAGTCTTTTAACATTTGCTATCAAAATGAGGCTTGAAAATTGTTCTTAATGATGATTGATAATTCTGTGTTTAATCTTGTCACACCCTCCGGCATCTTTACCAGTGATGCAAAGTTAATGCTTTTCTCTCACCCCATTTTATCACTAGAGTGAATCAAACTATTCATAGTGAACAATGTTCAGATTAACGTTTAACTGATTAATTCTTATGCTATTTACTGCCATTATTTGTTTGCTGTTTTTTGGAAGCTGCATATAGCCTTCTCTGGGCTTGCGCTAAGTGGCAAAGGCAAAACAATTGGAAATGATCACGACGTGCCATTTACTTGCAAGAAGAGTGAAGAACACAATGAAGCAGAAGTTAGGAGGTGAGCGCATCCCTGCAGCTCCCTGGTGCTCTGCTGCGCCAGACCAAGTTAGACACCAGGGCACCCCATGAATATACGATGTCATACTTAGCCAAATACCCGAGGAGTTTATAAAATAAGATTTAATTTCTTTCAGTCCTTTGTTGTTCTCTGATAGTCAAAAAAAAAGTCCAAATTAAAAAACAGCTGTTAGTAATGGTTGAATGGAAGCAGAGATGTAGATTAGCTTCTTAAGTGCATGGAATTGGTTTGGTTGATCACTTTTAGCTTGCTCTAATAGATGGTTGCTAAAATTACTTTGTTATGAAAAGGAATATATGCCCTTTATTTTTCTATTATCAATGTTTCTATAATAAAGATTGTATTTAGTCATAAAGTGTTCATTGCTGTGCAGCTGTTTTCTCTTGGGTGCTGTTTCACCTAAACAGTTTAAAATACAAACGCAATCTGTAACAATCAGACAGGGCTGTATGGCCTTGGGACACAAGCCACAGTCACGGATATACTGATGTTCTGCTGTAGCTGACAGTGATGTTTTTCTCCAGCCTGGGCATTTCGTCTGACATTTCCATCTGTGTTTCATCAGCATTTAGGAAAAAAAAAAAGAAAAAAAAGGTATTGAAAATAGTATGAGGTTTTCTGTTCATCTCCCCACAACTTCCTAGAGTTTCTTCTTTATGTCTACTTCTGTTTCCTATTTGTCCAATAAACACAGACCATAACTCACAGCAGATGTAATGGATGTTTGTTACTTTGTACTTAAACTGCTTTCACAGATAATAATCTTAGGAATTATGATGAGATTCTTTGGAGGAGAATGCAGTGTGCAGTTATGGAAAATACAGGAAATAATAGCTTGGAAAATTCCAGATGTAAACTCCAGAATTCAACAGTTTCTGTGTCACTCAAAGGAATTCCTGAAGGAACTCGACTTTGCTGTGATTTTGCTGTTTCTCACATCAACACACAATAGCCAGCTTAAAACAGCATAACCATAAGGCAACTGTGTGTGGTAAACTGCTCAATAGAAGGGGACACACAACTTCAGATTTATCTTCAAAGGTTTTCCAGTGAAACATGAAACCAAGCTTGGCAAATTAGTGCAGCCAGACCCCGTGTGGGGTGCAGGCTCCTGCGGCATCGCACTGTTGGTAGGCTGCATGAAGTGGCTGGGCTGGCTCAGAGGGGGTGGCAGAGAGATGGGGAAATGGGATCCCACCCTCCCTGTGGGGATAAGGCTCAGAAGGGGCTGTTTGAGTCTCATGTGTCATATTCTTCGTGGCTAAAGAAGTAAGATAGGAGAACTGCAGGAAGCAGATGTGGTAAAGATAGGAGGAGAAAAACCTATCTGCGACTAGCAGCTGATTCAGGAACCTGCTAGAGAAGTGCCAATGAGGGCACCAGAAAGAAAGTAACTTCACTCAGTGATAAGATACCATAATAAAGACTGCTGGATGTCCCAGAATTTTTTTCTTTCTTGACAAGGATTTATGGCATGTAGAGGAATAATCAGTAATTTTTCTTTTTAAGGAAAAAATAAACCTGTAAGTCACACCATGGACTGTCCTAGAAGCACACAGCTTTAGTGTTCACTGAAGAAGTGTTTTTGCATCACAGTGTATAGGAGAGAAAGGAAGTACTTTTAAAAGGCATCAATTCAAAGGAAATAACAAGGGTGAGTAGAGAAAGATTTCTGTGAAGTTACATCACTAGTGATATGACAAGATGCTTAAAGAGTACATGGGTGGGCAGAGGACAAAGTGAGCTCACCCCTCTGTTGCTCATGATAAGAAAGATCTGAATCAAGCTTTTATCGGCAGTGTCCTCCCCAGAGAGACCAGGGCAGGCAGGGCTGGGAACCGTGGGCACAACTGACGCTTTGAGCATCTGGGCTTTCCCAGCTAGCCACAAAACATCAGATAAGCTACAGTTCTCTTTTCTGCAACTCCTGTTCCCTAGGACATTGCTAGATCATAAGTATCTTATTAAATTATTGTTTCATTGGCTCAGGTTCTTACTTCCTTTTAAAGATTTGAAGAAACAGTTAAGTTGCATTTTCCACATGCAGAAATATCATAAATAGTTGTAGAGAAATGGAAAGCATCCAAGCTTCTACAGTAAAATTTAAAATGTTACCAGCTCAAACTATCTAGTGCAGCACTAAGTTCATGACAGTGCCTTCATTTAGTATGCATGTGCACATTAAGCATATAACTGGTGTCAGTGAGAAAATGGTTTTCTGGATTTGAGTTTTATTACATTGCCCTTTCAAACATCTATGTGTACAGCCCAGCGATCTCTCTTGACCTTGCACGCCCTGAAAGCCACACTGACAGATACCTTCACCAAGGGCAGATTTGCAATACAAATGAGCTTGCTGCTTCTGTTAGTTTCACTGTTCAAAGCATAAAATCTTCCACCTCTGAGTGATATAATGCAAAATATCTTTAGTTCTACTCTGCATTTAACGGCAAACTACATAAAATGCTGCCATCTTGTGTTTAAAGACAAAGTAAACATGCTGAACATTTTGATAAATAGGATCTGTAGCGTAGACATCTTATGCTGAAGAATGAAGGGAATGAGTAATGGAAAAGACATAGCTTTGCTTAATAATCTGCTTTTTAAAATCCCACCTCCAGAGCATGTGCAGAGCCTGCAAGCTCTTGCAGCCAAATTCAAGCAACTGTGCTATTTTCTGAAGCTGACCCAGAATCAGATTGAACTACTCTGACCATCCTGGCCCTGGTGTGCAGGCCCTGTGGGGCTGCTGTGAGATGTGGTGGTGTCCCATCCCAGGAGATATCCAAGGTCAGGCTGGACAGGGCTCTGATGGAGCTGTAGGTGTTCCTGTTCAGTGCAGGGAGTTGGGCCAGATGGCCTTTAAGGGGCCCTTCCAACTCCAATGGTTCTACTCACACTGAATTTTAAAAAAGGCAATAAGCAGAAGTTGCCTGCATAGCAAGAGTGCTCGTTGTGTAAGAAACTGAGCATGGAAAACGTGTAAGATGTGTTGCATAGTGCCACAATGGCAGCTGATAGCTTGTGTGTTTCTGGGGAAAAGCTATTTAAATAGAGTATCGTTGACTCATTCAGTCTGAAGGAGCCTACAAAGGTCATCAAGCTGAAGTGCCCGAACTTCAGGGCTCACTCAGGCACATCACTGAGGGCATTATACAAACGGCTCCTGACTGCTGCCAGGCGTGGGGCACGGACCGCCTCACTAGGAAGCTGTTCCAGTGTTTGACCACCCTCACAACACATAAATTAACGCTAACGTCCCGCGGAACCCCCGGCTACGGCTCTGTTCCATCTCCTCACGCCCTGCCATCCGCACCCGGGGAGCACAGAGCGCACCCCTCTGCGCTGCCCGCCCTCGGGGGCTGCGGGCCGACCTCTCGGCCTCCACACGGGACAACCCAAGGTGTTCAGCCTTCACGACACGCCTCCAACTCCGTCACCAGTTTCTCTGCACCAGGTTTTCTCAGTTTTATTTGATCTGCCATTTAATCCCCCGCACTTTCACTCACTTCCCCCCGCCCCCCCTCGCGGGCGTCACCACGCAGCCGCCCGCCCAGCCCGGCCCTCGCGCCGCAGCCACTGGCGGCCCGCCTGCCGCGCACACCCCCGCCCCGCCAACATGGCGCTGGTGCTGGTGGCCGAGCGGGGCCGGCGCTGCCTGCGGGCGCTGCAGCGTCAGTGAGTGCGGGCCGGGAGGGAACCGGCGTTGGCAGCGCCCGCGGAGGGAGGGAGCCGGGGTGGGGGGAAGGGGACTGTGTGCGGGCGGAGGGCTGGAGGAGCTGCGGCGACAGACGGAGCGCTCTGCGCTGAGGGGGGCGGCGGGCGCTGGGCCGCTGCTCGGGGCGGGACGGGCGGCATGGACCGTGCCCGCTTCTGTGGAAAACAACGAGCCAGAAACACACACACGCCCTAGTCCGGCAGCTTCAATCGCAGGGTTTCCAGCATGGTTGCCCTGCAGGCTGGTTTGGGGTTTGGTGCCCCTCCCTGACCCCCCGCAGCCGTCTATGCGCTCTCTGTAAGGGCAGGAGGAATGGGTTTCTGTGACGATGTCTGGTAGAGACTCGGGGGTCCCATCTCTCTGCTGAAGCTGAGCTTTTGGTCATGCGGTGCCCAGGATGCCTTGCATCTTGGTCTGGTACTGCTCCAGAATTACAGAGTTTTATCCAAGATAAAGCATGTATGTTAATGCCCCTTCGGGAGTTCACTTTGTAGCTTATTAGCCCCTTAGCCTTCCATAGCCGATTTCTTCAGTGCTTTCTCTCAGGTGTAACTTCTCACTTCTGAAGTTATTCATGGCTAGAGAACTCAGGTCTCATTTTTCAAACTCTCCTTCCTTGATATAATGGACATTCCCTTGCGCCATCTCAGTGTACAAACAGCTGTCTCCTGTTGCTGCTTGTGTCTTTCCCTCACACTTGCCCTCTCTGCAGTAAATTCCAGTGTCTGATTTGCCCACCAAAAGACATGAAATTACTCACAGTTGCTGTTCCAATCTAAGCGCTGCTCAGAAAGCAAGACAGAAATCTGTTGTTCCCATTGTGTCTAAAGGAGAGCCCTTTCAAGGAAACCACGAAATCTGTACAGCCTTACCATGTTGTGCTCAGTTATGCTATGTTAAAATAGCAGTATCAGCAGCTTCAGAGTTGAGCTGGTGCTGTGCTTTCACCTGAAAATAAAAGTTGTTCAGCTGCTGTTTCTTTGCATGCTTTTTGTAACAGCTGTGTTTGTAATTGCACAGGCCATGGAGCCCTGCGCAGGTGTTGGCAAAGTGTGCCTCCACAGCAGGTATGTTGTGCTTCCTTTAGCTACCAGCCTCAATTGCTTGTGTTACGTGGATGCTTTTACAATGGTTTTAAACTGTTTTAGCTGTACTTCTTGTGTTTGGTTTGTTAATGAACATTCTGTATTTGTACAGTTGTGGAAAACAGTGGTCTGTACCTGACTTAACAGAAATCACCTTTAAATTGTGAACAACATTTTGAATAGTTTTATTTGTCATAGTTGTACTCAACTCACATAAAAATTACTTATTTTCCTGATGTTTTCCTGTGAGATCCTTTGTGATAAAGGGATTGCAAAGCCAGATATGACAGTATTTAAGCAACATTAGAAAGAAGATAGTAAAATTTAACAAGGTGATCTAAACTGACCCTCTTGTCAAATTTTCTTAAAGGATACCTTTTAGAGTTCTGAGATGTATTATCATTTTATTGGTTAATTTTAACTATGCTAGTTTAAGTAACTAAAGAAATACATAAACACTGTAAATTGTTTTATTTCTAGGAGTGCTTTTAAGGGTATATTTCATTTTAAAATTGCTTACTGTGCTTTGGTCTTTTAAACAGAAGGTCACAGCATAGGGAAGATTCTGATTGCAAACCGAGGAGAAATTGCGTGCAGGGTGATGCGAACAGCAAGGAAGATGGGTGTGAAGTCTGTAGCAGTTTATAGCGAAGCAGACAGAAATTCCATGCATGTAGCAATGGTGAAGTATATTCATTATGTTTATGATTGGTTCTGGAAACACTGAAGCGTGGGACTAACATTCATTTGTAATGGTAGTTCTCATGAGTAAGCTAAATGCGAAAGTTGGTGTGTGCAGCTGATTTTTACCTCTGTAGAGTTATTCCCAAGTTTCCCTTGAATCATTGAATGGTTTGCTTAATCTCAGTATTAACACCTGACCACGTTACAGGAAGTGCAGAAAAGTTTGGTGCCCATTGGGAATTAGAGAATGAGCTTTGACTTTGAGAAGAATGTCAGAATTTGTTTCTCCTCGTTGAGCTGCTCTCTGAAGTGAGAGATTTAATCTGAGATCTAAGAGATTTTAAATGTTGCATGCCAGCAGTCTGGTAAGCAACAAAATGAGCTCAGAAATCTGAAGCTAATGCTGCTTTTCACTGTCTGTAATAAATAATCTATGCAATATCTGTTTTTGCTGTATCAGGCAGATGAAGCATACTGCATTGGTCCAGCACCCTCACAGCAGAGTTATTTGGCCATTGAGAAAATAATACAGGTGGCCAAGACCTCAGCAGCACAGGTATGTTGGTCACAACCTTAAATCTTTGGATACGTGCCTGATGTTTAGCTTTTTATGGTTACATGTGATAGTTCCATCTTTTGCTTATATCTTTTTGCTATAGAAGTTTCAGGGTTTTCTAAGCTAGACTAATACAAAAATAGGCTGGTAACTTTATTCTGTTTTAGGCTATTCATCCAGGTTATGGTTTCCTCTCAGAAAACACAGAGTTTGCAGAGTTGTGCAAGCAAGAGGGAATCATCTTCATAGGTCCGCCTTCATCTGCTATCAGAGATATGGGTATTAAGAGGTATCTGCTTCTAATTTGTTAATTGGTTATGCAATTTATAGTTTGCTAAGGCTAACTTTGTTAATTATTTTATTCCACCAGTTTTAATGTTCTTATTTTTTATTCTACTTTTGAAAGAATAAGCTTAAAGTTCCTGTTGACATAGGATTGTTCAGTCATTAGGATTTCAATAATTAAGTACCTAACTGAATCTAGTCTGCCGGGACTGGGACCTTGCGGTGTTATATAGGCACAGATTTAGCAGTCAGGTTGGGTCTCTTGCATATTGGTACCATGTCATCAGAGGTTCTTGTGGCTGGTGTAAAATGGGATGGTAAGTTTTATTCATCAGAGGACCTTATTCTTAGTTACTTGTGAAGTCTAAGTCAGGGGTAAGGAAATAAGGTTATTATTAACTCATGGAATGTGTAATGATTTCACAGAGCTAAATCTGTTACCACTTGCTAATATAAGGGTGGATTACCTCTGTAGTTTAGCTAGTTTGGCATGCTTGTTGGAAGTTATTGTTATGCTTGAGTGTTTCATGCCATCCTGTATGAAAAGAGCTTTATCTTTGTACAACTTCACATGTAGTTTTTGCAAGGTGCAGTGTGGTGATCTGGGAATGTGTGGTTTTGGCCTCCGTGAAGTGGGCCACAGGGTAGGGTAGAACAGTAAGCCTGAAAACTGACTGCCACTTTTATCTGGAGGTCTTGGAGGAAAAAAAATCCCCACTTGAATCATTTGATTAATTAATTACAGTAAAATTTGGTGTAACGCATCTATGTAAGTAGTCCCATTGAGATCAGTGGAACTGCTTTCATGTAGAGAATTAACATGGGTAACATATACAGGTTTGGAACTTAAGGGAAAAATGTCATTGTCATTCTAAACATAAAACTGTTCTGTCAAAGCACTTCCAAAGCTATAATGTCTGCTGCTGGCGTTCCTGTTGTTGAAGGTTATCACGGAGAAGATCAGTCAGACCAGTGTCTGAAAGAGCACGCCATGAGAATCGGATATCCAGTAATGATTAAAGCTGTGCGTGGCGGTGGAGGAAAGGTAAAGAAGCCAACACAGATCTGTTCATCACAGTTATGTGATATGCAGTGTTATCTTGCATCAGTTTCTAGTGGTTGGTTATTGTAAAAGAAATATATAAAAACAAACTGGAAGGCTATTTTTGGTTAGGATCGTAGAATCACAGAATCATAGAATGACCTGGGTTGAAAAGGACCACAATGATCATCTAATTTCAACCCCCCTGCTATGTGCAGGGTCGCCAACCACCAGACCAGGCTGCCCAGAGCCACATCCAGCCTGGCCTTGAATGCCTCCAGGGATGGGGCATCCACAGCCTCCTTGGGTGTGTATTAGTAATGTCCAGTACAGCACAGTGAAACCTGACTGCCATTCATTGTTGAGTCAGGCAAAAAAGTAAGTAGAGAGTGTAAAGTGGACAAGTTTTATTTTTATATCTAGACAATTTAACGTACAATGAATTCCCAGCCTAAATCTGAATTTCACTTCCAAAACTTTTCTATGCAAATGGAATGATAGAGAATTGGAGTTATTGCCAAAGTAACTAATAAAATCTTTTTTTCTCTGCCAGTGTTGAAACACTTGTGTGATATTTAAGAATCAAACTGAATTTGGCACTCATCTCTATCAATGGAATGATCGTGACTGTGTACTGCATTTTCAACAGTGCTTTCAGTAGGACCCCGTAGGGCTGACTTATTGCATGTTGATAAGCATATTTAAGTATTACTGTGAAGTTTAGTCATGAAGCTGTTGGTGTGCATCCAGGATTTTTACTGTATTCTTAGCTAATTACATAGGTGTTTTGTTTTAATTCTTGTGTTTGCTAAGGGCATGAGAATTGCTCATTCAGAAAAGGAGTTTCTGGACCAACTGGAATCAGCAAGGAGAGAAGCAAAGAAGTCTTTCAATGATGATGCAATGCTGATTGAAAAATTTGTAGATAATCCGAGGTGAGAAAGATGTCTTAAAATACAGGGTAATGTTTATTTTACTTTTAAATAAACATAGGCGTTTTAATATTAGAAGTTGTAGTCTTTAGCTCCTATCTGCCCTGTGAAACTGAGCTTATTTTTACTTATTACAAGCTTTTGACAGAGGTATTCTAGTAATCTTGTGCTTTACATCTTCTTTCTTGAAGCACCACTGTAAAGAAAGAGTTCATTAGAAGAAGGCAGTGCCTTGCTTGTGCTGTCCACTGGGCATGGGAAGGTCTCATTAGATTCTTGGGGAATTTGCCTAGCATGGAGGACTGTCTGGATGGTAACAATTATTTGTTAGTTTTGTACATAGAACAAAATTTTGCCTCCTAGTAGCTGTCTCTGAAACGGTGCATTGAAGTAAATTAGGTTCTTGAGTGCAGCCTGCTGAAGTCAGCGGCAGGGTTGGTGCTGCAGCGTAATGCGCTGTGACGTTTGTTGTTATGAAACAGGCATGTTGAAGTCCAGGTGTTTGGTGACCAGCATGGCAATGCGGTGTATTTGTTTGAAAGAGACTGCAGCGTGCAAAGAAGACATCAGAAGATCATTGAAGAAGCACCGGGGGTGAGCAGAATGCCCTCACGTTTTTCTTTTTTGTCCTATTTCTTTTTTTAGTGAAACATTTTTAAAGTCATTGCTACTCCCATCTGATGGGCAGAAATGTATTTCTAGTTCTATGTACTTGTTTTAATTTTGCTGTAGAAAATGTTCCCGCTGAAAAAAAATGATGTCATTAGGAAAGTGATTTCAAGAAAAAATTACTAATCAATGCCATAAGTGAAATCCAAGGGTTATGCTGTGGTTTCTAAATCTTCATGCATTGGAGTTTAATATCACTGAAATTTGTAATCGTATATATTTTATTATTATTTACAGCCAGGAATTAATCCTGACGTTCGAAGGAGACTTGGAGAAGCTGCAGTGAAAGCAGCCAAGGCAGTGAATTACGTGGGAGCAGGTGGGTGTGAGTAAGTCGATTGTCTTAGCTGTCTGTGCTGAGCATGTCTTGTCAAATGTCCTCTTCTGAAATCCTTCAGGAACAGTGGAGTTTATTATGGACTCCCAGCATAATTTTTACTTCATGGAGATGAATACCAGGCTGCAGGTGGAGCACCCTGTTACAGAGATGATCACTGGGACAGACTTGGTGGAATGGCAGCTTAGGGTAAGTGATAATTGATTTTACATAGAGGGCCCCTTTTTGTCTGGTGAGTAGTGCTCTTTGATAGTGCCCATGGGAGACCAGCTGTATTTTCAGATGCTTGTAGTTTATGCAGCCAATTGGGTGGAATTTTCTTTGCTCCAGAGGAGCATCTCCATCCAGTTGTGGAGAGAGAAGTTATTTTCCCATATATTTAACAAAATTATAGAGAATATGGAAAGTAGGAGGAGTAAGGCCCTGATCTTTCTCCTGGCATTCTAACCAACTTCTTAAACTCTAGCTTAAATGTATTTCTGGCCCAAAAATCATTCTTTGATCAGACTGCAAAAGGAAAACTCTTTACAAAAATATCTGCTTTTTGCCAGTATGGTCCTCCTAAAATAAATGCGTCGTTGTGTGGACTGGAAAGAAGCTATTTCCTCACATCCATGTGCAGAGAGATTACTCGCATGTTTAGACAGGAAGTTTTGGACCTAAGGGAACTGGAAATGAGAAACCAGTTCTATTTAGGTAAATCCAAAAGTCAGAACAGCGGCATACATGAAGCCTGAGTAGATAGGGTGGTGAAGTGTTTGACGTAAGCAGAAATTAAAGCAAAATACCAAATGCTGCTGCAAAAAGGAAGAGCTTTTGGCTTGCAGGTCTAGGAGTGGAGGCTGAGCATCAAGGGCTAAGTGGGATCCTGCTGTCACTGCTGAAAGCTTTGGTTTGGTGACAGAAGGCAGAGCATGGAAAACCCCGAACAGTTACTGCTCAGAGTTGTTAGCAAGAGCTGCCATTTCCCTTGTAGATGGAGACTGGGGAGCTTCATGGTAAAGGTCTCCTATCTGCCCAGCTGCATCATGCTGCCTATTATTCTGTCCCTGAAAGAGTTTTTTTAAAGTCTCAAACTTCTGTGGTTTTTGTGTTTGCTGGCATTCCTGTATTTGTAAGGACAATATCTTTGAGGAATAAAATGGACTTTTCTTGCCTATTGAAGATTCTTAAATCACTCGGAATCCTCGTAGAGAAAGAACCACTTAAATGTACAGATCCCTCAGTATGAGAGAGAATCAGCAGTGTGTATCAGCAGTGCTGCCTGCCAGTAATCCATTTCAGCACCTGCTGTTAGAGCCGTTTTTCTCTCTAATAAAATCTTGTCTTAGCTGATCAACCTTTAACTGAAACGTTTCATTATTTTTTTGGCATGCCAGTAGGGGAAAATGAAATGATGTTTCCATCGTATTTTAGCTGTGTGAGGTCAACTTACAGTAATAATTCAAAACCCTCTGACTGGTGAATCTCAGAAAAAAAGGAAGGAGTAACTTCAGAGTTTGCTACTTGTAATTTAACACTTTTTGGTGGTTTTTTTTTAACACGCTTTCTAGTTTGTGTTTGGAAGAGAGAGATTGAACCTTTCACCCATTAGCAGAGCATTGATCATGCATTAAAGAAGAAAAACTTTTTCAGGTTGCAGCAGGAGAGAAGATTCCACTAACGCAGGAAGAGATTCTGCTCCAAGGCCATGCGTTTGAAGCTAGAATATATGCCGAAGACCCTACCAATAACTTCCTGCCAGGGGCTGGGCCCTTGGTGCACTTATCCACCCCACCGCCTGACAGAGACACCCGCATAGAGACTGGGGTCAGACAAGGTACAGCTGAAGGCAGCAGTGAAATGGGAAATATTTGGTATTCTGTTTACTTCTTTATTCATCTCTGTTTGAGCCATTGTCTCTTGGGCTATGCTGATGATATTCTTACCATAGTTCAGCAGTCCTGCAGACTGCAACAAAAAGAAAGTCATTTTTGTCATGTCACCTCTACAAAAGCTCCGTGCTGAGATTTTCCTTGGAACTGAAAAGCCAGGTCGGATTGTTACAGATAAATATTCCTCAAGAGCATACAGAAACGTGGCCACTGCTTGTGTCAGAGATCAGTGCCATGTGTTAGGCTTTCAGAAAGCACATGCCTGAGTGTTACAGAACGTTCTTCATACGTTTCAGGTGACGAGGTTTCTGTTCATTATGACCCAATGATTGCAAAGTTGGTTGTGTGGGCTGAGGACCGTGAGGCGGCGCTGAGAAAGCTGCGATACAGCTTGCGTCAGTATAACGTGAGTAAGAGGAACCCGGCGTGGTTTCCATTCTTGAACAAGGCTCTTGAACACCTTGAGCTTACAACATACAGATAAAATCACCTCTCCTCACTATTTCTGGAAAGCCTTCTTTGACTTTGCCATGGACAAAGGTAGTGTTTTGGAAGCAGAGTGCTGCTGGGAAATCTACACTTGTATTTTGTTCTTTTTTTTTTAAAGCAATGATTTCTTAGGTAATAAAACATACTAGCTGAATTCATTCGTTTTATTCATAAACTTTGTGTTTTGTTGGTGCTGTGTAAAGAGAGTTTCAATGCATAAGTTGAGCAGAAAGCTGGGTGTTCATTCATAACTTCATTTCACTTTGGCAATATGCTTCTTTTTTTTCTTTGACAGATTGTAGGATTAAGCACTAATATTGATTTCCTACTGAGCCTATCGAGACACCCACAGTTTGAGGCTGGAAATGTGCACACTAATTTCATTCCTCAATACCATGATGATCTGTTTCCAGCCAGAAAGGCAACCCCACTTGAAGTTGTGTGTCAGGCAGCTCTAGGACTCATACTGAAAGAGAAAATGTTATCAGATGCCCTTAGAGATCAGTCAAGTGGTAAGGATCATCCTTCTTTTGCTTTGTTTCACTTGTGACTGGATGAGACAGTGCTGTGAGCACGTGTGATTATTTTGTGTAGTCTCTTTTTGCCTTATCTAATGCCTGCTCAGAGTTCTGAGTTATAGCATTAGTCAGATACTTACGCACACAGCAAACTGTGGCCTTTGTTAAGAGAGAGATATTGAATATATCACCCCTGTAATGTACAGACTACTTTCCTAGGCACTCCAGATAGCACCTATCTGAAAGACCTTGGGGTTCTCAATCTGTGTCACTGTGTCCTTTTTGCTCTTTAAGCACACAAGCTCTGAGTATCTCACTGTTAGTTCTACAGTTGGCCCAAGGTCTTCAGAGATGGACTGGCTGGCTGGGACTGGGAGGGGCAGTAGAGTTTAATGGAATGAACAGGACTCTGGGAGCAAAAAATTCATGAGTTCTGATGCTGTTAGTGCCTATACCAATGGGGCATGTGATTACTGTTAACAAACACTTGCTATAAATCTAATGTATGCTGCCAGCGTCCTCGTTCATTTACTTGTCTTCCCCACTTGGAATATCTTGGAAGCACGGAAGGTTGGGATTCTTGCTTTAAGAGAGGAGGAACTTATCAGGCAATATTTAATAGTGGTGTATCCGATCAATTCTCAAAAACACCAAGTAACAGAAAGTTCCTCAAACTTTCAAGGCAATCCTCTGCCATGAGTTCAAACTCTTACAGTTAAAACCTTCTGCTGAAGTTCACTCCAAATGTGCTGTGTTGCCATAGAATTCTGATGCTTTCTTGTCCTGTTCAGGGGTGTGGTCATGGAGAACAGTCAGTATTCTTCCTCTTAGCAAGTGCTGTTGTTGGTGTCTTGTTTTCTGTAGGTTACACAGCCTCAGTTATTCCTTCTTGAAGTTTGAGTGTGGGATTGTCTCCAACCTTTAATGTGCAAAATAAATCTGTAAGTTTAATGGTAGTGACACTAGGACAGTCATATTTTTTATGTGTTCTAAATGTTGTGTTTTTTGCCAAACTATAACTAAAGTAGCATGTCTGTATATTTTGTATTTTAGATAAATTCTCACCGTTTGCATCCAGCACCGGTAGAAGAATAAATATATTATATACTAGAAAACTGTCTCTACTGGATGGAGAAAACAGTAAGTGAATAAAAAAGCAAGTATGAAGGAAGAGAGGAGATAGTTGATGGATCAAGTTATTTCAACTTGAATATTCAGGTTAAGAAATAGCAAATAGTAGTAGTATCAGTTCTAAGCAATTGATGCTGGGAAGGTAATTCACAAGGTTGCAGGTTTAATGATTAAATCCATGCTCTTAGATCTGGAAGAGAGAAAAACTAAATTCAAACAGCAGTAGTAATGTTTGTCATTTAAATGAATAAGGTTGAGATTTTGGAAGAGCTTTTGGCTTTTGTTTGACCTCACGTTGGTGTGATGGCATTCAGCACTCGTGTCCCATGAAAACATCTGTGCTCTGCCCAGGTAACTTGAAATACAGATTCCCAGAGCATGACTTCAGGTGTTCAGCTTTGAGAAGTAAATTGCCTAAAATGCAGCGTGAAATCTTCAGTGTCTGCTAAGCTAATCTGAAAATACTTGTTCTGGTTTTTTTTAGGTCTTTTTTAGGTCTCTTTTTAAATCAAAACTATAGACTAAATATTGGTTATTTGTTATTATTCTTTGGGTCTTATTATTAAATACTTACACATGTGTTTTGTTTTATTGAGCAGTTGTGGACGTAGCTGTAACTTACAATCGAGAAGGGTCATACAACATGCAGGTACAAGTAGACTTTGTTCAGATATTTCATTAAATAAACAAAGAATGAGTTTCTCGTAGGCTTCTATTCATACCAACTTTTAAAGTACGTGGATCCTACAGAATACAACTCCAGATACATAAACTTATTTCTTAAGTGGTTGTCTCTAAAGTAGTGAGAAAGTTAATGTACAACTGTGTGTACATCCACATGTCGGGTAACTAGTGCCTTTTCTTATTGTGGATGGGACTGTTGAGATAACCCTCAATGCTCAAACAATTCGCAGAGTATTTAGAAAGTATTGATTACCTATGTAATGTAAGAGAGCTTATAGAAGTTAAGCCTACCCATTTAAGTAATGTCAGCAAAATCTAAATAGAGGCTGGAAAGAATGTTAAGCTGGGGGAGGTGAAGTGCAGCTGGGGAGAACGTAGGCTGCTGAGAAGAAAGGAAGAATGGGGATTGAGGTGGAAATGGAGAGAATCTGGAGCTATGGGTTGGAGAAGCAGAGCTGATGATGAAGAGGATGGTGCTGTGAGAGTGCTACAAATGTAACGCAGCACGCTTATGTTCATATTCTTATCTTCACGTTCTGAAGCTGTGGCACAGATCACATCATCAAACAGAACAGTTCTGACTTTTTGTTGTTCTGCACACCTTTGTGATTTTACTGAGTGCTATTGCATGGTTTATGATAAAAACTGTCCTAGCAAGAGTGTATCAGTTAATCTGAGCTGTCTGCATTGGGTACATAATACGTTCTGTTAATGGAAAAATACAGGATTTATGAAAATTACTAAAAAAATATTCAGAATTTATCTGTGAGGAATCACAGGTTATGGCTGTATACTAGAAATGCTAACTTCTGCTTTATTATTTTAGTGTTCCTGAAGGGTTAGGCTTTGTCCTTACAGAAGCATTTAACTTTCAGATTCAAGACAAAATGTTCCTGGTTTCTGGAGAGATCTTCAATGAGGGCGATTCAGTTTATTTGAGGTCTTCAGTTAATGGAACGGTGTGCAAGTCCAAGTTGGTCCTTTTGGACAACACCATTCATCTCTTCTCTCCGGTAAAGTTCTTTGGGTTATCATCCAAAGTTCTGAGTTTTGTCTGTGTGAATGGACAACGTAAGTTGCAGCAGAATGTGGAACAGAATCATAATTTAAATTCTTATATTGTCCCCAAAGTTTTGATACTTGTTGGATTTAGAGCTATAACCAGAAGTTGGTTCTGAGTGGGAAGATCCAAGTACGTTAGAAAGATAAAATGCAATGAGGGGAATCAGGGGAGTTGTAAATGATGGTCTGGGGAGGGGAGGAACCCGGAATATTAAAGTGGTCCAGTATCTTATCTTGCATAGAACAGTAACAGTTGCTTCAAACTGTTACTTACTGGAAGGCACTTGTAACTCTGATAATTGTGTATTTTATCTTTGAAACTAAATGATAAGAAATAAATCACTGTTGATCTGAGGAAGGATAATTTAAGCCTATATTAAAAAAAAAAAAAGTGGAATGAAGAGTTGCCAGGACATTATATACACTGTGTGAGTAATGGCATTATTTTGGTCTGTGAAACACTCACCATATTGACAGTGCTTGCCAATGGGGATGGCAGTGTCTTAGCAGCCTACCTCCCCCTGCTGCAAACAGCCTTTACTAATATTCTAGCACTTCCTGTGCTGCTGCGGTGTGAATGGGGAAGATGTGGATTTGGGGCAAAGGTCTGCGTGGAGCCTCATTTTCACAGGCATAGTTCCTTCCTCTCTCGTCCTTCAGCAGCAGCAAACACAGTCTTAAGGACTTCAGCACTGCAAAGCAGTCGGTGTGCCCACAGTCCTTTTGCTCTGGCCCCAGCAGTCTACAACCTGAAACAGCTGCATTTACCTCTGCATAAAGCTGGGTCTGTCCTGGCCCGTGCCAGCAAGTGTACCAGTGGTATTATTTTATTGTTGTTAACTCTTGCTGTTGGTTTTATTTTCTGCAGGAGGGCAGTGCTCAGATTGGCCTTCCTGTACCCAAGTACTTATCTGCAGTGAGCTCAGCGGGGACGCAGGGCGGTGCCGTAGCACCCATGACGGGCACTGTTGAAAAGGTGATTATAATAATATGGGTGGGAAAATGAACTCTATAGAATTATATCAAAGTTCAGTCTAACAGACACGGTGTTTGGGTCTGTGCTACCAGGAAAGAATTGGGGCCAAAAATGTCATTGCTGCACGGCTCCTCCCAGTGTCCAATTTTCTAAAAGTCCTGTTCAGATTGACTTTCCAGTAGCTGCCCAAGAGTGTTTTCAGATTTCTGGGCTTTTCCAAGAGGTCAGGAAAGTATGAATACATAACTAATGTTACTGTTTGAATATTTTTTCCTTCACCTTTATTGCTTTCTAAGCCAAAGTTCCCTGAAGTGTTAGAGGCTGTTTGACCCATTTTGTCTGAGCAAAGAATGTGATGAGACATTCTTGGAAAAAACAAAAAAAGAGCATTCAGTAATGTCTCTCTTGTTTAGCTCTGTTTTTTGCTGCTTCTGTTTTTCTCTTGTTTTTTTCCTTTAGCTCAGCAAATTGTGTGTATTTTTGTGCGATGCAGAAGTTTCATCATAACAGAGATCTTCAAGATAGTCAATTTTAGTAGTTAGAGGAATGAACCCTGAAAGGGCATGAGCCATTTCAGAGGATGAAGCACACTGACTGTGGATCTCTTGCAGTCTTGAGTGATACTCTAGAATCCTAGAATATCCTGGGTTATGAGGGCACCCACAAGGGTCATGGAGTCCAACTCTTGGCTCCACACAGGACTACCTGAACATTAAACTGTATGTATATGGGCATTGTCCACTTGCTTCTTGAACCCCACCAGGCTTGGTGCTGTGAGCACTACCTGAAGTTCAAGAAGTGTCCTGAATCAGGGCTGTGGAAGAATTGGTGGCTGCTGAAATGTCTCTGGATTTTATTTTTAGAAGAAGCTTAGTGGCTTGCTCCAGGAACAGGTTCTGGACTTCATGTCTCAAAATAGAAGCTTTTAAAACCCAGATGGGGTAAAATATATTCTCTCTTCAAGTGTTTCCTCTTTGACACATAAATGGCTTCCTGGTCAACCTGTTGACTGATATCAAACCTTTTTATAAGACCTTTGACTCCCCTTGAGTATTGTATAAGGAACTTGAATACCCATTTTGACAATGATAAAGATATTATGAGGCTGTTTTGTAAATCCACTAAGAGGATCATCCTAGCCAAGATCTGACTCACGTATTTTAATGGCACAGACATGCATGACTTCTTTTTTTTACATTTGAATTGTAGGTGTTTGTGAAAGCAGGGGATAAGGTTGAGACTGGCGACCCTCTAATGGTTATGATAGCTATGAAAATGGAGGTGAGTGACTTTATATAAAAGTTCTAGTTGCTGAGAAAATATGGTCATGCTTGTGTCAGTTTTGGTTGCATTAATGAAGAGTGGGGCAGGTTGTTGTTTGCAGATGTCATTATTGCTCTATATGCTGTAAAACAAGCGTTGTGTCTGTTGAGCTTTTAGGGGGTTACATTTGTTGTTATTATTAACAAATGCTGATGATGAAATCCCTGGCACTCTGCAGATGTGTTGACATTCATCTGGTTCCCTTCTCAATCCTTCTCTCCCCTCCCCAAGAAGCAATGATCCTTTCATTTTTCTAGTACAGACCTGTCTAGGAATATTTCTTGCTCTCCATGATTCTAATGCCTGTAGTTACTTTGTGCAGAAATTCAGCTCATGGTGACTGCAAATGTTACCAGGATTTTGTTGGACAATTTTATTCCTATTTACACAAAAGCTTTACCAACAGCACACTAAAAATTATTTTAGTTGTCCTCATGGCCATTGTATGTTGTCACATTGCTTGGCCATGGCTCAAATTGCTTGAACTATGGTTCTTGTAGCCTGAACTGTTCAGGTTTGGGTTTATTAGTTTATTTTACACTTTAGTTTGCGGTAGCAGAATTAATATTGTTGGAAAACTCCCTTTTTCCTTACAGCACCTTTTAACAATTGCACTAAAATTACATGGAACATCTCTGCACACTAAGAAAATAACCCCTTTTACAGTTGAATGCCGAATGCTTGTGCCTCTCCAGCCGATCTCTCAGACCACTAGCTGGGCTGTTCTCTTTGCAGAGTGTGAAATTGCAAAAACGTTATTTAAAGGAATCCTTGCTTAATGTGCTTTTGAATATTAGGCTCAACCAGTGTAGAAAACTACTAAGAATCAGAGCTTGAAAGGAAAACTAACAAGGAAAACAGCGTAAGGATCAGGACTGAACACACTGTTCCTTCCCTGTCACTCATAGCTGTGTTCATATCTCACTGTCTGTAGTAAATCTGCAGGTTCCTCTTAGGGGAACAGATCTGTTATATGATTAATATCGTAGACTAAAGCTGTATTATTTCTGCCTGCTATCTAATGTAACAGAAAAAATACTATGAAGCAAAGTAACTTTCAGCTATTTATACTGCAAAATACATTATTGTAGCATTTCTGTCCCTAGCATACTTACCAAAATAAATGCTGATGAGGAAATAAAACTTGAAAAAGGGCTAGGGTAACATTTTAAGATAAGGCTTAAAATGAATATAGAAGTGTTGAGGGAATAAGTGCGTGGTGTTCTAATTGCACCAAAGAGTAAAAAAGAGTAATATTAGTGTTTGCTGGAGAGAGAAGGGGAGAAACAGCCAACCCTTGTGCTGATCCACTGTTGATCTGTTTCTACACAGCATACCATAAGGGCTCCAAAGGCAGGAGTGATCAAAAAGGTGAATTTCCAAGAAGGTGCCCAGGCCAGCAGACATGCTCCACTGGTGGAATTCGTGGATGAGGCGGCTGAATCAAATTAAAACTCAAGGAAGGTGCAGTTTATTTTTCTACTTCGCCGATACTCTCTCAGGAGGTTTCTTCACATTTTTATCCAAGTGTTTTGTATAACGGATTGTGGAATTGATTTCCTCTGCACACCCTGCGTTGGCTGCCAATTATACTGACTGAATATCACTGTGCTGTAATTGTGTATATAACTGGTGGACCTACGTGGTTGTTGTTCAGTGACTGTGTTTGACTGTGGAAAGACATCAGACTGGGAAAAGACAGGGTTCCCTTAAGGGAAGGAGAGGTGAGTAAGGGCCACATAGAGAGCTAGGGGTCTTCTGCCTACTTCCTTCAAAGATGCCTTTTTTCCCTGGGATGTGAGAGCACTGACATGAAGGAAATCTGAAAGGTCGTAGTAATTTCATGAATTAATTTCTCATGCAGAATTCCTGTTTGTGGCCTTATCTTTTTGCCTCAGTAGGGAATTCAGGACCGTTCACAGCCCAGGATCCCTTTGTCTTTTTAGGTGCATCTGTTTTCCCGTTTACCTCAAGGAATAGTGGTAGCTTACATTTCAAATGTTATTTTAATATACTTTGAGGTACCTGATAGAAAGCATTTTAAGAATACATAGTAGGATTTGCTACACTAATCAAAGTTGGAATGTGCCTGCTTTCCAAACATAGCGTTTGATCTTTACACATGAAGCAGTAGCACTGAGAGGTGATAAGCTTATTTAATACTTGGAAAGTGTGCCAAAATAAATACTGACTTCAAAATCCTCATTCCTTTGCTCATATTGTTTATGTTCCAAAGTGTTATTTATTAGCTGGAGTGGAGTACCAAGGTCTTTATAGGAGCATGAAATATGACTAAGAAAAGTACTCTCTTTTGCATCTGTCGTGTTGTAGAAGGGAAAACTGGTAGGTTTTTTTAATATGGAAAGCAAACATTTCTCAGACAGCATGCAAATAATTTACCAAATATTTATTTCACTTGTTTAAAGAACAGCTCAGAGATACGGGAACAGGGAAAGAAGAAAGTGTTTTAGTTGTGACAGACTTACAAAATCTTCTCACATTTTGGTTGAGGTGGAACTGTGCTGGTCATGTGGGCTTTTGATGCATTGATTTGTGGATGATAGTAGAGTTGGTGCTGCACAAAGGAACAAGTACAAATGCTGCAGTGATCCCAAACCTGTAGTTAGATCTGTGCAAGTGGATCCTTGTGCTGGTTTGAAATCCTATTTCATGGTCACTATACAGTGTCTGGGGGGAATGTTCTGCTCAGATCCTGTACCTGGCAGCCTTACCTGCAATGCAGGCAAAAGCTGTAGAAATGAAATGGGTCTTGGTGGTGTGTATGTTAAAAACACTGAGTACTGCTTTTCAGTATCCCTGCTAATCCAGTGGACACGTAATAAAGACAAAATTCAGTGATCATCTTGTGGAGTATTGCCACAGTGATTTTTATTTACCACTGAATAAAAACTAAGCTTAACTTGGATTGTTTGTTTTAGTTTTTCCCCATTTTGTTCTTTCTTTGATTGTTTATGTGCAAATGTTTATGTATTAAAGGGTTTTAATCAGCTGTATGTGTATCATCTGACAGCTGAGACACTGCAACCCGCAGATTACATTTAGAAAGCAGTAATTTGAATGGTCATAATGGGTTCCACTGCAGGTAAGCTGAGTGACTTGTTTTTATGTAGAAATTGAATGTACATACAGAAATGGGAAGTTAGGCCTGAAGGGATCCTACAGATTTGCTTTTTTTTTTTCCGACTTGACATCACTCCATTTCTAGATCTGTTTTACTCTGCTGAACCGAGAGCAAATCATTAAAGCTCACAGATGAGGTTCTGTGCCCACGCAGCCTGTGTTGCTTGCTTTTCCCAGCCAGTGGACAGCAGCGTGCTCTTAGGAACCTGACTAGATGTTATTCCTTGGGAATGAAAGGAGAAAATCATCTATCATTTTACCTGTTTCAGTTTTCCCTTGCTTCTGAAAATCAGCTATCAAGGTTTCCACAGTGTGGGTTTTCACTGGGTTTTGGTTTTTCGAACAGTGATGGTTTTGTTCATTTTGGGATTTACACCCTTAGAAAAACCTCTTGCAGGAGTCGCTGTCAGAATTTGTACACTTGAAAAGACTGCTGCAAAGTGATGTAATTTGTCTTAGAGAATTATTAATAGTAGGTTGTTCTGCAATCTAGAGTTTTAAGTTAAAGTACTCATCACAGATGTGAAATCTGAAACATTTTCTTGTGTTATAAATGTGAATTAGTAAGAGCCGTATGAGAGTGACATCGCTGTAACTGAGCTGTTGTCTATGGAACACTTGATGGTTGAGAAAGGAAGAAAATTATTCTTATTGGTCAGCAAGCTTCTTGGTTTTATCCAGCATGTCACCTCGTGCTTCGTAATGTGAGTGTTAACCATCCCAAAGTTACAGCCCTCCTAAGCTGTAGTTGGCACCAGCGCAGATCTCTGTCGGCTTTGCACTCGCACTCAGCTGCTGTCAACTACTATTGCTCTGATTGCTTAAAGCCAGCGAAGGTCTGACTGTGGGGCCTCGGCTCCTGCTGAATTAGTGATTAGCAAAGAAGGGGAGCAGGGCTGTGTTCTTATTTCAGCCACTGAGTCACCATGACTGCAGGCAAATCGCTCGGTGCTCCTACGTAATGAGGATGACGGTAATTAAAACGCTGTAAAATTTGTGGACACAAAGACTTACAATTTTCCACACTTGCTTGTAAAGTTGCAATGTAAGATTTAGACTTCAAGATTATAACCTTGCAAGTAGTAATATATTTTATAGCTGAATTATTTTTGCCAGTAAATTTTAAAAACAGTTTCCAGCATGCACTAACTTCTTTGTTCTATGGCTTTAACTTCTAGTGACCAGGAAACCTTAGGTTCTGTTTTCAAGATGAGTGGAACATGAACGCTCAAGTGTTTGGCAGGACCTTTAACACTCAGTCAGCAGGAAGGAAGAATGTTGATCTCAGCAGTGTATTCTTGTATTGAAACAACTTATTCCCCTTTTGAAGGGCACATCAACTAATGCTTATCACAGGTATATCCACTTCTGTCAGTTATTATTTTGTTCAGTCAGATCAGGAATTATTGACTGTATTCTATCTGTGGTGTTTGTAAAAAGCTCAGCAGTGCTGAATGTACTGCGTTTACTGCAATGGTCGGTGGCAGTGGAATAGAGCCTGAGCACAGAGCTGTTACACAAGGTATGTTTCCAACAGATACTTGTAGAGTTATATTCCAGATTTTTACACATGAAGGATTCACAAGTAAATGTGACTTAATGCTTTATGATACTGGGGAGAGCCTCCTGTATCAGGATTCTGTTTGGAAAGTAATAGGCACTGAGCGTTGGCCTAGAGAAAATGGAGAAAGTTGAATTAATCACAGGTGTGTCACTGCCCCTTAAAATAAACCGACCCCATACTGTAGAAATGTGGTACCATTAGTGCAAAGCCAGAATGCAAAACAAACAAACAAAAAAAAACCCCACAAAACAAACATTTATTAAATGGGCTGACCAGATATCATGAAATAAAGCTTGGATTCTAAAAGCAATGCAGTATCTTCTATGTGATGTTTGATGCTAGCTTAAAAACTGTTGATTATGCAATGAATCCACTTTAAAATTAGCACGGATGTTCTGGTTGAATACCTCCTATTTTTCATTACAGAAGTAATGAGTTAGTAAAACACGTATAGCGTCCTACTGAGCTTTTGAAATGGTAGTGGTAGCTGGATTTTAGGTTTAATCTGTTCTCCATAGGAACAGTTCTGTGCCAAAGTGTTGTTCTTGAAATGATCATTGGTCTCTGAATGGCAGCTACTCTCTTTTGAAAAGCTGGGAAAGTGGGAGATGTTAATCTTTATAGTCTGTGGGAAAAAGGCTGCAGCTGAGAACTGCATCTCTCTTGTGCCCTTGGAAAGGGGAAGAGAACGTACCTGTAGCTGGAGACCCTGTGCATGTTTGGTGTCTTGTGCTAAGCACCCCGGGAGCCTAAGACATAGCTCAGACAACAGAGATCTAAGATGAGGAATAACATGAACTAGAAAGAGAACAATTTATAAGTTGAACCTTTATATACAGATGTGTCAGTGTATGTTTTCCTTGAAGTTTGCACTGCTGTACAGACGTTGGTAGCTAGTCTCAGGAAAGTAGGTCACAGTTTGCTACTTAGACACCAGAAAATTAGTTTTGGCTGGATTGTGTAGACGTGTTCCCCAAAACCAGCATGCCATGATGACAGGCTGAAGAGTGGAAAAGGCTAAATGTGTGTGACAGGAGGTAAGAGCCATCTTCTACGCTTGCTTTGTATGTCTGTGTTACTCTTGCAGACAGCTTACTTCAAGGCAAAAGGCTCAGTCTCCCACATATAAACTTTAATTACTGTTTCTTATATGAAGAGCACAATGTGTGCCCTGAATTAGAATGACTTTTTTATTAAGATGAACAATTAAAGGTGGTACTTACAGAAAATCCCTGTGATAGAGAAACCAATAATGTGTCTTACTCTCCTGGTCTCAAAGTCTCCCATTTGTAGCAAGGATGGCAGGCTATTGACAGTTGAAAGGTACAGGTTTTAATCATTAAAATCATAGCTATCATGGCGCTGTCTGCTTTAGAAGTTAGAAAACTGCAGCTCATTCTGCTTACAGAGATCATATCTTGTTGTTTCAGAACTTCTGAAACAAGAAAGCGTCCTACCTCTTACTGTTCACTCATTTCTTAGATTTATTACTTACATATTCTAAAATCAAGGCATTTTATTTCAGTATTACTAAGGAGTTGCACAAAATACAGAAGACATGCAATATGTTGCCTGTTAGGTGTGCTGTGAAGTCGGAGTTGATGCAGCATGCATGAGAAATGTTCAGACAGTCTGAAGTCCTGGGCGCGATAACCTGACTTCCTCTGCCACATAAACCTGTCCTGCTTCCTTCCAGAGACAGTCATGTGGAACCCAGCTCCTAACAGTGCCTGGGACTGTGTGTAATGACTTGTTAACCTCTTACATAATGCAGGAAGGATGAAAAACTTAATAGAATGTGAACACTCTTCCCTGTAACCTATTAACAACAATCTTCAGATGTTGGCTCTATGCCAGTTTCCAGGTTAAATTGCTTAGACACCTACGGGAGGATTCAGGCTTTATTTTCTCTGTGTTGTTTTGTTGTTGTTTTTTCTTTCATACATATAGGCTGGTATATCCATTCCACCTGTATCTGAACAGTCTGCTGGGTCTGTACCTTTGGATATTCTTGGAATAGCATTGAATCTCCTTGTGCAAGATAGTTTGTGGGACTTTGTTCTCTTAGTTAAACACATGGTTGGTATTTGCAGGGAAAGGGCCATACTCATAAGCACTTGAAGGCTATTCCACCAGTGTAAGAATTGGTGGTTTCGCTTTCTAGAGCATAAAGTAGCTGAGAAGAAGCGGGGGGGTTAGAAGGACGTTTCTAGGCCAAGCTGTTCCAGTGCTTTGTTATCCTTCATGAACCTTTGGGCTTATTCTTTAGAGAGTGCTGTAAGTGGAAGTTCTCAGCAAAGGGATTACGCTAAATGGTTCTGCTTTGACTTAACATGAGAATTACTTCTCTGTCTGCTCAAGAAGAGAGTTCACATCAGTCAGTGTAAAACAGAACAGCGTTACATTCAGAATTACGCATTAGCCGTGCACAGTGAGATTTAAAAAAAACCAAACAGGTGTTTTTGGTGTTCATACGAGATAAAACATCATTGAATTGCTACAAAATAGCTTTACCTTGCCATGAAATAGACGAGTCACCACCTTAGTGTGGTCACTGTGATTGTGCTGCCTGCAGATTACACAATCAATAATGTTGTTATTCTTCTGTATCACTGCATGCTTATGTCATGATTACAGACAGCAGAGTTGTTTATCCCTGCCCCAACTTCCTGTGCCATGTTGGATGGAGCTGTACAAAAGTAGGGCATGTAACGACCCCAGTTTGGACAACATATCCTGAATACATACAAATGCTCCTTGTGGTGCCTCTTCCTTTACAAAGCATTGAAGTTTGAGAGGAAAATTAGATATATCATCTCCCCAAAAGGAAAAAAACAAAACCCCAGCCAGACGACAGGAGATTCTGCAACCCTGAAAACCAGCAAGAGTAATAGATGGTTAAGAAAAACAAGGCAGTTAGAAATCCCACCTCTGTGCGGAGGAACCCACCACAGTCACAACTCATCTCTCAGATTCCTATTACACACTGCACTAACTCTTCAGAAGATCTAAATTGTCTTCAGGTTGCAGGAGGGCTGTCACAGCATGTTACCTGATGGCAATTAGCTAACGCCTGAAATACCTTTGTGTCTCCGGCTGCAGTTGACGTGCTCTTGGCTGGGTGTGGTGAATTGTTTACACTGGCCACTTTGTAGCCATCCTTGCTTTTAAAAGTAAGTTTTTCAGAAGGATTTAATATATCTAGACAACTATTGTCTCTGCAGTTAGCTGAACTCACACAGTCCGTATATCTAGTATCATTACGATCCTTAGTTTTACTGTTTCAGACCATCAGCATGATAAGATGTCCCAGGACAGGCCTGGTTCTCCAGATACTGCTTTCACTCCCCACGCTCCATCTAAGCTTGGATTTCATTTTTAATGAGTGAAATACATGAAAAGTGATTTGCTGGACATGAAGCCTTTAAGGGATAGAACAAGATTTCCTAGGGAAAAAAACAATGCCCCTACAACTATACGGGATACTGATATAAGCTGATTTAAGCCTTGCACCTGCTTTTGCTCCTACATCTGTGCTACTGCAGAAGAGGCTGCAGCCTTCACAGCCAGCAATATGCAGCAGCCCCAACGTGGCTCACAGCCCCTGCTTCTTGCAGAGGACTCTTGCAAGTGGAGAAGTGATGGATTACGGGCGTTTCTAACACCTGTGACACTTCTGCCCTGAGACGTCGCCTTCCCCACGTGCAGGGTGATATCTGCTGCACTTCTACCAGCGAGAGCTCATTGACGATGTCGCTTGTATTGGGCTGCGTTTCCTATCTCACCTCTTCTTACGTTTAAAGTTTTACGGTGAGGGCTAACGCGGGGCACGGCCTCACGCAGAAGGAAGAGGCGTTGACGCCGGGGAGACATCGCAGCGTGCTTTAACTCTGTGACTATTAAGCAAACTTGGAACTCTCCCCTCGGGAGAACGGCGGTCGGCCCGGCAGTGCGGAGTAGGGAGCGCTGCGCGGGAAGCCCGGCCCCGCCGCAGCCCCGGGACTCTCCGCTCCCTTTTCCGCCACCCCCGGGGCGGCTCCCGCCTCTCGGCCGCCTGCGGAGCCCCCACCCCGGGCCGGCCCGGCTCTCGGCCCCGTCCTGGACGCCCCTGAAGCGGCCCGGCCGCTCCCGCCCGCCGCAGCGCCGGCCCCGGGCACGGGGGATGCGCCGCACTGCGCATGAGCGTGAGGCGGCGGAAGGGCCCGTGAGGAGCCGGAGCCGCCGCCGCCGGAGGAAGACGTTGACCGCCGCCGCCGCCCTCAGCGTCCGCCCGAACGGCGAGGGAAGCAGGCCCGCGCAGCCCTCACCATGGTGAGCGTCCTCCTCGGCCGCCTCTCGGCTCGGGGCCGGCGGACCGCGGCCGCGCCGCAGGGGTAGGGGCCGCCGGGGCCTAGTCGTGGCGGGCCGGGTGCCCGGGAGCCGCGCGGGGCCGGGCCGCCCTCAGTGGGGCCAGTGGGTGCTCGGGGCCGCGGAGGAGAGGCGGGAGGCCGATACCGGGAGGGGCAGCGCCGGGGCAGGGGGGCGGCCCGCAGGGTCCGTCAGGCCTCGGCTCGGCCCAGGGCGGCTCGCCCGCGCTTTTCGTGCCGGGTCCGGCGCCTTTGTGCGGGCGGAGGGCTGCGGGAGCGCGGGGCGGCGGCTCGGGCC